>OX461810.1:38906071-39448993 GCA_949802685.1 Dicyrtomina minuta | reverse complement strand
TTGACGAGTTGTTGGTTGTTGTGATGCTGTTCCACCTCCACAGTTTGTAATAATGTAAATCTTAGAATGGAATGTTGAGCAATAAAAAAATACAATCGACTAAATAATACCTGTTTACAAATAATACTGCATACTTAAGTACAAACGAAGGGGAGAAGAAGAAAAAGGGGTAGAAAAAAAAATCTAAAAACTTAAAAGCGCAAAGATCTAAAAGTCTCAAAGTCTAGTCCTCGTCTAGTCTTTCTCGTACTTCTATATCTAACAATAAGTGTATCCAGAATATCCACTAATATTATGTCTTAATGTATAAATCCGAATGCTATCCAAGGAAATTAGAGAGACAATTATTCACAATGCTGTATATGACTATAAAACGAGAAATGGGCAGTTTCTACCCGGACAATTTCTACATGGACACAATATGCTAAGGATGCATAAAATAATGTAGGTGCTACTTGTATGTGTGCCTTTTTTTAGGGTCTTGTACCATTTGTAACTGCACCAAGATAGCGCAGGCCACCAGTTGGCCCATTGCTGTCCGTTTAAGAATGTATGTACATCATAGGCTTCATTACTAGCTAATTATTTTCATATGTTTAATTGTTCGCTCTTTGCATCATTTGTATTTAGCTTGCATGCATTTATCGTTTTGACCATGGATATACCAATTGACCAAGATTTAGTAGTGGGTAGCAAAGGTCCGGGCAGCAAATGTCTTACAACCCTGTAAAACTTATGCAATATATATCTACTACACCAGTATCAGTATTGTATTCGCATATAGGCGCATGCCGATGCAGCAGCAATGCTAATACATATGTAAACTTACATTAACTGACTACTTTAAACTCCTACTACTAAGCTGTTACTCTCATTCGCATAAAACAGAAGAAGATGATGGAGCTGTTTTAGTTTTACGCCCCAACGCGAACGCGTTACATTGTAGAGTAAAATCAAGAAAAGATAGCAGAGGAAACCTGGACAAATTCTTCATGTTACATTTCTCTCCTTGTAAACGGAGCGAGGGACAGGAGGACAGTCTGTCTCTCTTGAAGTCGACTTCCAAGTCGTCAAGAATTCTGCAACAATAAAGAAAAAAGAATTTACACTTTACAGCGTATTTTTTCTAACCGTTTTTTCCTCTTATCTCCATTTCGTTTATGTAAATCTTGTAAGGAGTGTGGTTTTACGCATGTTGCGTTTTTATTCATTAGCTTCCTCAAAAGACTTAAATCTTCTTTGTTAGGAATTGTTTCGATTTTTATTTCGACGGAGGATGGGAGATGATGTGGCTGTAGTATAATATCAATTTATGTGTAAATTTGTATACATCCCTTTCGTTTTGAGGAACTTTCAAGAATAAGTTTATAAAAATAAAAACTTTTGCATCTGGTTTAAGATCCGAGCTGTTAACCTGGTTCTGGTACTGGTCCTGGTCGTAATAGCACAATGGTTTATAGCTAGACTGAACACAGAGCGGACAGAAGAAAGCTCATTTATGAAACAAATTGATGACATAAACTCTCATTTTGATGACTTGATTGACACGGCCATGAGGACGGGGAGATGAAGTGGTGGTTAAATTATGGTATTATTATTGTGACCAATTTCTGTAATAAATTTAAATGAGATCAATTTAATTGCTAAATATGGCTTTAGTTTTGAGATTATAATACTATTGTTCATCAAAATGGTGACTTGAGAGATGAGTATAGATTTGACTGAAGGGATGACTGCTTTATACTTATTGTTAGTTATTTACTCACACATGGATTTGATAGAGCTGTTTGATATGGATATGGGTATAGATATAATTATACGGATATGGATATGGGAAGTGGTAGTATCTGTAGTAGCACAACGTGTTATGGTGGCTCACAGCAGGCGGTTCTTTGTCTGCTGCTATCTATCACGCCTGACAACTCTTAGAATTTCATTTCTCCCTTATCCCGATTCAAGGAGTGCACCCAGTAAATGGACAAGCTTAATTTGGCGAAGAATTCCGTCACTGGAGACACAATGAAAGTTTTTGGACGTTCCATTATCCTTCGAGTACTCCTACAGATAAATGTGTACAGGCACTTAATTTACTACATTTTTCTAATACAATGTATTGTCGTCCTCGAGGAAGGTCCAAGGGATGCTAAGCTCATTTTTCCAAGTTGCAAAGCGTTCTATTTACTTATTCCCTCATAATATAAAAGAATAAACTGTACCTATACATACGCCTTCAATTTCCTTAAACATGTACCTAGATAACATTTTTGTCTTTTTTCTATTTCGATTTTTGGAGTGGTGGATAAATAGACCCTTTTGCAGTTTCGAAAAAGTATAGATGAAGATGGAATGACTGTTGTTGAAGTGCTTGGAGGATCTTCAACAAAACAACGTTGACGATTTACATATAGGCATGGCCTGTATTATGTATAGCAAGTCCTTGTAAAATGTAAGAATATAAATATACTTCATATACATATGTGTTATTTCCCTTCGTAGTTTGTACAATATCTGGTTGTCGTTTGTAACTTTACTTTTAGATTACCTTTTTTATACGTTTTAATAGGGCTGTAGAGCTGGAATTTATTTTCGATTTCGACGAAGTAAGGGCGCAGCAGTTTTCTCTTCCCTCTTAAAATGTTGATATCTACATCTACCCTGATGAGACTTTTCCTGACTGATGGCCTTGCCTACAATGCAGCGCAATGTATCGTGCCAGAGTTGACTTGAAGTCTTGACTTGATTCGGGTTCTCTGTCTCTCCCTGTCTCTCTCCCTCTCCCTCTCCCTCTTTTTCTAACTGGCTATGAAATATTATTTAGTCAAGATTGAAGACAGGGTTTGTAACACAACACAACACACTCAACATACATAGCATACCATAAGTTTTTGGTTGGCTTGCTTGCTTGATAATGTAATAGTTGGGATGACTTGACAAATTTTGAAAATTTAGCCCTCGCCTCATCATCATAAATGAAAACGGCATGGAGCTCATTTTGGCATCTCATCATTCTCATCTTTTCGGCCTGCCAGTCCCATTGAAATAAGAAATCAGTTTTATCATCATCATGGCTCATGGCTTCTGCTCCCAGTATTTTGATTCTGTATTTTGCTACTTATCTACCTTGTGTGATATGTGTGTGTGTGTGTGGAAGTGTGCATACAGTATTGAGCATACCTTTAATACATTACCGTATATATGTATATTATTTCGTGGAATGAAATGAGAGCCTATAGCTAGAGCTGCATATAGTGAGTACGACAGCTTACCTATATATGCGCATATCCGAAGAGGCAAAAAATCTGTATATATCTGAATAGGTTCTTATTATTAATGTATCAACGGTGAAGGAATTTCTTTCAGAGATGTCGATGGCTCATCTAATGGCGTGATATCTAAATCAGTTAAGCGTAGGATCTATTGACTGTCTATTCTCTACCGCCCATTATCTACTTTACATTCTGTAGTTTGGCCATTGTCAAAAAAACGATGGGGGTCTTTCAAAGGTTTCAATCTTTGTCTACATAAAAAGTAAAAACTAATCATTTTAAATAGAGATGCTTTCTCCACACAAGTCTAATCAAGAGTTGTCGATGAATTGGATAAGGAGTCAACCAACCGATATACGATGAAGTTGATGTCGAACTTTGAGAAAAGAAAAAGACATCTCCATCCTCCAACTCCGCACACACATTCAGATATACATATAGTATTGTGCCTTAAAGAATAGGATTTTAATTTTAAAATCCGAATGCAATATTATACAGTGTCCAGATTTCTTTTCTTTGCCGATCATTAAGCTGGATAGAGAGTCTTACGATTAGAGGCTTATACACGTCCTTTATATATTTCCTATCCAGAATCAAAACCAGGACGTAGTGGACGTATACGGTACGAACACACTTAAACATTGGGCAGTATAACGCTATATATTATCCTGCCCATATCTACTTTACATCATTTTTCATATGGACAAAAATCAGATACACCAAGATCAAAGAACGGGAAAGGGAAACTTTGAGGGTCGTTCCCTTCTGTCATCTTGTTTAGTCTTCATTTTCACGGCGGTCACTGTAATGTAACAAACCTTGTTAAAGTTGAAAATACTGTAAAGAATAATTGTAGGAGCCAATTGTCAAAGTAGTAAAGGTTCTATAACATGGAGAACGAAGGCATCCAAGACAATTTGTATTATCCTATTTGTAACGGTTTAAGATGTAATGTTTTGAAGGTTGAAATTGAAATCATATTAGATGCAAGTATACTGTAAACTATGACTTTAAAATTTAGGGTCGCGCTTTTGGTATTGTTGTTACTTTGAAGAATATTCGGACTTTCTATACTGCCTCTTCATACTCAGTCTTATAGCAATTTCAGGAGACATTATGTTGTTAAATTTAAACTGTGGAGGAGTATAGCTCTGAACAGTAAAAAAAAAAGCTATATATTGATAGTTTTGAATCGTTTAAGGAGAAATAGATTATACAGCTGTTCCTTGCTTAACCCTGACCACGGAGCGGCGGTTGTAAAAAGAGGACGGAGGGAGCAGTCTGAAAGGAATGACCGGTGCCCTTGAGTAAGGCACTTGCTGTAAGTTATGTTACAGTGACGTTGTTGGTTTTATGGTTACGGCTGGTGATATAATAATTTGCCTCGAAACCCGTTTCTACAATTTATTGCTTGGGGCTCTCTAATCTAGGGTTAAGTTCCGTGGCGTGATGGAATGAACATTTAGAAACAGTATTACTATTATGATACGTGGAATGGAACTGGTGCTATAGTAAAACCTGGAGCTTAAGCTATTTCTGTTACGTTTTCCAAGACAGTCACTATTTAGGCAGGAAGTTTCGTTATCATCTTCAAATAGCAGCATAAATAGTCTCTTAAAAGTTGATTGCGGGAAAACTAGTGTTATTTCTCGGAAAATTAATTAGGACAACTCCGGGTTTTTACTTGTGCAGAGGGGGACAGTCCTAATTAAAATTTTGCTTTCAAATACCCCATGCAGGTGTGTTAGATTTTTAATGAAAAATAATTAGCAATGACTGAATTTAATGGATTCAACAATGGCTATGGCCAATTTATATTGTAGTGGAAGTGCTACTTAATCTACATAATAATAAAATTCAAATAACGCTGTCCGGGGCCGTCCATCCGCTGTCCCCTCCCCTAAAATCAGATTTATACTTAGCAACATGCTACACCTGTACTGGCAATATACATAATAATAAAATTCAAATAATTCTATCTAAAAATGGGTACAGAGGAACAGTGGATGGAGATCATACGTCGGTGGACAGAATTTTTTGAATAAACAACACAGGAATACAGTTATCTAAATAAGTAAAAAATTGTCAACAATTTGCATCCGTCCGTAGGACGGGTCGGTTTACTGGTATAATTATATAATGAAAGAAAGATGGTAAAAGGTGTCTTTGAAGCCAATTTTTGGAAATATGTTTATGTTAGATATAATACCATACCAATAATGCCTAACATATTATGTTCTTCTAGACTAGTCCACATGAGTATGCCAGAAGCTCGCATGGAAGCCTTTGGCCTGGACACTCCAGACAGTCCAGACTCCAGAGGTGAATATGTAGACAAAACTAATAGTTCAAATCAAAGTATTTTGAAGGAATTCCCAATAGAATAACTTAATTAGCTACATTGCCCCCATATCTCAAAATTGAAGTCTTCGCCTGTGAAAGAGTAGGATCTTCTGGACTAGGCCACAAGGTCCAAAATCACAAAAAGCTAGTATCTCATTCTGAACATACAGGATGATATTATATGCGTGAAATGCAGCTAATGAAGTATTCTATTAACAGCTCCATCACGATACTTTAATTTAAATTTAAACTTACATTCACCGCTGGAGTCTGGAGAGTCTGGACTGCCTTGACAAAGGCTTCCATGGCAGATTCTGGCGCACTCTTGTGGACTAGTCCAGAAGGAGTTTGGGCTTGTGGTCCAATCATTTATTTTGACTTCTGGACTACCACACATGTATCACGAGTTGTTTGGCAAAACGGAATCGGTTCATCCAAGAAAATTTTATAGAAACAACAATTGAATAAAAGGAGACAGCATTTAAATGTGGACTTATCCCGTTTTGCCAACAAATCAGAAGCGTAACATGGTGTAAAAAGTACGTGGCATAACATTTTAATTGATTAATAAATAATTTATTGAGTGGAAACGAACTTTTTTTTTTACTTTTTCACGCACAATAAAATTTACGCACTTGAACGCTGAAGTTAAGAAAATACTCCAAAATCAAAGTTGAAACAGAAATGCATCTTTTAGGTGGACTTATCCCGTTTTGCCAAAAAACGAAACTTCAGCTATTTCTATAACAATCCCTTTGGTAGAACTTTGACCTTTACCTTACATCACGGTAACATATCTAGTTGAATATAGTCTCATTTTTGAAAAAACTGAACTTTCTCCATTTTGCCAAACAACTTTTCATATCTTGACCTACCTATCCAAATCCCTGAAGGATTGTGATTTGATTTCGAAACCAATATGACCAATGAGCAAAATTGTATTTCTCTGACACAAAAATATAATACTTGCATCTCAACTTAAACTTATTAGTGGATTTGTTTTGCATGCCTAAAATTTCAAAAACATCCAAGTCCAGTCCAGTGAGTGAGTAGTGAAGGACCCAAGTTGACGAAGACCAATTCGTTGAATTACAAAAGCAGAAAACAAACCACCCAAATCCGAGTATATTGAGTCAGATTTAGTTAGGCGGAAGGTATTTTTGTTGCGCGCCATCTTCTGCTAGTTTTCCTCAGCAACACAAGTGGTATAAAGATTGGTGGGAAATAGAAATGTACATTTCATTTGAATTTTGTGCTAGTGCTTGTGCGTGCAGGTGCAGTGCAGTTCTTTATTAAAGTGCAGTGCTTAATAAAATAGCTTTAAAAAAATATTTTGATTGCAGACAAATCTGTGAAGCTGTGACCGTGTTTCGCAGCAGCTATTGGACTTTGGACTTATGACTTAACGAATCATTAATATTTATTTGAAGTCTTATTTGATTCTACACGTCTGACGTTAAAAAATATAATCAACTAAATTCGGCTTGTTAATTCTGAATTTTTGAAAATGGCGAGTCGCACCAAGGTAGTACTTTGAACTTTTAAACTTAATTGTAACAAAATTTATTATAACTGTATTTGTGCATTTTAGATGCGATGTGCTATTTTCTTATATGGTAAACTATTGTGGATTATAGATATTATCAATATTCAAAACATTGCATCGGACGAGGGAGAAAGTGTTTACCGGAGATGAACGTGCATTGAAAGGTGATTTTTTTTACATTAACAACGAAGTATAGCATTAATAAGTACATTTGGATCCTGTAATTAGGCAATAGGTATGGGAGACATTGAATAGCCACCAAAATATATATTTTGTTGCTTCATCGACGTAACAGGTCAGTACAGTCAACACGTCAACAGTGTACATTCTTTCGTTAGATTAAATGTGACGAACATGTATAATGTATTACATTAATATGTCTAAAACTTTTTGTTACGTATACTGAGTCTATTAGGCTATCCTCATTGGAGGACAGTGTCAAGTTTATTTTTGAATAAATTGTCTTTATATATTGTAGGTTTTTGAGGGATTTTAATAATTTAAGTAAGTATTATGTAAGTTCATGTTAGAAGGCTATGTTACATGTGTATGCGATTACTATGTTTACTAAAACCTCTCAGCAGCTCAGGATGTTCCCGAAATGTAATGAAAATTATTAAAATGTAACTAAAATTAATATAAGTATAAATTAAATTAACGGATTACTAGGCAGCGACAATTACTCGGAGTACAACATTCATGGACAAAGGATCCATGTAACGTTTCGTTCTCACGACGGTGTTTACCCATGGGGATCACATTCATCTGTGACAGAAGACCTCACGGAGCAAAGAAAATCTCTTGAAATGTTATCCTCATGTGAAGATAGTACTCGATTGAACTCAATTATTGAATCTATTCAGTCATCTAATAGCAATCGTTTTGAAAAAAGAAATGTTCGCGAATACGAAGTTCGAATGTTGCAGTCATCATTAATAAATTATATATTAAAGTTTGGAGTATTCCAGTTGCTGATAATAATGTTTCTTAACTTTTGTGATATGAAGTCATCGTCAATAATTGGTTTGGAGTTTATTCTAGTCATTTGTTTGATCTACCACCGAATTAACGAAATACATACAGAAAAATTAACCATTCTTCCGTCCTTGGGATTTCAAATTAGCCAAGAAACAATGTTTAAAAAACTAAAATCAGCTCAGTATTTACCAGCTACCAGTATTAAAGCAATAATTATAAATGAAACTATTAAAAGGCAGCGTGTTATTCCGTATATTGCTGTGATACTACATCAACCTGACTGTAGAGGAATTTCCATTGTACCAGTCTTTGAAAATACTTTGCCAAGACTAAGAACGCTAGAAAAAATTTACAGAGAAATAATGGAGCCCCAGTCATAGAACAGTGCTGTTTTAAACTTTATTTGTATACTGTATTTAATTTAGTGGTTTTGTCCTTTTTGCAAATGTGGTACCTAATGTTAGCAATACTGAGCAAATGTACATTGAATTAAAAATGTTCAAGATTTTATGTTGTTTGCTGTCTCATCATGATTCAAATATCATTTATTGGAACTATAGAATGTGATAGATAAACTTACTACATAGGTACATATTAAGTGCGATGTATAATTGATACAGAATGAACCAAATGTATTAAATACAAAACCTTGTTCCGTAGATTACCACTTTAAAGTGCAAATAACAGTAACATTAGTCGTGCTTGAATAAATTATGTAATTTTCATTTTCGCTTCATTTGTATTTTACGGCAGTTACTCGAGACAAAATAAATGAAGAATTTCGGAAGCATATGCATATTAATAACTCTGAGGAAGCAAATAATTTATTGAAAATTGCTACAGAATCAAACGACATGCTGCTTAACCAAGTAGTTCAGGCGAGAGAAGTTCGTCCGAATGTTTATCGTAAGTTTTAATAGTATACATATAATATATTCTGTGCATGAATGTTGTACGGGCTGATGCCAAATCGACGTAATGAATAAATTATTATTATTATATTCTGTGCATGTCTTAAAGAAATACATAATTAATTGTCCTATATTTTGTGTGAATGGCAAAGAATATATCGAATTGCAATAAAGTAAAATTGACTTTCCAATTATTACAGAAATACGGTCTGACCACCTGACATCTAAGTGCACCGGAATTAGAGATTCATGTGGACCCCATTGCACCTGCGTGGTATAAACCCGATTTCTGCCGCAAGGAAAATCGGTTAAGTTGAAGTTACTTAAAATAGTCAGTTAAAGCATGCAAACACCAAAATTAAAAGAAACGGAGTTTGATATTCTGCGAGTTACAGTTTTCACCATTAGGTACGCAATTGGTGCTGGAGGCGACAACTTATCTAAAAATGTCTTCACTACACAATGTACATGAGGTATTCTAGAATACCAGTTGATATAAACCAAGAAACGCTACGTATGTACATGATCATTATACATGAGCTGAACCGAATCCACAGTCATTATAGTAAAATAGTATTTTGTGTTCGCTAATAATATTACTTTGTGCAAATAAAATAAATAAATGTGTATGAAGTACAGTTTCATGCAGTAAACAGCATTAAGCTCTAGTCGAATTGGAATATTAAATAACTTATTTTTTGGTGTACTGTACAGCTATAGGCATAACATTTTTGTTAACATTATTTAGTGGTATTTGGATAATAGTCTAATTTATTAAGCGTGAAGATTGTGGTGAA
The DNA here is from genome assembly GCA_949802685.1 of Dicyrtomina minuta. NCBI lineage: Eukaryota > Metazoa > Arthropoda > Collembola > Symphypleona > Dicyrtomidae > Dicyrtomina > Dicyrtomina minuta. The sequence continues at coordinate 39,439,152 of OX461810.1, read as the reverse complement.
TGTAGAGCTGCTGTATAATATTATGTTATATTTCAACCGCCTCGAACACCTGAACCTGGGATCTAACAAATAAAAATGAAAAAGTTAATAGTCACCTCCTATGGCATTTTTCCAGAGACAAAACTATGATAGTATATTTGATATTTTTGTTCTTATACTTACTGTTAGAGTTTGAGTGTTTGCAGGTGCTCCTTTTGATCCTGGGAGTCCACGTTCACCCTGCATTTAATGATTGTATATAGGTATGTAGTAATTCTCAATTAGCCTTTATGCATATATGATGGTGATATATTTGCATGTACACAACATGTAACATAATTTTCCCCTGAAAGAGGCAATCAGCTAAATATATCAGCATATGGTATGCAACTACATACCATATGTACCCCGTCGAATAGACCCGTCAATATCAACGAATTATATATACACAGTAATGATATCCCACAAAACTAATGAACAATGGAAAAATAAAAATATCATACTTTGATTCCTGGTAGACCCGGTATACCGTACATTCCGGATTCCCCTTTTTGACCCTTTTCTCCCTAAAATTGATTAATGTTCGGAACAAATGCTTAATTTTAAACTGGTTACTTTACATTAGTAAATTATTGGTATATTTTTGACAGATAATACTTACATGTATCCCATGCAGTCCATCCATGCCCGGTTGCCCTGGGATTCCTCCTTGTCCCTGTGCAGGATTAAATTAAGTTCTGATTACATCTAAAGTCATAAATGAACTCTATTGCATTTTGCATTGTATTGTGGTTTCGTTTTAAAAGCTAACGAGAATAACAATATTACGGTTACGTTATTTGAATTAAATGCTAGTATTTACAGTAGGACCTCGAGGTCCAGGAAGTCCATTGTCGCCTTTGTCTCCTTTCAGTCCGTTCAAGCCTGGGACACCATTTATTGAAAAACCTGGTACGCCTGGAGGACCCACCGGACCTGGTTGTCCAGGCAGCCCTGGAAGACCAGGCAAGCTCCTTTCACAGGAAACAGGGCAACATGGTATAGCAGTTGGGGTTGGGATGGCTTCTTCAACTTCTTCAAGTGAAGATTGGTTTCTTAAAATACCTATATACATGCAAAATTAAAGATTTTCCTTCCTTAAATTGGACACCTCTTAAATACGTGCAACAACATAATATTAATTTTTGTTTAGGAAATGTAAAATTTTTTATGTTCGTTACGTTCAGCCTCTGGAGAATTTGTACTAGTATTGGATCCCATCTCCACTAGGGCTAGCTTTAGTTTCCTTAGTTCGTAGACAGTGAACAATGACAATCCTATTGCCCCAATGAGCAGGGGTAAAATAGTAATAATTACGCAATATGATACCGAATAACTTCTTGTATACTTAACGTTATTGGTATTCTTGTGATTTGATCTGGATTTATCGTATTCCATTTGAAACATTATGGCTCCTGAATTTTTAACTTTTCATTTATGAATATGTGATTGTATTTTTCCAGTATTTTTTAATTTGGTGGGAGCACAGAATGCACAATTTGACGTTACGTACTACTTACGATTGGAGTCTGGTAGTCCAGTGCAGCTTGTCCAAGTTATTTAGGCCGTTCTACGCCTGTAATTAATACTATATTTGTTTAGGGCAATATGAAGATTCAATCAGGAATAGAATTTTGCACTATAACATTTAGATTATGACATGTACTACGCTTTATGTGCTCTTGACTTTGAAGGCATATTAGGAGATATCGTCTTTCCGTCTTCGTATACATAATTGTAAGTTTGTAAGTAAACTTCCTTGATAAAAAGTAGAGTATCTTTGTCTATTTTAATATAAGTAGCGTATGTGTCATCAACAGGAAGTATTAGTAGAATCTTTGATTTTCTATCTCCTGCCATATTCGAATTCGACACACACATTTGCAATATTAAAGAAAATATTCGTATACAAAATCTCACATCCCAATGCCTTTGTGACTGATTGATTGGGAAGTATAAAAGCAAGCATGTACATACATGTAAATACATGTACAGTGGAATAAGCTTATGATGGAAATGAGTCATAAATTCGACAACACGGATCGTATCTGTAGCTACAGAATACAATGTGATTGGCAAACAGCGAAAGCTGTCCTGTATGAATTTACTTAAAGGAACTTGGGGCTTAGATATGTTTTTCCTATATGGTTTTGTCAGTTTAAAAGGATGATACCGAGTAAACAAAATCGGCTGTGCAAATTTAATCAGGACCAGAAGTTCTATTGGACTGAATTATTGTGTATCTATAAAGTATAAAATTTGTTTCCTATGAAATCAGGCTAATAAGTCAATGACTTCTACATACCAACTACAATTATTATTTTTATATGATGTGGTTATTATATAATGTGCACAAAATATGATTTTCATGACAATATTTATGTTACTGACCCAGCAAGGCGCCGTTTGTTAGTCACCGCCAAGTCGCTACCCAAATTTAAAAACTGCTAACACCTTAAGATCAGATATTACTGTCTGAATTTTTTGGTGATTTTACAAAACTAAATTTATGTTTGGTTGAAATATATCGATTATTTCTTCATAAGATTGTGTGTTAAACTGCGACTGCGAAAAATGGGGAATTTAGCTGCACGCAGACCAGTTGTAAAATTATGCCTTTTCGGAGTGCTTGCGATTCTCAACGGGGTTTGTATTTTTTCAGTAACACCTACCATAAGAAATAGTTCTGAGACATCTGAGGCAGAAACAGACTATTCTACGTCGGTGACAAATCTTAAACTACTCGCAAGACACGAGCAAACGATAATTGAGGCAGTTAGTAAGTATTCAGACACTTTAGAAGAAAAATTGAGAAGAATAAAAAGGTATATTTTGATTTTTAAAATAAATCCTACAATGCTAATTTTAATTTTTTTTACATTTCTTTTTACATGCATATGGTATTTCGTCATTTCCAAAAAATAGTTGTGGTATTAATAATAGCTTGCGAACAGCTATACGTAAGGGTATTACGTATTTTCAATAATGGCATACATTCCATGGTTATATTACTCGTGCTTACGATAATTGTAATTATTTCAGGCACATTCATGCTTGGAGCATAGAACCAAAACATGAGCAAGAACAAGATTTTAACTCCTCCGACTGGTATTCAAACGTTTTAAAATGTGGAGATTTATTAGACGACGTACCATCCGGTGTGACTGACAGCGAAGGCAAAGAATTGAATTCTGAACGAGCAATACCTAATTGCTTTAATCCTCTCAAGGCATTTCAAGTCATAAGAAGAATGACGTTCGAGTTGAATGAGATTGAAATGGAAATCGAGCAGAATGATAGTGGTCTGCAAAATTGATATACAGCATAACTACTATATACTATGCAGAAACTGGCAGAAATAACAAAATTTAGCTACTGAAGAAGTAAAATTGCCGTTCTCCAGTTCTGACTAATAGCAAAATTGCCGTTCTCCAATTCACACTAAAAGCAAAATTGCCGATCTCCATTTGCTGACTTAAACAGTGTATAGTTTTGTTTTTTAGCGCAATAAGAAATACAGCAACTTACTTATTTTGCCGGAAAAAAATTATACACAATCAAATAAATTAAAAAATGGAGATCGGAAATTTTGCTTTCAGTGCGAACTGGAGAACGGCAATTTTGCTTCTTCAGTAGCAATATGCGTGTTTATTTAAGCTTAAAAATGTGCATTTCTAGAATTTCTGAAGGCCGTATCCTCATTAATACACAAGCTCCCAGTTCCTTCAGCAAAAGATCGTTTAGAATCGCTTTTTGCGGTATTAAACCTGATTACAACTTATGGGTTACGGGCAAATGATGTGAGCTGGATTTGGAAATTATATGATTACTTAATTAATTAGTTATGTAATAATTAGCATGTAATATCATATTCCGTTAAAACTGTATTTATTTATGTAGCTGCACGTCATATTACGCTGTTTGTTTAAATTTAAATACTATTCATTAAAAAAGGTCAGCATTGGCAAGCTACTAAAAGTAAATACAAAATCGGGACTGTCCGGGACTAACTGTTTTGAGCTTGGATACTATGCACTTAAGAATCAAATGTACAGCGTAGCAGTTGATTTTTTTGAACAAGCCAGTTTACTTGGGGGAAATGATGTGGACAAAAGTGACGCCTACCGCTCGAAATTCGCAAGCTTGATGGATCAAAAGTTGAATTCTGCAATTAAGGAGGTTCACAAGCATTTTATAATAATTTCAATAATCAATTACTTAACTTACCTAGTAAGTGTAATAATTGAGTATATGCAATCATAAATATTTGTACAACGTAATTAAAATGGCAATTTATTACAAGACGCTGAAATTTTTTTAAATTAATAATTATTTGCTTAACTTGACAGCACGATGATAACTTCAAAAACGGGATGGAAGTAAACTATGGTTATTTCTTTTCGAAGCCAATATATAATTCAACTTGTCCAGCATTTAAAAATCGAAGAATGACAAATTCGCGGCTGAGCTATGCCGGGGAAGGGTTAGTAGGAAATCAACATGCTAGTGAGATGTTCAAAAACTTTAAAAAACTGTGTAGGGAACAACGCTCACAGGTATGTATACGTCCCTCTGATATTACATAACAAATTAAACTACAAAAAAATAAAAGCTTCCAAAGTATTAATTTATTTTAATTATCTTTATTGCTTTTAATATAATTTTTTAGCCCATATTTGAAACGTTACATGAAGCCAAATGCTTCTTGCATTTAAAAACACATCCCTTCTACCTTTTTCCACTCAAGGTAGAAGTTCTCCATAAAGATCCGTTAATTATGCAAATTCATGACGTCGTCACTAAAAATCAAAGAGGTATATTAAAAAAAGGAGCGAGACCAACCTTGGCCAGGTCTCGCACCGTTGGAAATGCTGTAAATAAAAATAGCACTGAAGGGGATGATACATTAACTTTTCAAAGATCCTCGTTAAATTCATGGTTAGTGGATGTCGGTGTGAGAAACCAATATTCTTTCGTCAATGATATAGTTGCTCGTATAACTGGGATGTCCACTGCAGCCCCGATGTCGTCAGAGACATTGCAAGTTGCAAATTACGCTATCGGGGCTCATTACACACCCCATGTTGACGCTTTTGCAGATGTACGTACCTACCTACTTAATTTGTTTACGCGCAGATAAATCTAACCGTGAGTCTATGGATGATGAAATATTTACATTTAAGGGTAATGTATTTATTTATTGCTCTATTAACTTCTTATTTCTGATATTTTTTCTCGGATTTATTTTAGCATCTTCTCAACCTTGGCCCTGAAGAGCGTATTGCAGGAGATAGATTGGCAACATTTATGATTTATGTACGGAATTAGATTAGATAATATATTCTTATTATCAACTTAATTACGAACACATTTCGCCCGATATAAAATCTGACCATCGAAATGACTCAACTTCTTTTTTCAAAATAATTTATTAGTTAAATAGTCCCGGACAAGGTGGAGCCACCGCTTTTCCTCTCCTCGGAGTTGTAGCAAAGCCTATCAAGGGTTCAGCCCTATTTTGGTTTAATTTACACCCGAACGGAACCATAAATGAACGGACTGTCCATGGTGGCTGTCCAATCCTTTATGGAAATAAATGGGGTAACAAAATATAATAATTTATGCCCAAACAATTGTTACGTAAATATCATTTGTTAGAAAAAATGTTTCATTCAATTAAAAAAGAATACTTTTTATGCAATGTGTATATAGTTGCCAACAAATGGATACGTACACACAATCAGATGTTTTCATTCCGTTGTGGAAAGCAGGGTGCCAACGACATTAATTATTTTTACAATAAATATTTCTAGAAATCTACCTTAATTAATTAATTAAACGAAAAACAATACCGAGTCAAAGAGGTGATAAATATATATTGTAGTAATAATAATCGTATAGTACTAATAGAAAGTCTACCTATAATTATTTAAAAAGTATTAGAATTTGTACACCAAACATCACATTATACAGTAATTAATTAATGATTGTGTCGACGTTGGCTAATAAATAAGAAACTGCATTTAAAGTACTAAATAAAAAATACTTGGTAGTAAAAACAAATTACTGCGATATTATCACTAACTGTTACAGCAAGAGGTGCTATTCCTAGAATTCCGCGAATTCTCTGTTGATTTTACATACAGGGCAGACACCAAAATAAGGAAACACACACAGCCCATGACGATGCTCACGATGAGTGGTATGCTCCAATCACGAAATACTTGAGAATTTTCGATGTTAACACTTCTACTAAGTTTTAGATTTACGCTTCCCAATGCTGGTTTAGGCGGGGTGGTGGTGGTGGTGGTAGCAGGAGTAGAGGTTGTAGTAGCCGATGTTATAGGGTTGTGGTACTTTATTGGTGATTTTGTTGTAGCAGTAGTCGAGGTCGAGGTTGACGTTGACGTTGTCTTTGGCGTGGCAACAACTGTTTTACTTTTCAAAGGATTCGTCGCTGCACTTCCATTTTCGTCTGTCAGGATCACATCAATTTCTTTTGAGCTTGTGGGTGGCTTGAATTTGAAAACAAAATTTAAAGTTATGTTATTAGGATTAGTTTTTGTGCTTGGGTCATAAGCTGCAGGATGATGATCAGTTGAAGGTGCACTAAAAGTTGAAATTTGGATGTCTTTAACAAATACAAAGTTGGATGAACTCCCGGGTGTCCACTCAAACCGAACCTGTATATGTTTGTAATAAAACAAATTATTTTATATAATTTAACCTTAAAGGCGTTTAACCTTTAACCTTCAGAATTTAAGTTACAAGTGTAATAATAATTACGTTCTGAATTATTAATTTTTAAAAACTATTCGGGAATAGATATGCTTACCTTAACATCTCGTTTGGGTGGTTCCTCCCACTCAATAAGCAATTCAGTATGGCTCCATATATCCGAAGCAGTACTTTTTACATATTTCCCTAAAACATTTGGCTCTTGGCGAAACCAAACACCTTCCCAGTTGTCAAATAATATGTAATCATCCACGAGCACATAAAATCCTGGGGGACGGAAATCTTGACTTAAAGAAGCTTTCCAAGTTTTATACTGTAGACTATGGCGGCGTTCAACGGACTGTGGAAATGAGATTGGTTTAGTAGGCTTAGGTTTTTTAGCGGCCACGGACACTGGATTAGAAACTGTAGGTTGTAAAATTTCCGTTGTTGGCGAATCACTCAGAGAGTCGAGAGAGTGGTCAATATCATTGCTCGGTATACCTTCGTCATTAGTGTTTCTTCTTTTTCTCCTTTTTGAGGAAGATTGTTGTTCTATAATAATATGTGGGGGAGGTGGGGGTTGTTGTTCCTGCTCTGGCTCCATGAAAGCTCCTGGCTGCTGATTTGGGGCATTTCCATTTTCCGTATCTGGAGTGTCCAAGGCAATATGAATCACTTGTTGCTTTCGTTTCTTTCTTTTCACGGGCGGATCGGTTGGGTTTGGAATGTTTCCTGTCACTGACACTGGTACTAGTAGTTTTGTAGTTTTTATTGTTGCCGTGACTGGCACTGGCACTGCCTTTGTCTTACTATCTAGGATGGTTTTATTTTTTTCAATAACTGTTGTCGCTTGTGGTCCTGCTGGTGAATTTTCCGTGTTGGCTTCCGTAGATTTTCCTATCATCGAGGAGAATTTTATGGAGAGCAAATTGGAACTAAAATTTTGAAGAATGGTACGCAATTTTGCATCTGCGGTTCCCATGAGGAAGTGAGCTGATGAATGTAACTATATAGAATACAATTACAGAATAAGGCATCAAAAATTAAAGGCCTTTAAAATAAATACCTTATATTACGAATTTGATAAAATTTGTATAAACGGGTCAAATAAAAAAAAGTAAGAGCAACCTTTTGTCCATTCTTTAAACTGTGAGATATTTGCGTTGCATTTGTTTCCTTATATCCATCATTTGTCCACAAAGTGGTATTCAAACCAGAATTATTAAAGGCTACATTTCGAAGAAAAACGCGGTGGTATTTCTGAGGAGATACTGGGAAAGCCAATACTAAAACTGAAATCGTCCAGTAGATCGCAAACATTTTGAATAGGCTGGTCTTAAAAGTTAATTCTATAGCTGATCATGGAGATCTATGGGATGTGCGGACACGCATCTGTACATGCAGTACTATTACCCTAATTACCCAAAATTAACTAAGTTGATAATTAATATTTTTAAATATGCAGATTTATAAAAAAGACCTATCTATACAAGAGCCTTGGTCTTGGGTGTAGCGAAATTGAGCTCCAAGTGTCAGTTTTAATTTTTTCTAACACCTAAAAAATTTATATAAATATAGATGCATCGTTTCAAAGAACCAGAAAGCTCGTGCAAATATTGCTCATTGTTCGAACAAGTAACTTACGAGAAGAGGTAAAATTATATTTCCATTATTTAAGACCACAGACATACGTAAGTAGTAGAACAATTAAACTGCACGTATGTACACAACAACAAAAATACATTTTGCCTTCCTTTTCTTTCGCTTATATTCTTCGATTATAATTTGAGTGACCTATAAAATATACCGCTGTAACTATAACTTTATAATATTATGCGACTTCTTGAGCTTGAGTTAAAATTAAAACACTTGTTGTACAAACAGTGCAAGTGGTGAATAGGCTGTAGTTTTTTATGTTATGATTTCGGATGAAGCACTAACAATGCGGTATGCGTCATTGTATTGGCTTGGTTTTGGCTGACATAAATAAGTGGTAAAGTATTGATAAATCCTACTTCCTTGGTTAATAGTATAGTCACAATCTAACTCATGTAATGTAAAAAATAATTATTAAGAAAATAAAAATACAGGATGACATCCACAGTGCGCTGGCTAAACAAATCGTGCAAATGAAGGTGAACTATGAAATATAACGGTGATTATCCATAAATCAATACTTACTTTGTTGTACATTCGATTTTTATTAAATTAACAGTAGTACAATAGTTTCAAGATGGATATTTTAAATTTTACAATTTATTTAAAATATATATATATATCATGTATTTATATCAATAATAAGTATATTTTTGTATAATTATTCAACTAAAAGTTCAAGACCATAATAATATGTTTTGAAGAGAGAAATTCTATATCGGTTCATCTATTGTAGGCTATGTATACTTATATAATTCGTATATATAATTTATTATTGTATTGTATTCCAAAGTTACTATACTATAATCAAAATATTAATATCACTAAAACATCAACATATTTAATATTTTTTAACTAACAGGCTCTGATTTTATATTACTGTGCAAAGTATTTCGGACGTTACTTCCACCGGATAAATTACATTTGTGCGTTCTCAAATTTTTTGTAAAGCTGAGATCATTAGGTTCGTCACAGTTGCTACTCATGTCCAGAACGCCACTGGTTTTCAAGGAATGTGAAGAGTGTAATTTCTAAAACATCATTATAATCAAAAGGTTAATTTCTAAAATGAGGTGTTACAAAAGTAAAAGACGCAAATTCATTCATGTGAGTCGAGTGGATTTTGTTCGTATATTTTATGGAGATTTACCTCTATGGAAGAAAATTGTTCGTCGGAATGCCGCTTGGTGCTGCTCACAATATCATTGGGGTAGTGAGAGTCGTCTGAATTGGATTCATTCTCCGTGGAGAAGGATGATCGTAAATCCTAAAGTAGTTTATAAAGAAAACAAGGAATTTTTTAGAAATACCATTATATTAAATACCGAAAAGAAAAAGAAATTATTATTAACAAATTCAAAAAATGTATTATTAATTTATTGTTCTATTTCATGAGGAGGAGGAAAAATTTACTTGGCTTTCCCTAGACTCATGATACTTCATTCGTTTCCCGCTCCCGCCGTAGTGCCCCGCGATCCCGATATTATTGTTATTAATGAGAGAGTTGTATTTTTGAGACTCTTCGTGTCTGATAGTTTTTGGTAAAAGGGAGATGGATAAATTGGAACCGGCCGTTCCGTAAGGGAGTCCGGCATCCTTCACAACTTGTCTTGCCAAAGGAAAAAGCTCATCTCGTCGGGTGAGTAAAGCTGGGAGACGGGAACATAATTGAGCAGCAGCTTCATTCACCGTTAACTCATGGAGCGTGAGTGGTTTCTGAACTTTTCGTTTGCAGTCATGTCGACCATAAATAGCAGCATACTTCCGAACCACGTCCATTCTACCCGGATCATTCTCTGGTATCCTCATCACAGTCTACGTGATTCATAAAAGACAATAAATTCTATTATTTTTGTTTTTGTTTCTCCAACAAATCAACACATTCTGCTTGGCCGTTAAAGGAACAAGCAAATACTTTGCTTGAAAAATACAAAACCCTTTGTATACAATTTAAAAACGGGATTTCTACGCAACAGTAGGTAGGTAGGTAGTTACAAAAATTAAATAAACATTTTTTAAGTTACTTTATAACAGTTGCTCTACACCTTTTAAATAATTCATTTAGAGAGTTTAGCTTAATTCTAATTCAGAAAAATACCCAGTGATTGTAAACTGTATTTTTTAATGGAAAAAGCAGGGGGATATCAACAACTAAGAAATAAGTCCACAAAATAAAAAAGTAAAACTTTGATTCAACTTACATCAAACTCAGCACACATTTTCTTCTTGGCTGATAGCCTCGGCTCCACCATGCTCGGCGGTAGTCCAACAATAATATGAACAGCAGTCTCCGCTAACTTTTGTACTTCATGGTCTTGAAGGAATGGAACAGGGGAGAGTGAAGTACGACTGTCAAGTTGTGGGGATTCTACTGAGCTTCCTGGACTACTCGCTTCACTCCTCGTTCGAATCCTTTGTTCAAGGAAATGACTTGGAATTATTTGATCAGGTGAAATACGGGAAGAATTACTACCATGTCCATTACTATGACCCGCCATTGACATTGAGAGTCCATGAGGGTATCCATTACTATGGTTGGGATTATTGTTATTATTAATAATATTATTATTGTGACTGATGATCATAGAATTTTGATTTTGGCTTTTGCTCATGGACATTGCAGAACTATTTGAAGAGAGGGAGATGACGGGAGTGGGGACTAAATTTCCCAATGGACTGTTACTATCACTCCCATGAGTCTCCCCAATTCCAGCTCCACCTCGTAAAGAGCACAATTTCGTTTGTAGATTTTTCATGAGTTCGGATGGGTTGAGAAATACGGGTTGTTGAGATGTTCCAGAATGGAATGGAATGGGACGTATTGGCAACTGAGGACTTAAACTTTCATGGTTCTCCCGTGACGATCCTGAGGACAGTGGAGGGGCAAATGCTGGTAGATGAGAGCTCAGCATAGGAATTTGGAATAAATCTGAAATTGTATAAAATATAAATTGAAAAAAAAATTAGAACTTATAGAACATGATAGCAAAAGTAAGAGAGCAAAAAATGTTTTAAACTTTCATATGTTTTAATTATTTATCTTTGCATCTTCCGCAGGATCAGAGAAATTATGCAAGATTACAGTCATTTTAAAATTACAAACATTCTATGTAATCAAAACTCTAACATAATATTATCCTTAATGGGGGATAATGCATTTTTTCAAGTTTATACAAGGCTATCGGCAATCTACATGAAAACCAGTAGGCATGCAAATGAGGTAAGGAAGAACATTCAATCAGGAGAACATTAACAGATCAACTTGTATAATTTAAGGTGATAATTGTTGTAACTCTCTACTAATTACACGACTACACAGAGTCCGTTCGTTGCCTTCAGCTCTTCACCACCACCACTAACGTATTTATTAGCTCGTTCATGCCAATTATTATATACCTATACACACCTGCTGCAGCCTGCCATAGTCTAAGTCACTCTACCAGAATACAGGTTGCTGTACAACAAAGTTTATAAATCCAGCTTTTTAAATTATTAAATACCAACAAAGTTATATCAAATCAGTATGTATAAGACCTAAAGCTTTGTTCTCCCCTATAGATTACTATAATCATACCATTACTTTTATTTTACGCCATATACACAAAAGAAGTGCATGTTTTTTTTTTAAGTTTTTTTTCTGTCAAGAGTCAAACAACAAATTAATTCGATTACACAGCCTAAGGAGCCTAAATACGAATATGAAATGAAATTTGGATGAAGAAAAATATGGAGATCATGACACATTACATAACACGGTCTCAGTCAGAGCAACTATGTAGATTTTTTTATGCTAAAAAACCAGTCTTGATTCACCAATTTCAGATTCAAGTGGTTACAATAATAATTAGTGGTATTAAGAGTCGGATTTAAATAAAACCCTATAGGAGTCATCATTAAAGGATTAACTCACATAATAAAATATATTTGTTTGCATTAAACGATAAACTATCCAAGTTTGAAAATGATACCCAAAACAAATCAAATTCTGTAAATTTTAAACGATATAGCTATACACTCAAATTATTATAAACTGTAATAATAATTACAAAGCTAGGAACCGTCTTTTAAATATTTTTTAAACCTGATTAGGTATTCTACTAGGATGATAAGGATAATTATGAGGGATCAACAATCAGAATTCAAATATGCATTGAACAGTGTCGTTGTTTTTTTAAAAGACTATTAAGGAAAAAACAAAAAAAAAATTATGGAGTTCTTACGTGGCTGAGTCATCCATTCTTGAAGTGATTTCTGAAGTCTTCTGACGTGGAGCGGTTTGGAAGCCATCCCCACTAGCGCCATTATCTCTAAGAATTCCTCCTCTCCCGCATCACATAATTGCTGAACGTCATCCCCGCCTAGCTCGATCATAACGTCAAAGTAATTCAATAAATTTGCACGCTGCAAAACACGATAAAGTTGAAGCTCTGAGTCATTGGTGGGTACTCCAGTTACAGCAACTATAACAATACAAAATTGAGATATATTTTAAAATTGAAAAGACAACAATAATTATTAAAACTTCCTTCATAAATATTTTACCAATTAACTAATTGTGTACAAGCAATTAAAATTAACAACTTCCAAATTTCGCAACACCTAACACCTGTCTGTCATAGTCTTCTTGTAAATGTTAGAACGTGCGCACGTATGAATGGCATTTACACGGTTTTGGAGCTATTCGTAATATGTAAGTGCACACCTTTTTATGTAAATGCTTCAAGTCTCAAGTATTATTAATATTTTGCCTTTGTCATTAATTTGTTTGTATGGTCTATAAAACGTTCGCAATAAATTAAGCCTCTTCAAAAACAGGTGTAATTAATATGTTAATATGGAAGCAGTTTGCGAAAAACAAGCGAGCTTCAAGAATTTTACGATACTGTCTCGTTATTGTCAAGAAAAAAACGGCGAACGCAACGCGCCAATGTCAGTTGACAGAAAGAGGCTAAGCGGAATAAAGTATTTAGACTAGTTTTGTAACTTGTAAAACTGAAGGTGCAGAGGTACATCTTGACAAATAATAATTAGTTATTAAATTCTCAAGGAAGAATGCCAGCAGTGCAGTTGGAGGAGTGCAATCCATTGTTTTGCATCTTTTAATTAGTCAGGTACGTAAACAACATTTTTAACATTTGGTGAATGAAAAGATTTAAAAACATAACATTACATCAGCTTATAGCCCTCCACTGCCACTACTGTTTAATTGACAGCAACAGCATGAAAGGTGGTACTTAGAAGAAGAAAAAAATTAATAGGGGATCGAACTGTATAATAATAATTGTTTTGGACTATCGACTATCCCATGATGATTCTGATTACATTATATGAATTCTATCATAGCATTCGGATGCATTTCTTGTAAACTTTCATTACGTTATATATGCATAGGTAGGAATAGTCCTAATAAGGAACATGCTGCATACCACATTTTTCATTTGCATCGTCATCATCATCAACAAGTCAAAAATATGTGGTAATGGTATACACACGTATATTATTATGCTCACATTATTATACACATAATTTGGAAGTAACAAAAAAAATTTATTTAATTATTGCATTACATTATTCTATTCATCTTTTCTTTCATAATCATATGCCGAATTTTGTTTTGAAATTTGAAGGAACTGGATCTATGAATCCCAATTTCAATATTATTCAAAACGAAACTTGCTCATTATTCTTTCTTCGACAAAAAAAAGTATTAAAGTTTTCATTCAATGTAAATTCACACACACACACACACACAGCCTTCGACTTTGCTGCTGCTGTCCTAATGGAGTTTTAGCATTAGTAGCACAGCATCTTATAAAAGCAATTTTAAAAATTCTTCTCACACAAAATTTGTGAAAAAAAATGCTAAAACGAATAAGAATTAATGGAAACGAAGTCACCTTTAAAACCTTATTTGAATCAATCTGATGATGATAGTGAGAGCATATATTTTGCTTTAGAGTGCGTACAACTTACAAAATACACAGGAGACAGAGTGCACGATGAGTCAGAAGTAAAAGGTAATATATATTCTGTATACATTTAAAATTTAACTTATCAATTTTTCCCTGTAAGTACTTACATATTATAATTATGTAGAATTTAAAAGTACACAAAAAAACGAGAAAAAAAAGGCATCAACTTTTGGGCAATGGCAAAAGGAAAGAACGACAACGAAAACGACAATACTTATAACATGCATACCTAGCATATTTATGCCTATCTGAAAAATAATAATTTCATTTTTCTCAAGGGAAACATCAAGAGCAACAACAAGACGAACGACAGCAGACCACAAAAATTCTAAACACCTGTTATAGTTATGAATATTATATTATATGTTGGACACATAATAATATTATGTCCCTTGAGAGGAATGTATGGAGATAAATTGAAATGAAATATGTTTACCAGTTTTTTTTCTGTACAAATTTTTCTTTATATTATTGATATAGTAATAAAAACCAAGTTTTTTCCCTCCTTATAACATATTATGGTCCGACCTATACCAATCAATGAACCTTTTCTGCACTACTCACTATACATACGATCACCATTAACTATTACATATTACGTACTACTTTTGTCAATTTTTTTTACTTCTTAATTTTAATTTCTACAAAGATCTACTACTCTCAAATTTTCTACAGAGTCTGATGATGAGAGTGATTGTATTTTAATTGAGAGAGGAAATATGCAAGTATACAGTATTCCACTACAGCTATATAGGCAAGAGATACAAATGATATTTGTTATGTACGCCTGGTGAATATTGCCCACTTATGTACATTAACATTATCCACACATTATATCAACACAATAAAATCTGGCAATTTAAATGATACATCGATAAAGTTTTATATATTCCCTCAAGTATCCAAGTTGGATTTTTTATGGTAATACATAGTATAATATAATGGGGGACAAATAAAATGACCACATTTTAGTTTTTATTACACAATTTAATATATTTTATTCTGATTTATTCTAATGATTTGCGACTATCCTATACAGCGCTAAAAGTGTACTGAGCGAGTCTTAGGGGCGATACATCTATTACGTCTACAAAAAGGGGGGGGGGAGGGGGGTCAGATGCATGCTAACTAAGTCTCACTTTAAATCAGGGGGGAGGGGAGGGGGTTAAAAAAACTTACATCTACACATTTTTTAAATTTTTTTTTACTTTTTTACTGAAATTTTTTTATTCCCAAAATTTACTTTCGTCAAATTAGTAGGAAACTGATATTATATTAATTTTTTTGTTACCATAAATTAGGTACTTTCGCACACGTTTTTCAAAATTTTATTACATTTTTATTTAGATCTTGGAAAAGTATAAACAAGACCAATACTCTTGAAATCAAGACTATAAGGCTGATCATGAAATTACAAGACTCTAGAACTCAATTTCTTTAACAGTCTTGAAATTTCAAGTTTTCAAATCGATGCTTTTAGAAGTCATAGGTAGGTACGCCTTGTAGTCTCAAGAGTCCTAAAATCAAGTGTAACAAAAAATATCTTACATACCTTTGAAAGTACAAAATGTCAGTTTTAATTTAATTGAAATCGACTTTTGAAAATCTGAAAATTTCAAAGCTCTCCAGCTTTCTAAAAGTATTGAAAATTTAAGACTCTTGAAATCAAGACTAGCAAAAGTTTTCATAGAATCAAGACTCTTGACTTTTGACAACAAAAAATTTGTCACAACCTTCCTATCCAGTTTTAAAAAGTCGAAATCATTCAATTTAAAACAGGTTTTAAAAATTCGAGACTTTTCGAGATTCTTGCATGGTCTTAAAAATTTCAAAAGTCTTGGTCTTGCTTTTGCAAGCCCTAATTTTCGGCAAAATTTTGAGTTTGAACAAATTATTTATTTTTAAAATTAGTTTTATGGTAGTCGTAATTATTTATCATAAATGTATGTAAAAACGAAATAATCGAATCCAGTTTTTAAAAAATTACTGTAGACGTCTTGGGGGAGGGGGGATGTTTCGGAAATCTAACTAATGGTGATAAGGGGGGGGGGGAGGGGGTTCAAAAAATGGGATTTTTGTAGACGTAATAGATGTATCGCCCCTTATTTGAATTTTGCGTTCCAATTCAAATCCAATAAGATTATCAAGGGGAAGGAGTTGAACATGGAAATTTATCTTTATCTACTTAAACTTGTGTGAATCATTATTTCAATCATTTCATTTCATTATCATTATGGTTATACGAGGTCCATATTTTATTACCTATATATCTCAGTCAGTATATTTTATTGCTTTGCTTTTAGGCTGGGACTTTGAAAAAAAACTGAACATCTTTCATAATTATAAATTAGCTGTGTAGCATTGTTATTGTCGTCGTTTTGTATATTGTTCTTATGCCAAATCCATATTACTTTTTCAGAATTTATATTGAATACTCCAGGTACCTCACACGTTTTATATACCTACACCAAAATTTTTGTCTAAAAAAGCTTTTGCTATACCTATAACTTTTAGAATGCAGAGAGTATCCCAGTGTCATTGATTTTTATTCAAAGAAACCATAACAACATATTGGGAGAGTGAATTTCTTTCTTCACATAATATTAATATTATATGGATAAAAAAAATCGCACAAGATATCGAAGGTATATCGAAGATGGAAATCAAAATGAGGAAGAAAATTAGAATTTGTAAAATAAATCAAATAATTATTTCCATTTGATTACCATTATCAGTATAATTGTATAACTTGCACCCTGCACACATCCTACGCCATAGGCCATATAGCTACACCACCAAACCCCATTCATAAAAACCTCAAAAAAGAGCAATGTATGTAATACAGAACAACTCTGTACAACACCATTAATATTTAAGCGCACGATAAGAAAAAGGGCTGAAACAATGAACAACAAGGTGTACCGGTTTCAGATTGGAGCGCAGGAGACACTTAATTAATCTATTGCTACCACCATCCACTCCGTTCACTAATGATGGGCTCCTAAACGATATACAGCTACCTCATACAACTTAACAAAAAAAGGCTAACTAATAATCCTAACCCTCGATCTCCGCGTATGCTCAGCATATGATATGATATGCCACATAAAAAGTTTTATAAAAATGGTCCTTAATGTAAAAAATGGGGTAGCTCATCAAGATGCAAAAACTATATAATAGTAATACCATTAATTAGGATTCATCCTACAATTAAATAACCTACGTCAAGTTTTTATGCATTGCATTCTGAATTCTGATCCCTTCAACAGTCAACACATGATGATAATTATTATAATCCACGTCAACAGTCTGCAGCTCGTAGTGCAACTGTTAACTTACAATTAGTACAGTTAAAAAATCATCTCTAGCGATTCAAAACTCAAACTTTCAAATAAATAATAAATACAAGAACAAATACCAATAGGAAGAATTTAATATGATGCGATGATGGTAGAAATAAAAGCTATAAGAATATCAGTAAATAACTAAATTGAACAGGGCCTCTGAGCGTTAATACAAACAATAGGCGAGGCAGGGCAAGCTCTGCATATTAAAACGCTAATAACGAAGATATAATACACAGGTGCATTATGTAGGTACAGGCTGCCTAATCAACAAAAAATAGTTTTCTCTTAAGGATGTCTCAAGTTTGATCTGGACGTGTTGGCTCTTGGATATTATTAATAATACAATTCATTAATCATAGTGCCAACTAATGGTAAAATAATACCATGGAAGTCCTGACAGCCTAAAGTCACTGGGATTAAAGATTAAAATCCAAAAACGTATTCATAACATCCTATGTAACCTAGGCGCTAATGTATGTACTCTTTTGTGCAATTGAATTTTGATAGGGAGGGAGGGAGGGAAGGCAACTGTTCTGACTGCTCATCGTCAGTAGAGATATTTTCACTGTTGTTGTGTGTATTAAAATGAAAATTAGAGATGTCTTATGTGTATTGAGTGACTCACATCCGCTCAGCCGCTTCTCCATTCTTAAATCCTAACCCTCTTCTTTTTTTTTCTTTATTTTTTGACCATTAATATATTCAGTCCATATTCCGACACGTTTCTCTCACTCTCTCTCTCTCTCTTGCTCTGGATTCCCTTGTGATGTGTTTTATATTCTCTATTTCTATCTCCTTTGGCCTATCTGCGTCTGTGAATTTGATTACAGAAGATGAGCAGAGCAGAGCAGAGGTTTCATCCATCCTGAGAACAGTGAACCAACGAACAATAAGTAAGTGTAAAGAGGTTCAGTCTGGTCGCCTAGTTGAGCAAGTATAGAGATATATGCACATGCCTATTATACGTAATTATAATACACGCTTACAATAATAATACATGGTATCACTTTGTAATTTGTAACCCTATACATCCTGAGTATTGAATCTACATGTCTAAATATAACAAACAAAAAATTTTAATCCCATTTTTAACTGCAGCAGCCTGTTTTTTTATTATATTTATAGTCAGTGCGTTAACGTGGATGTTGCATTACGAGTACCAGTACCAGTACCAGTCCGTCGGTCCTGAACCAATGTGTATATGTGTTGTAGGAGAACCTAAATAGGTACTAACTAGTACTACTACTTCTACGATTGTTGATACGCTCGTTTTTGTTTTGATACCAGAATCAGAGAACTGCAGACTCGTAGTCCAAAAGGTTTTTGGTACTGTATTAACAATTAAGATGGACAGGAAGAAAAAAATTTCGACCAAGCATATAATTATGATAAGACTAAAAAATCCACCACAGGGAGAGATATCGCAGATGCATATACTAATATACGGGACAGACAGACAGACGGACGGACGGACGAAGAGATAATCACATAAGAGCAAGACCAGGACCAGCATGCTCCCGGCTACCGCAGGATTCAATTCAGAAGTTTTTTCCCTATGATCTCTCTCTCTCTATTTTTCTCTCCCTATCTCTCTCGTTTCAATTGCCCAAGACAATTTCTGAAGCACGGATGTAGCTGAGTGGTAGGAAAAAAATAGATCGTAGTAGATGCTGCTGCAGTTGTTGTTGATGTTGACGTAGCCCGTCGTCTATGTCTGGTTTTGGTTCTGTTTCTGTTTCTGGTTCTGGCTCTGGCTCTGGCTCTGGTGAGGAGTGGAGATGATGATGATCTTGATTTTGATTTGGATCCTCATGGAGATGATGTGATGGTGGCGAGGAGGAAGTAGGGGAGGAGATAAAAGGTGTGAAAATTAAAAAAAAAATAGAAAGACAGCACCACCAACATTGTTGGCATTCGTATATACCATCGCATCATCCCCATGTAATGGATTTGTATATGGGTATTGGTTTGGTGGTGTGTAACGGGAACTAACATGAACTCGAGACTCGAGTTCTTTATACTGTTCCATACTATTAATACTTTACATATAATGATACACAGCATAATTAATATAGGTCGTTGTTGAAAGCTATGATCAACACGTGATACATTTTTAAATATGCAAAACGGGCTAATTAAAAGTACCTACCTACCTAAAAGAAATGCAAAGGTGCATGTACTAGTATAATTATCGACACTCAAAAAAGTGTAAAATAGCACTTTTTTGTTTGGAATTAAAATAGTAATAAGATTGACCTATTTTTAATTTTTTAAACGTGTTGCATATAGATTGTATTAAAAAAAATGTAGATAGTACAGTTTACAGTTTGAATCTTAAAAATTAAAAGAGGATATATACTACACATTTTATGCTATGCATATAGTTGTTCACGTTAAAGAAAACTGAAGGCATCACAGAATAGAACAAGACGAACGGATGATGGCGTATGGGGTCTATCTACTAGTAGCAATTCAATTCATTGGAATAGAATCATGAAAATAAAAATCTTAAATCCTTACAAAAAAAATAATAGACATACAGAGACAGCTTATGTGTTGAAGGAAACATTATAGACTATAGGATAGAAAGTACCTACTAGTAATAGTAAAATCAACGCACTGTGGTGTTTAAAAAACATCCAACTAGCCGGGAGCCAGAGCCAAACCCAAAGCCCAAAAGAAACGCTATAGCACAGAGTGTGAGTGTACAAACAACAGAGGAGACCAAGTACCGTTATGTATTTAGTAGAACTTCCAGGGTAAAAAAAAATCTGACAATTAATTCATGCATGGAGGTAAGTATGAACTGCTGTGAAGACCAATGTTTCGACATTCTACATACATCTACATACATTTGCATCCTCATTGTCTAAAAATATATCTTAAGGTCTTCCTCACAACAACAACACCAACTTACAACAGGAACGGAGCAACAAAGACATAGGGAAAAGAAAGAAACATTAAATCAAATCAAAATCAACTGGCCATTTTTTATCTTGTTGAGCTCCAAATCTAAATCTAAAGTTACTCCATTAGACTCATTATACACTGGCACCGGCACCGGCACCGGCGTAGAGGGCACATAAAATAGAATCGAAAAATTTAGACAGTGACAGTATCCCACTGGGCCATAGATGTGCCTACTATAAAGTCCAATTATATATGTAAAACCTTTTACTAAAATTCGGACTCGGACCTGACATTCATATATCCGCAAACACAACACTATATACAAGTTTAAACAGCACTATAGTAATTATTCCTACCAAATTTTTTACATTTGAATTTCACCGGTGTAGTTTTTTTTTCTCCACAAATTATTCGAGTTATGGAGAGAACAAGAGGAAAAAGAGAAGACTATGAAGGCTTAAGTACATAAATAAAAATACAAACTGGGTAATTTAAATATTCAGACATTTTTACACAAAGAATTAAAATCCATATAGACTTGAATGGTCCACGTATATGAGAACACCCTACAATACCATATACTACAGCATATACAGTATACCCATAGGAATGGCCACGGCCACACTAAAGAAGTAATTATAACTTCCCCTAATTTGAATATAAAATATATTCTCATGAGCCATGGCCATGATCATGAGTGTATGAGTTATACACCGCAAGACCGAGACCGAGACCAAGTCGGACTCTTTACCAAAAAATAAATGCAAGTAACTATAGGTATACAGTATGGAAAACTTTTCACCGAATAAAAAAAACGTTATAAGAGCAACCAACAAGGACGAGAACGGGAACGACAGCGAACATGCAAATAGAACGAATAACAGACTAACTTTTAAGATGAAGAATTAAGCTGGAAGAACAAAGAGCGGCTTAGATGAAGTGAAGCGATTCATTCTTTCTCTCGCTATATAACACAGACATGTATTTCTATTCCATATTTCCAGCATATTTGTAGCCATAGTAAAGGCAGAATCAGAAGAGTACTGAAAGTACTGTACAACATTCAACTTTTCACTTTGAGAATAGAAAATAGAACGATGGAAGAGTGGAGTATGGAGTATGGAGTACAGAGAGAGAGAGAGAGATAAAAAAATCAAGAATAAAATAAAAATGACATTAAAAAATTCATCTTCATCCCCTCCTGTTTTTTTTCACGGTCCATACAGACAGATATTCAAACAAACTCTGGGTATAAGTAATTACATAATATAATATAGGGAGGTAGGTACATACGCATGCATTATTCTCATACCTCCAGTACAGGGTGTACACTCAACAACACACACATACACTGCACATTCATATTGACTATTTACACCGTCTTTCTTTTAAGCCCAGAGAGATAAGAGAGATAGGCAGAGTTTTATGTTTGTCTATAAAGGCTTGATAATAATTTTGACTCCCTTCCTCCTTTTTCCACTGCATGTATCTGTAGTATTCTGTAGCCTGTCTGTATATATAGGAGAGTGTAGTAATAATTACACATTATACCATTGTGCATCTATATTATGTACACTTTTGGTGGACGGATTGCATGTTGCATATTAAATAGAGCTTCATCTCATACTGTGCATTATCATCATCATCCCTCTGTTTCTCCATGTTATTTTTTTTTATGATTCGTTTTTCATGTGTTTAGAAGAAACCTATTATTTCTCTCTCCCTTCTCGTCCGTCTGTCTGTCCGTCCGTCCGTCCGTTCAGCAGTTCTTTTTCCTTGTCGTTGATTTTTTTCATTTTTCGTTCTGTTATAATATTTTGTTATACTCCAACTTTGGCTTGGCCTGCCTCCCTGCCCATTCAACACAAAGTCCGTGTAGGTAGTGCGTATAGTATGAAAATATTATGGCCATAGAAATAATGTATAACGACAAGGAACAACCTCTACGTGGAGATACATGGAATTTTACGTGAATGTGTATCTATCGGTCTACATGGGCTGATATCGTAATAATAATTATGCATTAAAAATTATGACTACGAACGAATCTACGTGGTATTGCGCCATAGCGTCTGCTACAGCTCCTTCTGTCTCTGTGGAACACCGCCGCCGTTTGTTTTTCTTATGAAATTCTACGAATTTTTTCCCTTGATTTCATTCCCCTATACCTGTCTTATGAGGTATATCCTTTCCTATATAGTCTAGGCTATCTGTTTATTTTAATGTGCACTACATATTAGCACAATTACATTGCTGCAGTTAGTTTTTTTTACCTCCAAAATCCTCAGTACTGACTACTACGTGTTTCAAAAACAGAAAATATAGAAGGATTTATTTTTTAAGGGAATCATGGCTGCCTGCCTATAATAATAATTATTGCAAAGCCACAAAACAAAATAACAAAATAATTCGTGTCATACATAGTATAGTCAGTCGTAGTGGAGGAGAGAATGTACGGAAACTTTCGCCAGTCTGTCAGATGTTTTCTACATTTTTATATTATGTCCAAAAAGCAACATCACTCACACCAGAAACAGACGAGACCGTAGGAATAAGCGACCACACCATACTCCCATACCACACCACAGAACTGAACAACTGAAATAAAGTGAAGTATGGCTCTGGTTCTGGTTCTACATTATGTTTGCTGTTCTCTTTCTTTCTTTCTTTCTTTCTGGTGATCTTTAATATGCCCTCAAAATTGTCCACACAAGACATGAGTACACAATGTGCATTACATTTTCTATGCAGACAATTTTGTACAAGTAAAAACTTTATAGCTTTGAGACTATTTTGTCTTTTGTGTGTTTATTCTAAAGCATAAAAAAAGGAAACAGAAGCTATACCATCATCCAACCATTCAAAAGAATTTCCAATTTGAGTGTAAAAACAATTTTTTATTGTGGAATTCCGATGTGCGCACCGGCACCATATGCACTGTGTGGCCTGCCTGCTTTTTCTAACTTTTTTTCTCTGGACTTGGATTTTTGGATTGGCGATTGACTCGTAAACTGTGTATACTCATATACGTATGTATGTACGCATTACTTGTATTGGCCAAGTAATAAAAATTATACAAATACTGATACTGATACTGATAATGACTTATTGAGTCTTACACATATTATAAGGAAATCACATCCGGATTCATAGCATTATCACGATGCCGATTATGATTGGGATTGTGAGATCGTTTAAACAAGAAAAATCTTCCAACATCATGTCCTATGGCATTTGAGTGAAAGATTAAAAACTTTTTGCTTCATCACAGCAGCGGACGGCAGAGAAATTCTTTTTAGATATTGGAAACATAATATTATTTGACAAAAACCACTAACAATAATATAAAACTTCAAACTACTAAAAATACATGTGTAAAGCATATATCTGACGAAGCACGTAAGTATACCTAAGTACTTATTGTATATCTTTAAAAAAAAAGTATGATGAGATTCCCTTAAAAATGATATGTTCCTAGACTTAGGAAAAAAAGTGAGAGGCTGTTTATTGCTAGATTGAGAAGATGAAATTTGAATACACGTATGCTATGTGTATGTAATCTGCACTGGGTAATAAATTATAATTGCTTAGCACTTGATGTTGTTGTTACACAGACATAGATACTTGTATCAGTATGAGTTATGTAGATACCTATGTAACGTATAGGTACTTTCTTATGTCTTGCGTCTACCTTTTTTTATGCGTATACTACCTACCTACTACATAGTTTGCTGTTTCCGTCCATATTAACATAGGTACATAGGCCACTGCTACCGTAATAGCAGAAGTTAACATGGGAAATATCCTCCCTAGCTTTTTGTGGCGTACAGCATATACAGATAGTGGCAGTGAAATGTCAGTTTCCACGTTATCTACATGACCGGGTAAAAATTATGAATACAAATCTGGAAGTAAATATATGATGTTGTTTTTTTTCAAATTGAGGTTCGCAATCCTTTGCTTTTTTTCTTTGACTTTGGTTTCCTTCCTTCCTTCCTTCCTTCCATTCTGTTTCTGTATGGGATTAGGTTATGGAAAAGTAAAATAAGAGGAAGAAGTTCAACAAACAAGGGAAAGGATATGCAGAGTGACGGCGACGGTGGCTGTGACTATAAAACTATTGCCCTGTTTGACTGTTTACTCTCTGTGTGAAGGTAATAAATCACTCGGCATTATTCTGGCTCTGGAGCAATACTTATAATGTGTAATGCTCCTCACTCGTCCTTCCTCTTGTCCTCTTTGTGACTCAACTATGCATATTCATAATGAGATAATAGTCAAGGCGAAAATACTGAATGGGGCTCGACGAGTACGATTCAGAATATGCATATATGATTTTTTGAGAGCTTGAGAGAGAGAGAAAGAAAGCTGAAAAAATCGTCCGCAGATATGTACTACTGATATCTCTGTGTGTGTGAGTGTGTACTAGGTAAGCTTGAAGGCTCAACAAACGGAGTGAATGGAAATGCATCCATCCATAGAAATATCTGTACAGAAAGAATGTGCAGATATAGAAGATTTGCCTTCAGTTTTGGTTTTGGGATGCTGCCTTATTGTGGACCCCTTGTACACGAAACACCCTGCTTCTTTCATCTCATAAGATTCATAGCTTTTTAGCCATATTTATGAATTTACTCGTATATTATTAGTTTGCATTCTGACTAAATAATTTGGAAGATCGAAATTTTACTCAAAGCTGGGCGTCTTTGGTAAACATAAAATTTTACGGCTAAAAATGGAACAAAACGCTACACAACTAAATGCAGCTGTACAAAAAATATTTGAAGAAAATAATCTTTTTGGTTATCTGGGTTTTGGGCTGAAGCCTTCTTAGTTTATTACAAAATACTATATTATACAATAAAAAATTTCTTAGAACTATTATGCATTAGTATCCCCCGAAGAATCAAGCTATATACAAACAATAGAAGGAGACGAGACAGTTTAAAGACAAAATCAAGTAAGTAAGTAAACAAAACCAACGCGTTGGTTTTGTTTTTGAGGTTTCATTACATCACGTTTCGAGTTCCTATCCCATCTCAGGCGCGGAGGAAAATTTTAAATCAGAATTCAGATCACAATGCCTCAGCACTCTGTTCTTTGACGTATCGCTTGAGAAGATAATAACAAAAATTATAAAAACAAAATGTTTTTAGCTGGTGTTGCAATACTGCTGCTGACTCCTGCTTCTGAATTAAGAATTGTATAACTTTATTGAGAAAAAAACTCAACCGTTGGCTGTTCCATGGAGCAACAGGTAGGCCCATCATGTAATCTACGTCTTGCACCTGCATGCCTATCTACTACTAATAAACCCTCTTTAAATATTTACGTAAAAACCAAATTCTACTAATACAAACTTCAAATTTACACTTACAATCTGCCATCGGCACCGGCATCCAATCTTTGATTATAAGCTGTGGACAAATCAAAGTTCGGTGTAATTGTAGAGTAATAATTACAATTATTAAATTTTTGAATTAAGCATTCAAAAATTCAAACACTTCCCTCCTCAAATATTGCCTACCAATTTTCATAGCGGGACGGGAATATAAGTTTCAAAGTCAAAATGCTACTTAAATCCAAACCATAACAATGTCGAAGTCGAAGTTTCCTTATGCTGCAAGAGCAAGAGCGTAGCAGATTACGAATTGTCTATGCGTAAGAGTAGTTAACAGTTGACGCACTGCACTAAAATGAAAAAATCCGATAGGATTTCAAATTCAAAAATATTCAATTTTTGAGAGATTTCTTACAGTCTGCCAAGGAGAATAACAAATAGTCTAATAAAAATCAGAAGATGTGTCTTGTGTCATAAGTTTGTGTTCGTGAGTTAGAAAAAAAGAGGGCTGACTGAGTAAGTGTCTAAAGAAATTATTGTTTATGCTTTCACACAGAGTATTATAGGCGTGTATATATCTAAATAGAGTATATCTGTAGGGCTGGAGTAGTAAAGATGCCCCTAAGTTGTTGCATGGGTTTGTGACAAACCGATAAATATTGAGTGATTTGTACTTTTTAAATTTATGATGTACATAGGGCATACTAATATACCTAGGAAGGTCTTTAAAGTCAAATGCTAAACGTGTATTTTGTTTTCGGCTGACGAAAAGAGAATTGGAATGGTATAGAGGGAAATGACAGAAGAAACTTTAAAGCATTAATACGAGTCAGCCGGTCAAAGGCTGAGTGTCTAAAAAGCGAAGGAAAAAGTACAAACGTGTGTGGGTCTCATCCCTAGGCGTACAAAGAGGCAGACGAAGTCTGAAGTCTGCTGGGTCTATGGTTGTGGTTCTAGTATTTCGAGATGACATGCCGAGAGACTTTTAGAGGAAAACAAAGATGATATATTATGCATTTAGCGTGTGCTCTTGACTCTTGGATGTTTTATGTTCTGTTTGAGCGTCAGTTTAAAAGGGTATAAAAAATTGACCGTTCTAGATTCCACTTCTCTTATACTCTGCAGATCCATATACAAGATCTACTCTGGCTCTGGCACTGGCAATCTGGCTTATTTGCCTCTCTTGTCTCTGGATTCTGTCTTGATTTTTTGGAATTGAGCAATACCTCGAACTTGGTTTTGTTTTGTTATTTTCTTATCACCGCATTCACCATAATAATATTTTATATATGGCAAGTTTTTCACATTTCAAAAAATCATTTTTGAGTCAGTAGTTCGTGTCTTTCATACAAGATTAACTTAGTAGTCTAATTTATCAACAAAAAAAAATAAGAATGTCTGTTTACGTTACAAGATTTTTATTGTTCTAGTTTTCACTCACGCGCCGCAGCAGATGGATTCTATGATTGGATGAACGTTATAGATACAGTGGAGGTGTATAAGGCAGTAGACCTGTCACACTAATTTGTTTTTGTTACTAATGCTTATTGTTATTCGGTGTAGCAAATGAGATCTAGATCCTTCATGACTGTCAATTAAGTTGTATAATTTTTAAAAGTAATTAAAAATATGAACAAACTTTAGTCTTTTACAAAATCAGAAAATTAAATAATGTTTTTCTCGTGCACTTAATGGCCTTCCAATCCAAGGAAGCAACAGTTCAGTTTTTTAATCGTTAATTGATAACGGCCGAACAAGTCATTTTCTACAGTGACTCGAAAAGAAATTCGAAAAAATTTTGTCTACCAAGTTTTTAAAATAACAAATACAAGCATACAGATAGCAATATATCATAGCAGTATAATGTTGGCGCATGAGTCTATTATAGTTCAGGACTCGATGTCAGCCCCGGGTACGTGGACAATTTTATAAAATAAAGATTATAATAATGTAAGGTGCAAGATAAATTTTATAGCGGCTGTCTGCACTTTTAATAAACTTTTACGTTATCAGGATCTTGTGTGTGATAATGATACTTACTACAACGCAACGTACAGACAGAGGAGCGCAGAGGGCCAGGGCACCTTAGGTTAAATTCCTTATGTATTTATTTATGGATCTAAGCATATAGTGCATTATTATGTAGATCCTGTAATAGCTCCGAGCATTGTCAATTGTCAATCTTTTATTTCATGGTCAGAAAAAATTCCCCTCTTACGATTAGAAACAAGGGGAAAAAATCTGCATATCAAATATCTTGAAAAGGTAGAAAGAGATGATAATCGTCAGTGCTCTCTCATGACGTGGCCCGAATTTGAAACATACTTCTATTTTCGTCCTATTATTCCCTCTAATATTTTAACGTTACTTTTTCTTGTGTATTTCTATTCCAATTCCAATTCCAAGAGCTCTCAAATTCTACAGCTTAACACCATAATATACTTTACTATACTGCACTGTATTTTGTGATCTCCTGGAAAAAACTACCAGCACTTCTGCATAACAATAATGCTCTCCTCAATTTTTTGAATATTACATTATACTGTATGCCAGTCAATATGTGTGCACTACTAATATAACGCTTAGCATACCATGGGTAACGCAACTATAGGTATTTCTAGTTAGTATATAATTGCATACTGTGGCCGTTGTCGTTGTCATCGTGACAGTATAAAAAAGCTTCATCATTGTTTGTCATTATCCTTAACTTACAGGCAGGCTCTGGCTTTCCTACTGGCCATAGACCATTCTAAATTCGGACAAGAACAACAGAGAAGGAAAGTCATACTCACATAATAATAAATATAAAATATCACGTCGGCGTCGTCCAAAGTCCACCCATATGTATGTACTAATGTACTTTCTTGAGTATTATACATAATGTGATACGTGTATCTATTTCATAACATTAAATAAAAAACTTTTTGAAAAAATCGGTATGTGCTCATTAAAAGGATACACATGAGATGGAGATTCAAATTCAGATTCAGTTTTTAATTCAGTTGTGCATTTCATAACCTTACTTGCTGTCGTTTGTGGAGCCGTGCGAGGGGCAGCTAGTGTACATAATTAATAATTGGTATGCTGGTTGCACTTTAGTTGGAGCATTGGCTATGGTGTATAAAATACAAAGGGAACTCCTCGTCATTAAACTTTTTTTTAGACTACCAAATTTCCAAACATAAAACATGAATTACTTTTTTTCGGGGTTCATTGCTAACATTTATGTATATGATTATAGTAAGACTTTCAGTTAGTTTTTCATGCTGCCTACATACTTAGGTAGGTGTATCACATACCTACATATATTAATGCACTGGATTGAATTCGAACGGACGACAGGGACGGACACTACTGAAGACTTGTCACATCCACATTACACTAAATCTGAAGGAAAACTACCTATACCTATAAAAGACAGATAAAACTAACTAACTAGCTAGTGACTAGTAATAGTAACTTTGCTGACGTCTACATTTTTTCTTAAATTTCTCGGGGTTTTTCCATTTGTAAAATACAATAGAATAAAATTCAAAAATCTTTTCATTTTTTTTTTAAAGAATTTGATCTGACAATGAATGTAATCGTGCTTAAATTATTTGACTATTTGCAATACAGAGTTAAGACAAAATGGATTCACATTCATATATGAGCGAGCACGCAAAGCATAATTTTTTTTTCATGAGAATTTTTGATTAAAACAAATACAAGAATTTTTTTTAGTGAAGATTTTCTTAAATGAACATGTAAGGTCTTGCGATAATTATTTACAATTATTATAATTACCCCGCTGCATAAAAATTACTTCTATTCCTTGTCCTATTAGCATGCAAAGGATGGTATGATGATTTAACCTTTGAGAGCTGACGATGAGAATTCACGTATCAATTTAATGTATATATGCTCTAATTGCGTAATATAATATACTGTGTGTGTGTGTGTGTGCATCTAGTCTACTTTGTACATACCTACTAAATTCCTCTGGCGTACGGTTACTTTCTGTGTACATACCGTACATGCAATTTACAATATAAGCAATTTAAGACTTTTTGTAAATTCATGTTTTCGTACGCGGTACATGAGCAGCCCATGAGATACACAGATTACAGAGAGATAGTCATCAGGAAAATTATTCACAGTACAGTTTAGAATATAATATATATAGATTATAATAATATGTCTTCCAATTTTGAATTTGAATTTTTTGAATCAGTTTTATTCGCATGGACATTTTTCTATAGAAATTATTCAAGGTATTCAAGCGGTAGGTAGGTAGGTAGGTATGTCTATATATTTGTATAAAATCGTTTAGTGTATGCAAATAAGAACGTAGTCCAGTTCCAGTTCTAGTTCTAGCCAGGCTGTCGGCTAGAGTGCTGTGGAAGGTTAACTCAATAGAATACGATAGGGTTTAAATTTTTAAAAGTATAAACCCACTGAGCTACTACTATATAGCTCTCATTTGAGATATTTTTGTAAATTACAAAAGAACTCATTTAACATTCCTATCAGCTAATTTTGTCACCTTTACGCCACATTTACACACATTACAGCTGTTGACGTAGGTTTCCGATGAAAAATTAGGGCACTTTTTTCTTACGAACGAAAGCGACGGCCATGCCTTCCCATGCATTACCTTCCTATAACCTACCTCTGCGCTCGGTACAGACTGCATGTATCCTGTGCAAGAGATATATCTCTACCTAATCATCTACATAGTCACAAGCAGTTTTCATTCTCAGGTTGTTTTTTTTTGGTAGAAAATTCCCTTGTACTATATATTCACCCAGGCCAGGCCAGGATGCGATGTGATGTATAGGTAGGTTGTAATATATAAGTTATACAGAGTTATTACAGAGTGACTGTCTGCCGGCTTTGGTTAGCTTCAGCTTTTGTAACCAACAAGTCATCTGATGTAATTTTCATGTGAAGCCGTGGTGGCTAGACGAGACGTTAACTGATTTCATATTATCATCACTACTAACTACTACTGATACTTGCATATATGAGTAGATCTGTAGTTGCAGTGCAGCAGACATATAGAAGATCTACGTTGACGTTTAGGATTCGTTCATGTGGCAGAGTGCCTTGAAAACCATGCGTAATCAAAGCAATTACTCTTGTACTCTTTTATTGTGCTATGGATGTTAATGTTAACTCCGAAATCAGAGATTGAAAAATGAAACTTGGGCTTGAAAAAAAAGATAGAGGACCATTAAGCAAGTGAAGCTGAACCTTATCACACAAGATTAATTCGAATAGGACGTACGAATGAGATGTTAAAAAAAATATTTGAGAATTTCTCAGAGACTCTAAAAAGTCTATACAATCACTTGTCTCCACTTCCACACGTTTGTCTTATTTCCTTATGCTCCATTTAACTGTAGCCTTTCAGAGGATAATATCCCAAATCATGATGTATGTATACATATAGGTATCATATACATACACAGAAGTTGACCTAATCTGCAATAGCAATAATACGACGCTTAGAAATCAAAATCAAGTTTTTTTTATAAATCTATTGCTCTCCAATAAATTTTTTTCTCTCCTAAACTTTGTTCTGATTTTCTATATCACTATCACAGAGACCAGACGAATCAATCGAAAACAATAACAAGAAGAAAACTACACGCAATAAATACCTTACGCTATGGTTAATGGTCATACTCTATGGCGGCAGAGATTTCACCCACAGGAAAATGAGAGTTTTGAATATTATGTGATTGTTGTTGATATTGTTATTGTTCAAATGCAGTTAAAAATTAAACAGTGTGTGCTTCACATGAATTGTTGAATTGTTGTTGTTATTCTGCCATATATTTATTCACTTGAAATGAAAAGCATGATGCTGAGTTCTGTGTTCTTTTCTGGGTTGGATGTTGGCTTTGATTCAGCAGAATAAGAGAGAAAATAATACGAAAGGGAAAAAAAAAATTGAAATAGGAAATAAATTATTGTATCAAAAAGGTGTGCGACATTGTTATGTGTTTTTGATAGACCTTTCAGCAGTCGACTTGGAATTTATGGAGTGGCTTCGGCCCACAAATCTTACGGAAAAAAGGGTAATCGTAATAATGCAGTAATAGTAATAATCATCATAATAATATTCTCTCTCTTCTGTGATATAATAATGTGATGTGTTTGACTGTCTGTGTTCACTGTTCCTCTCTGTGTCTGTAGTAGTGTACAGTGTAAAAGATCAGATTCCATGCACAAAAGCTCTGCTTGCTTCCAGCTATGCTGTTTAACCTCAAGACCAAACCTTGTTGATTTAAATTCACATTCATTCATACTTCATACACAAGTAAGATTACTTTCGGAGATTATAGGTGTAAAAATTCACGATATAGAAAAGTTGTGTGGACCGTGCATAGATAGTATCTGTATTGGGCCGCCGTCTTTCAGTATGTTTTTCACTGCTCCACACTCCACACACAGTTCACAGTCTCGGTTACACCAACACACAACCTTACTTTTTTTTCCCTTCATCACTTGTAACCGAATGGGAATTTTGGGGCCCTTAGTCTTTTACTACAGGGCCATAGGGCATTGGAAACATAGTAACATTACAAACTGAGAGTTAAAGAGAACATATTATCAGATGATATGATGCTTTAAAGTGATGGTGCTGGCTAGTGAGTAAGAGCCACCAAGAACATATATTTTCTTAGGGGCTTCGACATCCACATCGGGAAATACCAGTAAACAGAAACAGCCCACGGTACTGTGTAATACTATTTAATACATAGATAGATATCCGTCCACTTTCAATAAAGCTATAAAACCTTGAATAATATTCCTCAACACTTTTATTATGCACCATCATTTATTGTAGATTCTAGGCTGTACCACTTGGAATCCCGAAGAGGTACCCACAATTCGTTAATACTGGTACTGGTAACTTGTGATGGGAGACATATAGGTAGGTACGTACATACTCAATATTTATCCATTATAGGAATATATCCACATGGTTAAAAGCCGATAGTGATAACGAGTTATTTTTTGTCCCTTTTTTTCATGGGAACTTCAATATGTATAGAGAGGTATAGGATCACTCAAATTCGGAATGAGAAAGGCTAAATAAAAAAAGGGTAAGGTGATAAAAAAAACCTATTATAATATGATTAAATCCGAAGTGCCTCTATACGTTTTAGGTTACCAAAATAGGAACTACAAGTTGGGAAAAAAATCGGGTTGAACACCGTATAGTAGAGTGCAGTAGACTGGGATTGAATTCGAATCTGAACTGGTCCGGTCCGTCTCTCTGTTTTTCTGTTGATGCTCCCAATGAAGAAGAAGAACATGATGATGTGTATGTTTATTACTGTACATAGTGTTATGCCATGCTATGGTCTCATAGTGGATGGATGGGATTCCATTCTGTGGAAGCTTTTAAGAGTGCAAAAAGTCTAATAAGTGCCTTGGAGTTCCCTATCAGTATATATACAGAACACAACATATTGTGAAGTACATGAGGTAAAAAAAATGCATTATTAACGAGGCATTTTGATTGTAGTAAATCTGTACCTGTGTATCCTTGGCCTGCAGATACACATACATGTGAGAGGCAACGCTAAAAAGGATGTCGTTTTAGATATTACACTGTAACTATTGCTACTGATAATAATATATATATATATATATATATATATATATATATATAATATATAAAGTGTTACTCTCTGTATGTACTATGGACTACCTCATGGAGTCACTCTTAACCAAACAGAGAGTAAAATTACCTATAATGATTTGTCTAAATACTTTATGTAATAACCTCGTCGGTTCACCCTTTGTCATCGAGATGCTCCATTCTACTATTATTACACTGTATTGTGTTGTGTTGTACTGTATTGACAGGGTTGAATGTGTGTGGTTGCGTGACAATCACCACACCACGGCGCTTCCTTTCCTGTCATCCTTCTCCTCGTACCTGACAATTATCTGATTTCATGTTGTCCTATAAATCTATATCTCGATGGAGCCATGGATCTATAGAAGACATTTTTTTTTCTAAAAAAAAAATAGATAAAAAGCTCGAGTGTGATGAGTTATTACCATAAATTAAATTATAATTATACGTATTTAATTGATAGGTGATAGGATTGCGATTGGGGTTGGACATGGATATTGGTGGATTTTTAAAGAACGTAGGTAGTTTGCAATTTATGACGGCAACAAATTTATGAAAGTGTCCACATTTATTTTGTTATTGAAGTATCAATACCAGGAAAACTTTCAGCTTCAAGAAAACTGAAAAATATAGATAGTTTAACATTGAGGTAGATGACAATTTTTGCATTGTTTTCAACTTTTTCAGAAACATGTATAATACGTAATGGTCTGGATTTTTCCACTTGAATCATTAACTGTAAAAAAATACTCTAATTTCATGTTTTTTAAAGTGCAAAAAGTTATAATTTGATGCATGTGAAAACTTGAAACAGCATATTACGTATAAGTGAAGCTACATTTTGATTATGCTTTATGTAGTTTATATTAAAAATTGAGTGGAGTCTGAAATTGCTTCTTCAAACATCGACTCTGCACATCATTGTATGTACGTCATACTTCGATATCGTAAGCTGTAAATTATAATCGTGTTCGCGTACCCGCTAACTCTCAATCTAATTGCGGTTGCAGAATGGGATTTTATATTTTTCTGTGAAAAAAATGTATTTCTTGTTTTTAAATTCGTACAGGGTCAAGAATAAGGACTTGAGGTATACAACAAGACATGGTTACCTCTCTATCTTATAAAATTTTTTTTGTGGCATGGATTCTGAGAAGGGAATGATTGTTTTTCAGTACAAAATAAAAATAAAGTACTCAAACTAAAGGATATATCTCTGAAACATCTTTGTAAATGAAGAATGGAATCATCTTTAGATTGAGATTGGAATTGAAGGCACTGAAGGCAGTTCCTTGTGCATGTTTTTTATGTAATTACATAGGTACTTACATGTGTACTAACTGACGACTGCAGTCTGCAGACAAGTTACATCTGAGCACTGAGCAGTAGCTAGTCTCTATTGTACATACATATAGTAAACTAAAGTACCTACTCGTAAACTCAGCTAAAGTAAAAATAATACTATAGTACTCACACACAATATGTACAACACAAGCCCTGCTTCGTGTGATGTTTTGAAGCGATTATCCTAAATTAGTGGATCTGGGTCTCGATTAGATTGCTTCAAATTAAGCTTGTATTACCCATTTCTTATTTCGTTCTCGTATTTTCTGTTTTGTTTGAAAGCCTATTCTTTCTATTTTTCTTATGGTACCTCATTACAAATGATTATGGTCTACGAGAGACTTTTGACTACGACTAGAGATGGATGAGGGGTAAAAAATGTTATCATGACCACCGCAGAATTAAGAGAAAAAAAGTTTTACTTTTTTTTGTTTACGTCTCCATACTCCATACCGATGGGATGCACTGCTCTGTACTCCACATATACATTGGGTATATAGATATATCTCCTACATACCTTCATGATCTTCTGTACAAAAGAAAAAGGGACATACATTTCTGTATTTCTATTTATCTTGATTTTTGAGTCTGCTACATCTCTCTATGCATAAGAAAGGAATGACCTTCAAAATCAGGTTTTTGCTCTTATTTTAATTCAAGGAATTTTTTGAGCATCTGTACCATTACTATGACGATTACCCCTGCGTAGAATGCAATGCAATTCAAGTCAAAGCATGCATGCATGCATATAGAGTAGTGTGGAAGAAAAGAAAGCATGGACTATGGACTACCTTT
Organism: Dicyrtomina minuta; assembly: GCA_949802685.1. Taxonomy (NCBI): domain Eukaryota; kingdom Metazoa; phylum Arthropoda; class Collembola; order Symphypleona; family Dicyrtomidae; genus Dicyrtomina; species Dicyrtomina minuta. The sequence goes on along the minus strand of OX461810.1, from coordinate 39,403,410 downwards.
ACTTAAAACAGTCTGATGAGTGGAAGTGGAATCAATTATTAGACTGATAACCATATGATCACAGTATAATATGGAAAAAACCGTAATGGTAACGTGCATAACTTGTTGATGCTAGTGCAGAAGCCATACTGACACTCAAGACATATTATTATCAGTACGTAGGTAGGTAGGTAATCCGTGTATAAGTACCTTACCTACCTAGACTCCATGTGGAAATGTTTTGGATTCGTTTTTGTTGACGTAATAGCACACAAATTAAAGACGTTATAGAAGTAATAAGTAGTAAGTGCCTTTGTTGTATCAGTATTATTATTTGTATTAGTATTTTTGTATATAAGGTAAGGTGTAGGTATATGTACAGCATAAATATACACACTGAAGGTTTGTCTGCCCGTATACATCTTATTTTTTTTCACACAAAAAAAAGTGATCGTTTATTTCTCAAAGTTATTTAACGACAATTGCTTCCAACTCAATGTTTACTCACAACAGAGTCTAACCACTATTCTATCCTATACTATACGAAGCATGCAGACAGATACATATGATGTATCTATGAAGCTAATTACACGCAAATCAATAAAAACATAGGCAAATATGGTATGTTGCAATAATAGGTAATCATTTCTATAATGCAATGTCATTGAGCATAAATGTGTAGTCAAGGAAGCATCAGAGAATTTGGGATTGTGCTATGTTTTGCAATTGTGAATTAATTGATTTTTCCTTTTAGAATCGTTTTTACTATAAAATGGCATTTAAAATTTCAAATGGTAAATTCAGATTCATATGTTTCATTTTTTCTTGTGTGTGTGCCTTTAAATGAAAGTGGCATTAAAGCGACAATATAGCAAAATAGCAGTGAAAAACTGGGGGAAAAACGTCTTTGTTGCATTCGCGTATTTTAGCCAGCGTTATTTACCTACCTAGGTACTTAAAAACCATCTCACTCTGCAGTAGTGTTGTGTACTATTTAATACCCATTTGTATTTACCTGCGGGTGTAAATTCTAATGAAACAATTTATTGCATATTTACAAAAAAAACTCGTAACAGTCATTCACAAAAGGAGGAAAATGTTTCTTTGAAATGGAAAGATTAAAAACTTATATCTTACAGAAGCTATTCAAATTCAATAAATCATGACACATTAAAAAAAGGAACTAAAAAACGAGCAGTATATTACAAGTCAATTTCCTCGACAATCAACAGCTGCATATACAGATTTACGCGCAAGAAATGTTTTTTTTTTAATTTTAAAGACCCAAGAAATTAACACAAATCTGCGTTTCATTGAATTGACATTTGACTTCCTGATGAAGTATATAAAAATGTACTTACCTACCTAGGCCTAAGTTCAAAACTAACTTTCATTCAATAGCTTCCATTTAAAATCAAATTATTCATAATATGAAATAGAAACAATAATTCTTAAAAATGTTCCTACACCATACGTAAAAATTATATTATGTTCATCAAAGCACAATTATTGAACCATCGCAAGAATTGGCTGAAGTCCTGCCATGTGATTTAGATTTTTATGAAGTAATATTATTATTAAGGCAAACATAGGATACTGATACCAAGACTGAGACCGACTTTCCTATACATAATACTGTAAACACTGCCAGGAGTTTACTACTAATAAAAAAAATAGGCAAGACTCTGTGGGACACAAACACAGTACATTTAAAATCTTTGGTGTGTGCTACACACACATTACGCCAACTAGGATTAATACTACGCTATGCATTGTGATTCACGTGGTATTTTATCCCGTAGAATTTGAGGATTGTCCTAGTCATCATTAACTTAGATAAAAAACCAAGCCTTCACATCTTAAATACCTATAATATGTAATAATAAATTAATGTATAATAGGAATTATGAAATAATGTAGAGAGTTTATGGTTAATCGTTCTGCCTACTATTATTAATGATTGCGCTATAGTCCGCTAGTCTTGCTAATGACATCAAGAATTTAACGTTTCATTTATGACTCTATATGTGTGTTCTCTACAAAAATGAAAGGAGACGACGTCGCTGGATCATCCACTTCATCCTCCTTTTTTAATGTCTGAAGATGAGAGACTAAGTATAATCATTAAATAAATAAATTAAGCTTTAATAAAATTATTTGTAATGGGTCGGATTGCTTTAAACTTTAAATGGTCAAGTCATTTCATAGGGTTATTAAATTACTCTGACATTATTATGTATAGGGACACAGAGCTATTTTTTCTTCTCACGAATTTTAAACCGCGCACGCAGCGACGAGTTCTGTGTACTGACTATGTACTAGAGTCAGAATGTGTCCTGGGCACTGGGCAGTGGGGGTTGTAAATATAGAGTCGTCAAAAATCAGTATCGGTAACTAAAATATTTAGATGTTTTCCTTGCCACTGTTGACGACTGTCGTTGTGAGTTTGGAAAACTAAACTAAAAGTTGGAAGAATGAAGAATCTAGGAAGTTCATTCATAATCCACATTGATTTTCATTGCTCAACCTTTTGAACTATCGTCGCGGGTCGCCGTCGTCGTCGTCGTAGTCATTTTTTTTACTTACTTTTTAGATTTGGAATGGACATGGACTATGGACACGACACACTGTATGGGTAGGATAAAGTGCTAAGCACAAAAAATTCCCCGTCTGTTAGGTTGATATGATGTACGAACGGATCTCTGTATGTGATATCAAACCTATGATATAAGTATAGCATCCTGATACTGATAGTTCAATTATAGAATATTCACAATTCACAGACAGTACACCACAGGCTCCCTACAAAATCCCCACAGAGATGGTATTAAATATATCGTCAACATTTTTATTATGACTATATTTTGACAAAGACTTCTTTATACTGCCACCCTCAGACTCTGTACCGTTCAAATCCAAACTCTAAACTAAATAAAACTGGATTGCATTTTTATGACAATGCTGCTAAAGGAAGGATCACCGTATAATATCTTTATTAGTTGAGTTTTGCCGGCTACAAATATATCATTAGTTCTGGTTTTAATTCTGGTTCTGGTTATGAGGCAGTATTAGTTAGAATCTTTGCTTAGGATAAGATAACTCCAGCCCATTAATTTTACCTCTAAAAATTGTCAATCTAATACGTATACTACCATGAATATGCTCTATATAATGCATACTTTTTAAATAGTATAATATGCTCATGTTCGTCGTTAATGCCATATATAATAAGGAAAACTATAAACAGTTTATAATATAAAACTAATCACTCATCTCCCAACACGTCGTTATTATAATTATTAACATAAAAATCAAGGCAAATGGGAGTGGATCGCAGTAAATAAATTAAAAAAGTACTAAATACTTTCTACGTTCTAATTTATTTATTACTAAATAATAAATTATTAAATAAATAAAAATGAGAAAAAAATATATAAATTCAACTCACGAGTTCCATTAAGATTTTGGCTGACTATTTTATTTGCACTGGATGATTCAGATTTTGAATGGGTATTATTGGAATTTGATAAACCAGGAGCTGGACCCGGGCCAGGTGATGTAGAATTTTGATTATTTTGATTTCCAGAAGACATGAGAGAACCTTGTGTTGGTCCTCCTCCTAAAACTGAGCCTGGACGACCCAGCTGACTCTGTGCTTGTTGTTGGATCATGTCAGGGAGTAGGACATCTAATAATTCAAAGTTGGACACAACAACGTCATTAGTATGTCCGCTACACACTTTTTCAAACTGAAATCACACTGAGAGGCCTTGCAACTTTTGCAACAATTCCTCTATAATATTACAAGTGTTGCACTTTACAAGTAAAAATAAGAAAAACCAGAACTACTTTAGCCTCAGAATTACTGATCATATGATCATATATGTAGTGCACTTTGACTCTATATGGCAATACATATACTGATGATCAATTTATATGCCTACTACCTCACATTAATACTAGTACCAGTACGTATATATCTTCCGTACATATGCATTAAAAATCTTCCTGAAACGAAAATGAAAGAAAATAATGCAACTGGTACTTTGCACGTTGTAATCCTACAGAAAAAAATTATGAGGAAAATCATAAAATAAATGCAACCTCCCTATAGGAAAAGTTTAAAAAAACGAGGCCTCTTACGCAGGAAGGTTTCTCATGCTCATGCTTTGATATCGTGTTTATAGTAATTACACTCACATTCAGTCAGTACGAACTATACAAAAGAAATGCATCCTAAATCCAAATGCACCTTTGACTCTTCCATAATATTACTCCTTACCTTAACGTAAATAAATTAAATATTGTTAGGTTTGCATTACATTACATACGGCAGAAAAGAAGTTTATAATACTTTAAGTTTTTTATTCTTTAATTTAAATTCTCCAGAAAATTACACTGTTATGGAGGAGCAAGTACATTTATATACATACATAATATATTTGTAACCCTGTAACACAGCCAATAGTGTACAGTGATAGTTAGTTTAAAATTGTATAGGCTTATGTAGGATGCATAATATTATTACGAAACTACGTTTTGGAAACTCCATCCCCTAACCTCCACGTGTCTCTTATATGCATTTATTGTAAACTCGTTCACAATTTTTTTCCTAGTTCAATAAGTTTCGCATAAAAAGTTGATTTTAAATAACGATTGCAATTTTGAACGTTCTCTGTGTAGTAGATAGAGTAATGTACCCAGGCCTTATAGCTCATAGTATCAGAAAACTGGCAATGGAACTGACTGACAGAAAAATAGTATTCACAAAAAAAAATTTTTGTATTCCTGCTGTATATAGTGTAATAGCCTGATATCATTTACACAATTTACCATATCCATGTTTTGCAGTTTCCACACTTTTTTTTCGTGCAGTGGACTTTTATCAAGAAACCATTGTCAGGCCAAAAGGCGGAATGTGAATGAGAGCATATGTACCTACCTATGTGTGAGCTTTTAATCACATAGAAAATATTTAAAAATTTTTGATGTTCTCTCCTGTTCTGTTTTTGTGTTTCTTTCTGTCCTGATTCTAATTAGCATAATACCTGCGCTAACTGCGAGCTTTTACCTTTTCCATTTCCATGTTTTTTGGTGATGCATAAGCTACCATGTATATATACGTAATGCACGTGTTCGAAGAGACGGGCTCAAGTTTCAATTTCTTACGAAATGACAAGGAAAAGGAATTGCATATTATCTTGAACCATCTCGAGATTTCTTCGCACTGTGTCTTACAAGCCGACATATATGTACCTACATATAAACTTGGGCTTTTGGTTTTTTTAAAGGTAGGTGCCAATCACCACTGCTTGCCATGCAAACTGTGTACTAGGCGAAAAATTAAAGGTATTCCTAGGTGTCTCAGTTTTAGTTATGGTATGCACCTACGAACTATGTTCAGTACATCGTGTAAAAATCCCGTGTATAGCGGACTATAAAGGCATACCTTTTACATTTATGACCTCTCGCTATTATTTTTTGAAAATTAAAATTCAGTTCAAAAGCTTGAAATTTAATCAGTTTGAAATTAGAAATAAAAAATGTTCAAAGTTGTGAGAAAAAAAAATTGGAATAGATATTCTATCAATAATCTATCATTACTATAAGAGCTATTTAGCAATAATTGATGGAAAGGTTAGCACAGATAAATTGTAATAGTGAAATTTTAATTGCAGTAATTGTACAATAATACGGACGATATGATGTAATTACCAGTCTAAATTGGCAAGACTCAAAACACTGCACAGAAAACATGTAGTAATAACAACACAGTGGACAGCAGAGCATATTATACGGTAGGTACTCAGATCCACATTTGAGTGGCTGAACGTCCCCTTGCATTATTATAATAACATTTAGAAAAATATGAATGAAGATAAGATCTAACAAACCTGACCTTGAGAATGTAATTGAAGTTACAGGTACAGAGAATATTATTTAATTTAGATTCATTTCCAGAAATGATTATAATAATTTATTCGTCAATCTATTTTAGTTGGACTTGTGATCTGACGAACCTGCATAATAATGATCATGGACGACGGTGCCATACTTGCACTGTAGCTGACTAATACAATTATTCTAATTTGACTTTGACATGATGTAAATGCATAGCAGCTCTTATGTAAGTTGATGCATCTACCTACCATCTACTATATCTACCTACTCATATTATGCATCTTAAAATATACGTTGGTAGGTCCTTTGAAGAAAAAAATATATAATTACAATAAGTATATACCTACACGTAATATTGCTTCATCAAAATAAACAAGACAAAAAAAACAGTGAATGTATTTTTCTAAACGGTAAATAAGTAGGTAGTTGATATTATTACATTTCATATGGAATTATTGTAATATCTGCAAGTCTTAATAAATCCAATCCAATCTTATACAACTGTGTCCTATGTGCATGTGTACTCATCGTCATTGTCAAAACATCTCTAGCTGCAATGTAAAAGGCGAATTGATAGAACTGTAGAAGTATTCAGAAGAAAAAAAAGTAAAAGTATACCTACAATACTTACGGTTAGAACTCTAATTGGCTGTAATCAGGGACAATTAAGGTAAGGTACCCGAAACATTAATAGTGCATATTACATTACTAGCATTAGACACACACAACAGGCCTACCTACCTTCCTACAGGTATCAGTATTTCATGAGTTTCATGGAAGGGTCAGAGCCAGATGCATTTTATATAATTTATTATTATGAACTAATTCTTTGATGCAGTGTATGTAAGTAAAAGTTTCAAAAGTTTTTCAATCTTAATTCAAGTATCAATCTTAAATATGTATTGGGACCCACATTCCGCTTTGGGCTTTTGGCAAAAAACAAAACCAAAGCAAACCAATAACCAATGCAATGAGAATCCAATATATCTAATTACAATGACCTTCCATGACTTAAACATTGTATTTGGATTTGTACCTCTACCTAGATTTTTTTTATATACTCTAACTCACCGTCACCGTCACTGTGCATAGTAAAGCTACAAAAAAAAAAGATGAAAAATACGACGCTAAAAGCGCCATAAGCTACCGTCAACCGTACGGTACGACCCTCACTGTCCTAGAATTATACATCTTGTATCAATGATTTTTTACAGGGAGCAATATCACTTTAAAAAAATTAATACTGTCTACCTACCTACCTACCTATAAAGGTACCTACTATAAATATACTATTATTGGGCCAGCAATTTGGCAGCGTAAAACATTTTAAATCTGAGCCAAAGCCAAATAAGAAATCTAGATTTTTTGTTGTTTAAATGACAAAAAAAATATACAATAATGTTGAAGGTATAGGTAGGTAGTAATTATTGTTCTCACTTGAATTGGGAGCAGGGGAGCGTGAGGGGGGCACGACAATAGAATTTCTGGAATGAGCCGCCGTCCCACCTTGCCCTGGTCCATTATTATTCAGTCGAAGTTGTCTTGCCACGTGATTAGTTCCATTTGGATTTAGATTCAGATTTGCACCAACACCAATATTTTTTGTCTTGGAGTGAGAACTCCCACCACCAACACCACCACCACCACCACTACTACTCAGACTAATGTTACTTCCAGGTGATGATGAGGAATAGCCACCGCCACCGTTCCTCACCGGCGTTGAAATTGAAGGATTATTGTGGACATCCGGTGATTTCCTCGTACTCGTGGAAGTACTCATATTACTATTACTACTACTCAACAACATCTCATCAGCACTAAACGGACTTTTTGATTTTTCCTTATTACGGTATGATGTGGATATGGATGTTGTTGTCGTCGAAGTCGTCCCCTCATGTTGTTTCTCACGATCACGTTGTTGTAGTACTGATAATTTATCGCTCATCGTCTCCATAGCTCACTCTCTGTTTATTCCTTCTCTTTTTTTTTCCTGCCCCTTCTTTTCGAGTAATTTTGTACACTTACATGTAGGTAGTAGTAGTTGTAGGTTTTAATGTATAAATTAAACTGTCAGCGTGTTGGAGGTCCAAGTCCAAGTCCAACATTAATTCCAACTCCAACAAAACTAACAGCAGCAGCAGCAGCCGTAATGATAATAATAATAAGGGTAGGGCACAGAAGCAGGAGCCACATTGACCAGTTCATAAATTTCCCTTATATGAGTCTCATATTCAGAGTCTGATTCTGAAAAACAAACACACGAAGAAGAGTCTGTTTTAATTATTATCATTTAAATTGCAAATTAATCCGTAATAATCCATATACTTCATCCATTGTATATAGGGAACCCCCAGTCCTTTTTTTTTAAATTTCCGTCTATAATATATTGTGACTCCTCAAAACGCACACACACACACAAACAAAAACAATGTACACTTTTTTTCCCCTGTATTTCCAATAAATCCAACCCCAAACAAACACGATTTCTTCCCAGGATAAATTTCACAAATTTTTGCCAAAACAAAATAATTGAGAATAATATTCTAACTGTACTATAAATTCAAATTCAAGTCAAGCACAAAAGTTAAAACTCCATCAAAATCAAAAAATCCAACAATATTATGATTGTCACTGACTGACTGTCGTGGTTGTCAAAATCGTAAATAAAGGAAGAAGCACGAGCCGATAGAAAAACTCAATGTAGGCTGTAGACACCCCATGTGAATCACAACAATAATAATAACGACAGTCTCAAAAAAAATCCACACTCTCCCACACAAAACACAAGCACCACACACTCAAACAAAACTCTGATGTCCTTCTCTTCTTTTTTTGAAAAAAAAAACAAGAGGAAACACGTGGATAATTGAAATGGGAGAAGTATGTTGTGTATAGTTTTAGTAGCTACTCTGTGAGTGAGTGAGAGAAGGATCAATATTCAAAAAATATATATGATTCCGCTGACGGGTCAGACTGCGAGAAGTGATCAAGTCAAGACTCGTCTGAAAAGTAACATGAACTGCAATATGCACCGTACGTTTCTATGTGTGAGTCGAGTCTCTCTCACTCACTCTCATCTGTTTACGAATACGAATACGAATTAGATGTGTGTGTGTGTGGTTGGCTATGTTGTGGCTTTGGATGTGTTCAGTGTTCAAGAGAAGACGCGGTAGGCTGCACATATTCAGATAGCTATATGAGTCTTTTGCTATCCTATCGTAGCGTACCTCTGGCCCTGCTACTACTACTACTAACTACTACTATATGATATAGTAGAGTGAGTCTCGTACAAGGCGGACATGGGACATGAATGTACATACGTATATCTATAAAACTTGACTTGGTTCTTGGTCTTGGTTTGGTTAAGAAGAGAGACGATGTGAAGTAGTAATTCGAACAGCGAGTGAGAGAGAGAGAAAGAAGGGGAAAAAAATTGTAAGAAAACGAAGGAAGAAGTTGAAAAGAAGGCAAGGCAACTGAGAGACGAATGAAGGCAACTCACGAGAGAAGGAATGAAGCTCAGCACAGCAAAGTAAGCGAGCAAGTGAGAGAGAGAGAGAGAGATGGAGAGAGAAAAGAGTGAGACGAGAATAAAAAAGATAAAAAATCTTTCCTTGTAGGTCCAAGAAAAAAATCATAGATTTTTTATACGACATCCTCGTCCTCTCTCCCCCCTCCTCTCTCCTTCGCTCCTCTCCTCCTCAGTACTCTCCACAAACAGACAGACGGACAGACAGACAGACACAAACACAAGAGCAGCACATCACATCTCATCTCATATCATTACTCATACGTATAACTGAACTAGAACTGAGCTGACTGACGGACTGGCTCACTCACTATTACTCCTTTACTCACCATAAATATGAGATGTACTGTGTAGCGGTGGACAGAGAGCCATATAGCCATATAGCTATAGCATATATTTTGATACAGTCTAATGTCTTCTGATCCTGATCCCAGGATCACATCACAACAGCGTCGCTCTAAAGATTTCATGTTATTTTCCTTTATAATGTACAACATACCCACTGTCTATACTATACTATACTGTACTGTAATGCTTGTACATATTTTGCTGATACATTTGTATGTGTATGGACCTACGTGCATAATTACGTATGTACAAATACATCATCATATTTGTAAAACCACAGCTCAGAGATCTGCATACTTGCAGGCAGGCTGCATAATAATAATAATAATATTATGTGGAAGTGATAGTGATGTTGATATGCTGATAGTTTGGATGCTGATGGAAAACCTTTTCCTTCCTCTACGCTCTACGCTTTATGCGCTCCTCTCATCCCTCTCCTCTCCCTCTAAACTCTAAACGAACGACAAGGAAGAACGTCTCAGATTATCTTTTGTACATATGGAGTATGAAGTATCTTCTATGAAATTCTGTAGCTAAACTAGTACATTCATCTACAAGTATATATCCTCATTACAAGATTAAATGGAGAGTCCTGAACTATTCTGACACTGACGGCAAGTACAAGAAAACACAGACTAAAACCAAGTCAGAAATCATACGCGAAACTATGAACAAGTCTCTGAATATGACTGTGAGGGAAAAAAATTGGAAAAAAACAGTACAGTTCAGACTCAAGACTTTTAAGAGAGTGTGTGAGGAATTGTGGAAGAGACAAACGTATAATGTATATATAATATTTTGGTTTTCATGCATAAATCTACAAGTTTTTCTATTCGTATTTTTATTAGGTATGTTTTACAGTGGTTATCTTCCCTGTGCTCCAAACAATGTTTAATACTTACTCTTTGTAGACTTAAATCCAAATTTAAGAAATACTGATAGAACAGCTATATAACTGAGCGGTGTATAGAGACAGGATCCGACACAGACCTCAGACCAGAGACAGACAAGAGAAAAACTTCCGTTTAAAGAATTCAAAAGCCACAGTGTAGCAAAGGACAGAGACAAGCTCAAACCCCAAAGCCAAAGCCAAATCTAAAACCGTGAACTACTCCACACAATGATATACACGCATGGTAAATTTTAAATTCAAAATTCAAACTTTAAGACGAGTAACAAGACGAAAACGACGACATTGTGATAAAAGTAACGTAAACGTAAACGCAAACATGGTCTCGGTTTTTGGTTTTAGGCATCCAAAAAATGAAAAAGCATTCAAATGCATAGTTTGTAGAGGAGAGAGACAAGGCAAAAATCGGAAAAAAAAATCTGAGTCAAGAACTTAAGAAAAGGAGAAAAAAATGGGAAGACTGTGTAGACTGTAGACAGTAGACGTAGACATTTCTTGTATTTCATATCCATACAATAGATCAGATCAGATCTACTTTAACTTAACTTGAAAAGTTTACGTTGGAAAAATGAAATTGAAAAAAAGGGTAAACCATGATATTTTTTTATAGTACATTGCATATCCGCCTCGGTCTGTCTCTCTCGATCCCGGTCTCTGTCTCTGTTCTTCCTATATGGTAATGGTAATGATAATATGGTAATGGTCTCACTGTATGGAGCTCGACACTATACCAGAAGAGTCTATACAGTTTCTATACTGAATAGTGATTCTGTATATATGTCATGATGGGAGGACGGAGAATGACGAAAATGAAAAGGAATAGAGAATAACGTGTATCTTGTGTGTACATTAGACAAGATGGGAGTGATACAATACAAAGTACAAAGATGCCCTTTGAGAGTCTGTGGAAGTAACATTGAAAGTCGTCTCTTGCTGACTTGACTTAAAGTACTACAAGCGAAAGCTAATGCTATGATTTGTGTAAACATAGAAATAAGTTTTCATGGTAGAATTTTTTTTTGTGTCTGTTCTCTTCTACATATATGTAATATGTAGGTAGGTACTTCTACTGGAATGGTCTTGGTTCTGGTTCTGGTTCCATCTTCAAAAAGCATGTCATGGACTCTTTAGTTTTTCAAAGTTGAGAACTAAATCTGAGTGACTGTTGAGTTGGATGGCTGGAGTGTTTTTCATGTATATGATATCTGTCACTGAGGTCCTACTCAGAGACTCTGTCTACATAAGAACGACGACAGCCACAAACCCCTCACTCACAGAAGACCACATTAATATTGTCACTCTTATCAACTGGGAAATTAAAATGTTTCATTCTTCCTTATCCGCTGATATTTCCAACTCACGATCAGTCCGATCCGATCATGATTCCGACTACTCAATTCCCTACACAACTGTCTATAATATCATCATATCATCATCTGTGAAGTCGAAGCAAAATGTCTCATTTCAATATTTTTAGCTAATTTCCAAATGCTCTACCTACAAAAAAAATATCATCGACCGGACCGGAAAGCATTTAAATAGAGAATATTGGTTGTTTTTAAAACTTGTAAATAAAACATTTTTTACTTTTCAAAAACAGGTACCTACATGGAAAATTTTACTTGTGTCAAAAATATGTAAATATAAAGCATTTTGCACATTTAAAAAAAGATTTAAATGGAATATTTTGCATTTTTTAAAACACTTAAATAGAACATCTTGCACATTTAAAAAACGTGTAATTATATTATTTTGCTCATTTAAAAAACGTGTAAGTAGAACATTTTGCTCATTTAAAAAACGTGTAAATAGAAAATTTTGCTCATTTAAAAAACATGTAAATAGAAAATTTTGCTCATTTAAAAAACATGTAAATAGAAAATTTTGCTCATTTAAAAAACGTGTAAATAGAACATTTTGCTCATTTAAAAAACGTGTAAATAGAACATTTTGCTCATTTAAAAAACGTGTAAATAGAACATTTTGCTCATTTAAAAAACGTGTAAATAGAACATTTTGCTCATTTAAAAAACGTGTAAATAGAACATTTTGCTCATTTAAAAAATGTGTAAATAGAACATTTTGCTCATTTAAAAAACGTGTAAATAGAACATTTTGCTCATTTAAAAAATTATAGCTCATTTTTATTCTAGCTTAAATTGGATATAGGCTGTTTTGATTCTTCACTCACGGTATCTTGTATCCCATACGCACCTATCTATCGTCAGCCACAAAATCAAAAAAATTGAAACAAGGTAACCTACCTTTAAGAGGGAGGTGCAATTTAAGTGGAAAAGTTCTTACGTACTGTACACGCTGTAACTGGATTAATTAGAAAATTTCCAGTCTTAATCAGTATTTAAATAAAGGCTAGTATTTAAGCAAGCTTTTCCAGGCGGCATTCGGTTAGGGTATCAGTAGTTTCATTGGAAAACCGTGTTACGTCTGAATGAATTCCATTTTATCAAAAATACCTTATGCGTGTGCATATTATATATGTTATTGCATAGTGTTATTTGATCTCCTACCTTCATTCATGTAGGGACATGTAGGGACTTTTTTGTAAATAGAATGTTCAGTTGAAATCTATTGTGGATGTTTACATATGTGGAAAATATAATGGACAAAAAGTGCCGAAAGTTGTGCCAAGTGAAGTCAATTCAAGAAGAATGCTCACAGCAATAGAAAAAAGATTTGACTTAACGTGTGTAATAGTTGATAATTTTTTTCTCGTTTTCCACTGACAGTCTCTCTAAGATTTCTAAATATAAATGAGTACTCCACATGGATAAGACGTAGGACTACTACTACGATTGACGATTACATTTAGGAATTATCTGGAGAGAAGATTCAAAAAATATAACTATATATGTAGTATCATCTCTTCGCACACACGGTGACAGGGACGGTGACGGGGACGGTGACGGTGTGCTTTGACAACCCAATCTTCCCTTGTGCTTTCTTACTTCGTATTTTGTCGTCGTTCACATCATGCCTATCACTACTAATATGTAACATTTTGATATGTCTATTCTTAATCTTTTAAAGTTATAATACAAAAGCTACATACATGGGGATAGTTTTTAAAAATAACTTTTGTTCAATGAAAATATTGTAAGTGAAGAATCAAAATGACCCATGTTCAAATTAAATTAGAATTAGCATAGCATGAGCTAAAAGTAGGTAAGTCCATAAAACTTAAAATGAGATAGATACGTAAAAATGTTTGTTAAGAGTTTTTGAAAAGTTTTAAATGCTCTGTTAACATTTTTTTGAACAGTGCAAAATGTTCTATTTACCTTGTTTTTCAAAAGGACAAAATGTTATATTTACCTTCTTTTTGAAAGTTGCAAAATGTTCTATTTACATTGTTTTTGAAAAGGGCAAAATGTTCTATTTGCCTTGTTTTTGAAAAGTGCAAATGTTCTATTTACATGTTTTTGAAAAGGGCAAAATGTTCTATTTACACGTTTTTGAAAAGTACAAAATTTTCTATTTACACTGTTTTTGAGAAGTGCAAATGTTCTATTTACATGTTTTTGAAAAGTGAAAAATGTCTACTTACATGTTTTAAAAAAGTTCAAAATGTCGTATTTGCAAATTTTTAATAAAATATTATAATTACATGACTTTAAAAAATGCAAAATGTTCCCATTGTACGTTTTTGAAAAATGATTTGTTTTAAAATGTAGATCGATTCATGATCAGGATAACATTCTAATGTTTTCTAGTAGATTGCTCATTTTGATTTCAGCTAAAAATGAATATGAGTCATTTTGATACTTCACAGGTAATATTACGTATTGATAAATGCCTCTTGCATTATGTATTGCATGCATGTATGTATGTCAGTATATCGTGAAAGCTTAAAATATTATATGATTATGATTAGGCCTATATAAGCTGTCTGCTTTGCTACTATGTTTCCATCAGTACGTATACATAATATATTGTGATTATGAAAAGGTACTCAGTACGATAATAAATACTGAGAGATAAAATAAACTTACAATTGCATCTCTCATCTTTGTCTAGCGTCCTACTGATATACGCTCTACAGGCTACATATTATCTATCGTACTTTTCCTAATAACTCCTATGTAGGTAGCCCACGTAGAGTTTAGGTAGGTATTTAGGAAGGCATGCACGTTTTCTTTTAGACTTTTAGATTGTGTCAGTTTGCCTCCTTCTCTCCCTTCCTTCATTTCTTTTAAAAAGAAAAGGAGAGAGAATGAGGAGGAGAAGACGAAGAAGAAGAAGAAGAAAAAAAATACCTACGTGCGGTTGTTTCTTACTTATTAGGTTTATTTGAGCGAGAGAGAGAGAGACAGAGTCAGAGTTTTTAAACGCACAGACACAGAGTCGGACCAATACTCTATGCGGCACCGGCATCGGCATCGGCATCGGCATCGGCTATTCCATGCTTTCCATGTGTTTCTCTATGTATGTCCGTTTTTTTACTCTCCCAAACTTTAATAACATGTTTAGCTGGGGAGTACAATCTATCCGTAATGGTGGACAAAAAGTATTGGGAGTTTGAACGAAAAAAAAATTAAAGCTTTTTGAGCATTGAAAGACGAGATCGAAAAGAGCTCTTCTTCACTTCACTTCACCACCAAGACCAACACCAAGACCAACACCAAGACCAGAACCAGGACCAGAACCAGGACCAGTAATAATCATAATCCACTTGAATTCAAATTTATATTCAAAGGCAAAGGCACCTTCGCCGAGGAAGAGACCAGCCAGTGTTGTTGCTATTGCTGTTGTTATTGTAAAGGAAAATTTAATAAAAAAAGGAAGATGTGTGTCTCTCTCTATGTATAGCCTCTGCCTATATCAGTATGCCTATATAGCCTCCGTCCATCCAGATACTTATAACGCTTTTTTATCCAAGTTTTATATAATAATGTGTATAGAATAGTAGTATCATTAAGTATTGTGACGGTAAGTGGGAGCAGAGCTGCTGCTGCTGTGCTGGGCACATTACAAAAATGTAATTATACCGTCATCGTCGAGGAAAGGATTTTGAAGGATTGGAAGGTGCTTTACAGTCAACAGTGAGGTGGCAGTGGGCAGCGTAAAGTATTGCAACTTTCAATGTAAACAAAAATGATAATATAAAGCTAAAGGAGGTACACGTGTTTTTCGTTTATCAGAATGAATCAGAGTCAAGTTATTATTATATATTAACTTTGAAATATTATGTAAATAAACTTGACAAAAATGAGTTTGTATCGCAGTAGCTCATCGCATTGGCGCCTATCCAGAGGAAGGTACTTAGGTACAAACTATTTGGTATTAAGACGTAAAGTAGGTAGTAGGTACATGTTTTAAAAGAAATTATTTTGCAGTAACTATTGGTACGGCTGACAGGACGTAGCGCGTAAGGTAAGGCACCTACCTAGGTACCTACCCACTTTGGAACATGCAATGCAACACGTAACCTGGAGAATAAAGAAATGAAAGTGACGGTGTTGTCTGGCGTTTGAGTTGGAATAATGGCTAATCACATCAATCACATGTAATTGTGAAAATATTTAAAAAAATCATTGTGAGATGGAAAAAATAATTATTGGAAGTTTTTCCTCTCAGTCAGTTCATAGTCAGTTTTAAATATCGTGTTAGACAACTACGTCCTTATCCTAGTCCTGGAGGAATACTCCATGCTACTGCGATCACAATTATTGCGTATGTGTTCATTATAATTAATGGGTAATTCACTGTACGTGTCTAATTATAGATTAATTTGAAGTAACGCATTACATTGCTGACAATAATGGTATGATTCATAACCTGAGGAAATCCAGCAAGATTGTAGATTTTCACTGTTTTTTTTGCGTTAGTACAAATACTTGCTACGCAGACTGATGGCAGTTTACGTTATCTGTACTCAACTTTTTTTTTCTACTATAATATTGCTCAATTTTGTTGCACATTTCCCCTCAGACTTGTCATGGTCAGTGGGGAGCTCCAATATACAGTGTGCAATCTACCTATCTTTATAAAAAAAATCTTAGCTTGGACGTTAATATTCGAGTGAGCCGGATAAATGAATAACAAACTTCCACCTGGATTATTATTGCAAGCACAATAATAAGAGCTGGAATTTCAAATTTCAACATCTGTCTGTTAACCATGTAACATTAAATATCGTATAAGCTAAAATAAAAATATATTTTATTAATTATTACGTCTTCAAAAAAATCTGTAAAATCATTTCACATTGGAAATTAGAAGCATTGATTATTGTGGAAGGCGGGCAAAAAATGCTAATATTTTTTTTCCATATGGGTGATGGTGACGGTGAGACGGTGGTATTACAAAATGTGTGCAATCTTGTCTCACAGACAGAAATCTCATGCGTGTGCCTAACTACTACAGATAGACTAATACTACTCCTAAACTACTACTCACCAGAAACTCCACAACTACAATTATAAATTTTCCCTCTCAATTTTCCGGCAGCCAAATTACTTTTTTACCTACACACCTACAGATATACCAAAGTAGGTATGTTGTAATTTGAGAAGTTGGATTTTTATTTAAATTGGCGGTTTTAAAACAACATAACAAAGTTATTAGAATTGGAAACGATGAAATGTAAAGAAAATGTTTGTAAACTTTGTGAGACGGAAAATAAGCATTTAGTTTCACGTTTTAAAAAAATCTAAAGTATACAGTGTGCTTAATACCATTTGCACATTGTATTGTTTGTAGAAAGCAAAGGGAAATACGTAGTAACGTAAAATAGTAATGACACATGTCTAATAGTTTCCACACAACTTTTTGTTCTCCTCTCCCGCCGCTCAATTTTTAAATAGCCAAAAAGTAAAACTAACAAAACGTCCGCAAGCCAAAACCGACCGACCGACCGACCCACCTACCTACAATAGTAAAGTAGTAATAGTAGTAAGTATCCTATTCGAATTCAAATATGATCGTAAAGACAAAGCTTTTAGTTTTTAGCTCACTCAAAAAGCTCAGCTGTCATTATGAATGTCAGTCAAGAGTCAACATCAACACTGAAACTGATTGCACTACTACTACAGTCTCTCTTCTTCTTGGTAGTTGCTACATCCTGAGAAATCTTATTAGAAGACACACACAGCACTCAAGTATAAAAGTCTCAAAGCCTCTCGCAATAAGGACTCTCGCGACTCAAGAAAGAATCTCGATTTTTCCTCCTACCTTGAAAAACAAATATTTTTACTTTTAACTTTTTAACTCTCTGATACAAAAAAAAATCATCACATCATCCCATAATTGCATGAGAAAAGCAGGTTGGCTTTTCAGTCTTACGAAACAAAAAGAAAAATGTGATAAAAAAAATTTGAAAATTATTGTGAGTACACACCTATAGACAACAATAAGAAAAACAGGGGAGAATCTCAAATCTCGACTACTTATAATATGTAGACTCCTACGTACTACTTTTACTGCATGTATCCATACGTATTACGTGACATGAGTATTAGCATTAGCATTAAATGAATATAGTAGGCCAGTGCCAGTATGTAGGTAGAGCGCATCTTCAGTTTACATATTATCTAAGTTATATAAAGCTATGCACAATGACATGGTACGTCAACATTTTTTTTTAACTTTGGCTTCAGAACTTGAGACCATTGTTAGTTACTTAAGGTAGTAGGTAGTGCCTACTACCTCCTGCCCTGATATAATCCACATTGCATAACAAGTTAAGTTCAGACAGATATACGTATAGAGTGGTCTTATTAAAGTTTATCTGCCGTATTATTTGTAGCCGCAGTAATAATCACATCGTATCGTACCGTATTATACACTATAGTTTCTATGTAGTTTTTAGTTTAGTGTAACAAGTGTACAAATGCCATATCCTTCCAAAGTTCCAGCTTCCAAGTATTTTAAGTATGTGTGTGTATGTGTACTCACAGAGATAGAGAGAGACTGAGGATGAGACCAGTACCAGGTCGAAGTCGAAGTCGAAGTCGAAGACAAAAAAAACTACAATAGAGATTCTCACGGCTGGGCGAGAACTTTAAATTTGTCTTCTTCTGCATTCTCATTCAATAATGTTATCACCGATGCAATAGTAAAAAAAAAGAAGTCTGTCATGCTGGTTTTGGTTCCCTATTCCTTATTACATTACACACACACTCTCCCTCTCGTAATCTGTAGGCATTTCAAACAACAAACTATAACAAAACTATAATGAAAAAGTGTAAGCTACAAACATAAGCTATTATCCGTAGTAACTGTAATATCTCCCAAAGGAAATTTTATTTCTTTTTAATGGTCCAGTATATTCACACACACAAGAAGAGCCAGGGATAAGATACAATATTATGTCCTGTGCGTGGATAACTATCTAATTTTATGTGTGCGTATCTATACAATGTGGAATATTTTAAGAAGTGTGTAGAAAAAATATTTGCTTTCTTCGTAGATGCAAAATGTCACATATCGTCTGTGAAGAACCAAAATGACCCATATCCAGTTGTAGCTAAAAACAATATCCACTATCAACAAAAATATTGAAACATGTCTTGAAAGCATTTACATAGAATATTTTACACTTTTCAAAAAAATGTAAATAGAACATTTTACACTTTTCAAAAACATGTAAATAGAACATTCTACACTTTTCAAAAACATGTAAATAGAATATTCTACACTTTTCAAAAACATGTAAATAGAACGTTTTACACTTTTCAAAAGCATGTACCTAAATAGAACATTTTACAATTTTTTAAAACTCTTAATTAACATTTTACGTATGTTTATCATTTTGTTTTTATGACATAGCTCGATTTGATTCTAGCTTAAATTGGATATGGGTCATTTTGGTTCTTCACATACGATATGAGAAAGTCTTTAAAAATATGTACTAACTCATTTTTTGGCAACTTAGATAGAACATTTTTAATGCAACATTTTAGAACAAGCTTGTCAAAATACAAGTTATTATTCACACAGGGAAGAACCGCACTAAAAATTAAAAACTGCCGTACCGGTGCCAAACCGTGTAAACTGTAAGTATATTGTACAATTTTAAACAGTGTGTGTTGCGAAAGTAACAAATTAAATTAAAAAAAGAGCATTCCAATTTCGTTTTTGTTTTGCATGCAGCGCCCTCGGCGCCCTTTTTAGAAAAAGAAACGGAAAGAGAAAAAAATATAGGTATAGTATCCCTGCTATACCTACATAGAGAGCATTCTCTTGCGATGGCTAAAGATAAGATTTAAGATGTCTTTAAATAATTTTGACTGTCTATATATGAAAATTGATGATTGAAAAATGAAACATATATCTCACACAGTTTCATAATTTGCCAGAGGGCAATAAGATATCAGTATTACTAATGCATTCTTCAGCCAAGACATTCCAAGACAGGTGAGAGAGACTATACAAGAGAGGCCAATTAATTTAAGTGAATGATAATACTAATAGCAAAAATTCAATCCGTCTATACTTGTCTATATACTATAAAGTATTGGGCTGCGCGTACCGTCGTCACCCTCACCCTCGTTCCAATTCGGAATGTACGGTCTAGTTTAGTTCCTCCAATGTGTACCTATATACATAGTCCCAATTGGGGACTTTTTCTCACAACTCAAAAACTCAAAGTCAAAGGTAAGCAATAAATTTAAATTTCCATGTAATGAGCTTTCAGTTTTGAATCATAAGACAATTCAAAGTAGTCCCTCACACACACTAACTAACTGACTGGAGACCAACTTGTTGAAAAACAACATTTGCAATTACTTTTGACGTAAAAGAAGTCATAAAATAAAAACCTTGGGGAGTATTCAATACTCATAGTAGGTACATATATCAAAAATCTCTTAAATAATAAATAAAGCTACAGGTTATATGCGTAAAGCATACCTTATGCAGGTTACATAATATATTTTAAACGCTACAGATACAGAAACATATGCCATGCAGTGCGGTAATTAAATTAATACTAAAATAAAACTAATATTACGCTTTTGTGTACAATGTAAAAAATGTGCCAGGTGCACAATAGTGTTGGATTTTATTTATGTACAACTTATGTACAAATAACATTACAAAAACCAAAGAGAACACTAACGACTCAGATTTTAATACGGTGCAAAAAAGTGTATATCTGAACTACTTGTCTTGGACTTAATGTCTGTCTTCGTGTGATGCTGGATTGCTAATACTCATTATACTCCTACCTACCTGAATGAAAAAAATAAAAAGAAGACGAAGCAGGAAAAAAAACATTGGGAAAATGAGAGAAGAATAGGCGGTGGATTTAGTAGGTAAACCTCCTGTGTTGTACAAGTTGAAGTCAAAGTGTCAAAGTCTATAAAAGAAAAAGAAAAACGTGGAGAGCAAGTCCCTGCAAAGACTCAAACTCATAGTAAAATAATAACATACGTTCAAGACCAAGCCCTCATTTCTTTTATTATTTTTTTCCCCCCATTTTCCTACGTACACATATAGCCAAATTATATACCCATAGAATTTATAGGTACCTACCTACCAACTACCTACCAGACATGTACGCCTACTAGTTACTAGGCACAAGAAGATTCTCCGTCGTCCTCGTAATGACATGGCAGTCTAAATGGCAAAAATAAATAAAATAAAAATAACTAACGTGATACGTGATATGATATCAATACTTAGTACTGTATGAGGAATGTGGTATTATTTGTACATGATGATATCTGTATTATTTACCTAAGGCACCTTTCAGCACGTTATATAAGTAAAGCTCTACGTTGTGTCTGTGTCTTATTTTGTATAGGATTTTTATTTGTTTTCATTAAAAAAATGAATTTTATGTTTTTAGTCGTCTTGTACACTAAAAGAGAAGAAGACTAAGGAGATTATGTGCCTTCTTTCACTGTCAATACCGACGTGTGTACTACTGATAATATTACTGAATTTATTGTGTGTGCTATACGGGTTACGGGCTACGGGAGAGAACTATGTAATACTCCGGTACCTACTAAAAGCTACATGTATGTATGTGGAATAGTAGTAGTAAAAGGAGAAGCACGTTGTGAGTTGTAAGTAAGACTTATCGTTAGATTATTGAGTTTGTTAAATATCAGTACGTAAAAGATTACATAGGTACATACCATCCACGTTCATTGAAGTTTTTCTTTCCACTGTAATTCGGTTCCTTGTATTTTTATGAGCTGTTTTTGTGAGAGTGTGAGAGTTTGAGTTAATGTATACCTACACACACACACGAGTAAACAATAAGTCACCACAAGACGAGAGGAGAGCAGAGGAAAAAGTTACAGCAGAGCGTAAGTTAAATCTGAAACCATGACCGTATAATTCCATTCCAGTTCCAGGCAAAGTTGCAATAAGATTGTGTGTGTGTGTGAATCTGTATATGTATAGTTCTTTTTCTATTTTCTGTTATTTTTTTTCCTCCCAAAAACTTCCAATGTCCAATGTCCATATGTGTAACTGAGTAGTAAGACTCTATGCTGGAGACGCTCTGTATAGGTATTTAATTATATTTATATATAGAAGGTAGTCCTATGACTATGATATCTGTGAACAATAGTAAACACGTACGAGAGACGAAGACGAAAAAAGTGAAGCAAGACTTTGGGAAGGCTCAGACTCTCAACGTATACAGCCACAATCAGAGTCACACACTAAACGAACCAGCCCATACAGTACTTAACAAAAGTTATAGTAATAAAAAAAAGGCCAAGCCAAGATGCCGTCTTTCCGTCCGTCCGACTCCTATATGCCTATGGTCTTTTTGGTTTTACTTTTAGTTTCTGGTCGTGGTTTTTAGTTTGGATTTAGTCTGGACTTAATTCTTCTTTCTTTCTCTCTCTCTCTCTATCCTTACAATTTGTTCCTTCGCTCGCTCGAATTTTTTTTTCGCTATATAGTCGTCTTCTCTTGGTCTCGGTCTTCTTCTTCTTCTTGCCCTCCGAAAAAAAATTCACTTTACTTTTCTTTTCTACACAATTCTTTTTCCAACTGATATCTTATCCCTCCTCGTCGTCGTCCTATACCTCGTATATCCTATAAGGTATGCCTTGTGCAATAACGTGGGCTATATATTATAGCTGTGGTTATATTGTGCGCTGGACCACTATATATATATATTTGCTCAAGCTGAGTTCAAGCTAAAGCAAAAATGTAAAGTAAAATGGTACGAGAGTTTTTCTGGGAAAGGAAATCTTAGATTTACTTACTCCTCCTACTGATATTTTGTAGAGGTTTTTGAATTTGGTTCTATAGATGTAGGTATATACAGATATCCTTTAGATATGGATGATGTACATAAAAAAATATTTTTTCGCAACTTCCAAGTCCAACATGGAACACATCACGTATCTATTCTCTCCTTGGAACACAACAGTGTATAACAACAAGAGCCACAACAACAGTCACAACAACAAGAACGGGAACACAAGAGCAAGACTCAGCCACGACCAACACACACACTCACATAAAATCTTTTCTCGACCATTACGACTCAGACACAGAGACCATTCTCTCAAAAGAATTCTACACTCTTTTTCTCTCTCTCTCTCTCTGTTTTCTTCCTTTTCTGGAAATGTTGTAGACTTTTAGACTTGTAGAATGGTAGAGAATCAGAATGGAGATAAACTTATTCGTGTCCGTGTCTGTGTGTCAGGGCTGGCCGAGGCACGCGGGCACTATGGCAATAGTCCTGGATATTCCTTGTACTGGGTACTGGCAAAATTTCTTAGCTGATAATAATATTACTGACTGATATCTATGTACTGCTTTTAGATAGAACTGTAACAACTAGATAGAAAATGTGTTGTGTTCTTTATTTTTTATTTCATGTTCTCACTTGCTGGACAAAATTGCTCTTGTTCAAATTGAAATTGAAGAAAGTTGGTCGTTTTTTGGCTTTGACTTAATGGCCCTGGTCCTGGTTCTTGGTTCTGGCCCTGGTTGGTTTCTCTCCACGGTTCTGTCAAGACTGCTGTACCATTTGTGCGAGTCCGTCCGTCCGCCCGCCCGTCCAGTCCGAGCCAAATAAAGATAGAAAATACAAAACCGAGTATCAAAAAATGGTACACTGTACCATGTACTTCTGTGTAACTCGTGCTTTAACAGCACCGGCTCTGTAGATATAGGTCTTATTGTTAGTATGTACTTGATCGTAGTATTATTTGTCCATGAGTAAAATATGTAGTGATGTAGTTCATGGAATGTAAAGAATTATCGCTCTTGACTGACTAGTGACTGACTGACGATGAGTTGGTCGACTCATTCCGTATTATATCTCTAACAATCTAAAACCAGAACAGAGCTATGGGACCATGGGACTATCTGTATGGGACTCGTTCTCTTGTACTGAATGAACTTACACAGAGTTATGGAGTGAGTGTACACATGGAGAAAATGAAAGAAAAAAAAATTAAATATATTATATTTTTGACGAGCCAAAAAGTAAAAAGGAAAAAAAAATGAGGAAAAAATCATCCCGGGATGGATGATAGAATGGAGTGAGATGGGAGTTGAATGCTGAATTTAGAAAAGTAAAGAAGCAACTCCTAAAAAGAACTATCCATGTGAGTGAGTGGAGACTGGAAAAAATTCAGATGCTTTGCATAATATCATATGGATATGCAAACGAGGAGGAGAAGGAACCAAATGCATATTATGTGATGTGATTATACGACTACACTACACACTACTATACACACACGTCCAAGTCCAACTCCAACGGGGGACTCCCTCTTTGCGCACCCAGCTATCCAGAACACAACAAGCATGAGGAGAGATAGAAAAAAAATTTATTCGGTTCTTCGGAGAGCATTATTGTGGATAGATATACCTATATATCCTGGTACTGGTCCTGGTCCTGTTCCTGGTCCTCGTTGTTGTAATGTAATAATGAATATATGTATATACCACATAGTTTATATTTTCCTATGCGTATACCATATTATATGAAGGGAGGATTATAATTTTTATATTTATTTTGTAAGCAGGAGAAACAGACAAACTACATCTCTACATCTCATAACACTGTGAAGATAGTAGACAGGCAGAGAAGTGTGGTACATGGTTTAGATCATAATATAACGTACATCCCTAATAAGCTGTAGCTTTAGTATTATGGCAGTGTGAACTAAAATTATGACTATATGTACTCACACAACCTCAAACTGTACGATACGATGATGCCCTATGCAATTGCAATGAAAACAATAACCAAAGAGCGAGAAAACCAAATGCAATGCAATGCCATCCCATGATGCGAAGCCATGCAATGTAAACATGAATTAAGCATAAAAATTCATCATTCGTACGAATGATGAATCGTTCTTGGCAGCTTTATCTCTTCTCTGTAGACTTGAATTCATGTAATGTCCGTCTGAATCTCAAATTTTATGTTTAATGTTTTCAATGGAAATAAATTATTCCTTCTCTCCTCATCTCTTCCTCTGCTAATCAAGTTTTGTATTATTAACACTATGAGGCATTAGCATAAACGACGCGACGATAAGAAAAAGAACGCTGCTGTAGTTGTAGTTGTAGCTCCGTGATTTGCTACAGGACATACTTGAATCTAAGGTACCCCTATATCTATACATACTCGTGGTATATAGGAGGCGTAGTACATAGTGGGATCATTTATACACTAAGTATATTGAGCGTTTAAGTCTTTAATATACATACATACTCAACTTGTCACATCATTAAATCTACGATCGTGAATCGTTAATTTCAATTTTCGATGAGAATTGCTCTGTGTTGTCTCTGTCCTCTCTGCATTTGGCATTTTGTTCTCCTTTAATATATGAAAGATACTTATATTTCAAATATAATTTAATTTATACTCGAGACACACACGGTTGTTGAAAGGGGTTGGCTGCTGCATTTGTTGATCTTGTAAAAAATATATATTATTATTGCAAATGGTAAATATAAAAATCTAGACGAGAATAATTGGTGCCGGTCGCTCGCTCCTATTCCTACAGTGCATATGCATTCGTAAGACACGTAAATAATATGTGGACTATGTACTGAGAGAGAGAGGAGCCAGTTGTTTTGCAGCAGAGAAGCAGGACTGACTGACTGGGAGAAGGAAAGTCTATCTCTCTTGGTATGCTGATTTTGATTGTTGATCTTTCAAAAAAAATTGTATGAATATAAAAAACTTTGAACTCTCACAAAAGTCTTAAAAAGTATAACTGCCTATATACTCATAATACATATTTATATATCTATTTTCACATAGGTACATATAAGCATCCTTGGATAGTTCGACGTTCGATGTTCTGCTCTTTTTTAAATTATAAGAAAGAAATGTGAATAAATCCAGACAAAAATTATTCTAGAATAGGCAGTACATATTATTATTCTTATCCAGTTCTTACCCCAGGAGAATATCAATATCCAACAAAAATATATCTATATCTGTAATCTATCTACATAAGGACGGAGTATTTTTTATACACAAAATTCTTTCCCCTGTGTGTAGACGTAGACGTGAGCTGACATGGTCATGAACCTGAGCATTCGTACATAGAGTGCCCAGAGTCCAGATCGAAAATTGAAATGACTACAAAACTTACAGCCTAAAGAAGCGTCTGTGAAGAAAGTACCTAGTAGGTGCATATCTTGTGTAAGGGGAAAGAAATTACAGACAATAAAAATCTAGAGACCATGTAAACTGATTAAAAAAAACTAAATAGCATGCAAATCCTAATTTTTTAAACGTGTATTAAATTCATGGTTTTTCTGTGAACATTGTTTCTCTCTTGGACAAGGGAATCTCCGTATGTTATGTATGCACACGCACGGTGGACGCGGTGACTGTGGTGATGAGGATGATGATAGATATCTAGTATGTAGCATGTAGTCAAGTATGTAGACATTAAAAGGATGAAATGAATTTATGGTGACCAATCTTATGTATATATCTGTTTCTGCTGCTGTGTGTGCAGTGAATTTTTTTGTGTGCTTGTTTGTCTGTGTTTAGTTATGTATACTACATGCACTATAATACATACCACTATCATATCATAATATCATCTGAAATTATTTAAGTACCTACCTCTACTAGTACCTATACGGACGACGTTTGTATGAAACATCATCTAAAAACATGGGTGAAAAAATGCTCGAGTTTTTCTGACTTAAAACATGTTATTCCGGTTTACAATTCCTAATGATCATACATGATATATTCTGGTCTATAGTACAGTACATACAGAAACAAAATGAAACATTTGAGCAAACAGAAAATCAAAGACAGAGACATATAATAATGTAAATGCTAGAAAATAGACGAGACATACCACCTCCCTACATGTTATATGTATCCGTCATACAGCCGCATCGTAGTCATTCTACGATTCCACCTATATGTTTTTCCAGACATATTATGCAAAACTGGACATCTGATTCTGATAAATCTTTTAGTATTTTAAATTTAAATTTTACAAAAGCTTTACATGTATATAAAATAGCTGTGATGCTATTTCAAGTATTTTGTGGAATTTGGAGGATGTGTTTATCAAAACCAAATGCGGTATTTTAAAAATTACGAGCAACATTTTTCTTCTACAATTATTATGAGGAAAAAGTTAGCTCGTTTTGATTTTGAAATAAGTTATAACGTTTTGCAGCGAGACGCAAAAGCAATAGGTATAAACTATAAAACTAAATAGGCACGCTATGAATGAAAAAATTGGTCTGTGTGAGTAGACAAAAAAAGTTGATCAGGAATCGGAATGGGTTGTTATGTTTGGTTTACTATTTGTCTGGCTGTCTGTAAAGATTGACGTGGTTGAGTAATAATATATTATGTATGCCATTTGGTTAAGATGGTGTGTTTGTAGTTGACGACTACATCAAACCTTTTCTCGCCTGTCACTTATCTAGACCAGCACCACACCACTATACCACTACCATTACCATTACCATCACCATCACTATACGAGGACTCGACCGACACCGACACCGACAACAATCAGGCACATCCACATCCATAGATTGAAGATTCTTATATGTATATTATAGGTAGGCAGGTAAGTATACTATGTACAAAACAGTTTAGTATAGTTACTGACTTCTCACAAAAAAAAATATTTATTTGCACGAATCATTAATGTGGTGAAAATATGAGCCATGAGGATTGATATAACTAAAGGGAAAGATTTTTACAAGAGATTACATTTTTTGAACATGATAACAGCTAAAAGGTTATTATCACTTCTGTCGACATGGTCTGGGTCTGGACTTAGATTGGACTTGAACAGCCGGTCGAGTTAATTTTTTTCCGTCCTTTTCTTCCTTGCTTACATATTATGTATAGTCTCCATTATGCATGTACCTATATTATAAACAATTTAAATGTAAGAAACGCTGACGCTTGCTTTTACCTGCCTGCCAGTACCAGGATAATAATATTATGGTGAAAATATAAATATATATTCAATGAGTATAAAATGTAGACAATTTTATTCCAAGGAACTTTAAACTTTTTTAATGAACAAACGAACAATAAATAAAAATATATTACATTAAAATTTTTGTAACAAGCTTACTATATACAAGCTTGGAATAAATTGAACATGCAATAATTTTCAAGTACAAATGCAAATTCGAATTTAAATACTAACAATAAGAATGTGAGATTTGTTCTAACTGGTAAGTATTCAACTATTTGCGCATTTAGTGCTATTGTTATTATTCAATTGAAATTGAAGTTGAGAAAGGAATTTTTTTAAGACTTTTAATAATTGAAATTGATCCTCTCTGCGTGTATTATCACTATACCTATTATTCATCATATAAGCTATAATATAATTAACTCTCACATTAAATTTACAAAACAAATATGTAGACGTAAGTAAGTACGTTGTCTACATTAAATGTTTTAATGTTTTACTTTCCGGATTCCTGTGTCTAAATCTACCTACTTGAGCTCCTTTTTATTTCGCCGTTCACAGTATGCAGTATTATGCAGGCAGGCTGGAATGAATTCATTATTCTTTTATTACAAGCATATTATAGCTGTAATAATAATAATAAAATAAAATACACAAGGGAACTTGACTGGTGCTGGGACTGTTGTTTGTGTGATTATAGATATGTAGCTTCCCTTGCAGGTTGATAATGTTGGTATTAGTATTACACATAATATATGAATTGGCATAAAAACTAAACGTATTATTGAGCTTCATTATTCACATTCACCTTTTGACCTTTCCATTAGGACTTTTGTTTTGTATGATTACGATTAAGAAACTAACAAGAACAACTAACTCCAAGCTATGTGTACATATGTATAAAAAGAAACAGAAAAATTAAGTCTTGGGAAAGTCTTGTCTGGCGGCTCTGTGGATTGTGTTGTAGTCTACTACTACGACTATACGTTTACATGCACGGCGCACGAAATCGAAAAAAAACATAGAACTAATAAGTTGAGAATCCAGGAATTTAAATACATGATTAAAATGTTTTGCATGCTTTTTTTTGAAAAAAAAATAAAAATCATACCTTTAATCTTTTACACATAATTTTTTTTTGTAGCTTCGACTTCATGCCAGCCAATGCGAGTGAGTAGCAAATGCCAGAATCCAGTACCAGTACCAGTACCAGTACCAGCTCCATGTCTAACGATAAGTAGTTTGTTATTATGTAGTAGGCTGATGCTGCTGGTTGGAATTGGAAGTTGGTATAGGTACTTAGGTAGTTTGATTATTATGTCTCCATTTAAGGCTTTCGTAAGTTTTCACACACGTTTTCACAAAAAAACGCGCTGAATACCTATAGTACCTGCGTACTTTTACAAGTTTTTTTATTTAGTCTAATTTAATTTAATATCAGTTTCTACTAGAGCCTACAATTTTGAGTCTCTATACATAGTCTGAAAATTTTAACGTATGGTTTGCAGAATTGTAATTATTATGACTGTATTATTACAATTATTATAATATGAAATTATTACAGGCTGGAAATGGAAGAGTAAGTATCCCTACTCCAGACCATGGATACATTGCAAGACATGTAATATTATGACGTAGTATCTGTAATGTATTGTATTATATTATAGACGCACAAGACTCACCGTCAGTCAGGTAAGTTATAAGTAGTGATAAAAAATTGGACACAGCCTGAAGAAAGGATTATATCTCCCGTGGGATTCTACACTGCTTCCTATTATTCTATTTCATTTTATTTTTATTACAACGCTGGATTTTCATTTGATGAAAATCTTGCATATATAATATTATGTACATTTAAATATAGGATACTCCAACTACGGACAAGTACCTACCACGTCATATCGTAAAGGACGTAGGACGTAGAGGATCCATCTACAGCAGAGCAGATGAGGCAGCGTGTCTAAATCTAAAAGAGAGATTTTTTCAAAAAATTATATATTGTTTATTTGCTGCTGTACTTATCAGTTTTCTGTGTCTGTACATGAAGATGAAAGAATAAGAGTCGGTGGGAAGGGCAGAGGAGAAGAGTACAACAAGAGAGATCCGTCAACCCCAATAATCAACATTTTTTTAGTTTTTTGCGGGTGTGTGGTATGGCTATGGTATATCCGTGTAGTCATGGCATGGCATGTCCCTGGAAGCCTGGAAGGCACTAAAAATACGTATACTATAGGCAATGCAATGGGCCGCTTTTCCACTTCATGATCGGCTACAGAGCAGAATGTACACACACACTCACTCACTCACTCACTCTCAGCTGAGTGAGATCGAGATGCGAGATGGTCGGGAAGGCATCCCCTTTCTCCCACCCGAGTAGACGTTTTCATAAAAGCTTTTATTTACTTGATAAAAATCCTGGTTGAATACTCATTTGAATAGATGGATTTTTTAATTTTACTAGATTTTTTCGATTTTTTCCCCGTCAAAACCATCAACCATCCCATTGCTAACGCTCTCCTGATCCTGCCTATATATGTCTTTGCTCTTGCTGGTTATTGCTGTGTGCTACTGAAAGAGGGTGTTTGTATTTTGTGAGAACTTCAACTTTGCTCTTTCCCGTAGTGTCGGTCGCTACTTATATAAAAGCATAGACTATGGGCTAAGTATAGATCCGTCGTCGTCGTCCATGTATCATGTAATGGGAGTATTGAAAAAATATATTTATTTTATAGCCACCTTACCCCTGCGACCTGAACTGAAACTGATGTGTAGTCCAAGTCTTTATAAGCCCAAGCAGCTTATTTGCATTTGATTTGAATTTTTGTCTTTTTGTATTTTTTAAAAAAATATCCATTTTTTCAATTTTTTTATTCTATGTTCATATCCATTCCTTTTTTTATAAAGCTATAGCCAGTTGTGCTCATTTCTCATTTTTCGGGGTATTGAATTCGGATGCTGCCTATACGAATATATGTGCTTCTCTGCTGCGTAAAGCACTGCTACTCTGTAAATGCTAAAGGGCTCGGGAAGATTTTTCTAGTAGTTCTGGTACTGACATTAGTACTTACTCTCTTGGACTTCCCTTTGGCCTAGATTAATTTATTCGTCAAGTATGGAGTATGGAGTACGGAGCTTGAGAATTCATAGACAGAACGGCAGGACAGAACGAAAGCAGAAGTAGAAGCAATTACACACATAATATAAATGTTGAATGTTTCTGTTACTCAATACTTATGAATGAATTTTACAAAGGGAGCGGAGACTGTTTCAAACATTTTTTTAAAATGATGGTATTTTAATTCAAATGATGACACAATTTGATTTTTTCCAAAAAATATGTCAGATGTGAAAGCCGTGAAAGGATTTGAAAGGTCTCCACCTAATTAAGAATTTTCAAGGTTCCTTTTTTGGATCACATTACATCAACATTGATGAGTAAGAGAACAAGAACAACTGAACCGATTTCTTTATACAGACATCCAGGATCTACAGAGTGATGCAATAGTTAGATAGGTTAGGATTTAGATTCTGGTTTCAAGATTTCTTTTTTTAGTTGCCTAAAGATCGCATGGATGATTTATTATGTATGCTAGTACATCAGGCATAGAAATTTGGGATCGTGAGATGATAAAGAAATTAAGGCAGGACAGGGACAGACAGCGCAATAATTTCATCCTCTGGGTCTTCAATTCCATGGGACAAGGTTCACAATCGTTCCTGCGTTGTGTGTGCAAGCTTCTGGTACTGGTAAGTAATGAAAATGATAGACCTAACAATTTCGTAATCTTAACGTATGATTTTTAGTCAGTAGTTTAGCGTGGTTGAGAATACAACGTCAGAGTATACAAACAGAGTAGATCTGGTGTTTATTGTCTCGTTTCAATAAAATGTTATTAATGGGAGAAAGTGGCAGTTAATAATCATTTAGCTTTCGACTGGGGTAATGAGCAAGGTATCCTCCGGTTTAAAAACATTTAACTCTTTGCTTTTTGTCCCCTTAAGTAACCTTCTTTTTTACATTTTGCTTAACGACATTAAGTCTTGAATGGGCTGTGCCTTTACATTTTTTTTTCCAGTTGGAAGTCTCATTTCATTTAAAATTGAATTTTCATGAAAAGTATGTGTGCACATAAGAAAACTTTTCTACCCGACAGCTTTAAAAAAATTGCTGGACTTTTTAGATTGTTGCGAATGTTGGGATTACTCAATAGGGGTGGAAGTAAAAACGTGCTCTGCAGCATTCCGTATAATGTGATATAATATTCTTACAGAATGTGAATGACAGTAAAAAACATAATAATCGAAATTAAAACTTGTCCATTTTTATTAGACAACTTTTTTTCCATTTATAGCCGGTTTCGCAGTTCGTCAGACGTTTTCTTTGACTGACACTGACAATTCTGCATGTAATAGTAAACGTCATTAAAATTAATTGGAATAAAATATCATGCAAATAAAAACAATAAAAATATTTCATGACGCGAATCGTATAGAATTAACTGAGGACGGATAAAGTTCAACAATGATAATAATTATTATTATGAATATTTTCATTGTTCTTTTTTCCCTGATAGCTCCCCCCTCCCCCTTTCATTTTATTTCGTGTGCTGCAGTGGATGACGGTCACCTTTTCATTTTTCTTTCACTAACGTAAGATAAGTGTATTAAGGAGAGAGAATAGCTCAACATATTATAAGCGTACATGTACCAATATTCATTTTATCCGTAATACAGTCACAGAACTACAAAAGCCAAATAGATCTAGTAAGTGTGGCTGGCAGCTTCCATCGTTATCTGGTATTTTTGCCGTGGATTTGGTATCCATGACAAATGGTTGAAATACAGACAACTTGCCTTGTCAGTTAAAAGTAATAGCAGTATGATTCATTTTGTAATTTACTAGCTTTAAATACTTTCAATATTTCTAAGTTATTTAATGAATGTTTAAACAGCATGAGTGACTCACTCAATATGCAATGTCGGAATTACAACTTGAACATATTTATGAATGTAGAACAATATATATGAAGTAAATCAATTTACGCATTTAAATGATTGACTCACTGTAGATTCCATTTAAAATACTGGTAACAGGTGTTTTTTGACAGCTCTATTAGAATAATCGAACGAATTATTGAACCCTACGTCGCCCTACGACGTAAACTTAATGTTACTGTGAACAGTAAACTAATTGTGAAACGGTTTTAATATGATTTATTAATTGCACATTAAAATTATCGTTAACACAATAACTGTGGTTTCAAATTCGAATGTGATGATTTTAGAAACAATGCAATGGTCAGAATAAACGACGCTTTGTAAAATAAGTGTAAGTAGCGATTAATTAAAGAAGTCACATAAAACACAGAATGATACATGGATAAAGAAAGTGCACAACATCTTGTAAATCGAGGTATGATGTATATTGATCGTTGCAAAATTAATTAAGCTTTCGTTCCTTTCTGTTGGGCTGCATTTGCTGCTAACTGCGCTTGAACTTTTCCTTCCAAAACTTCCATTATTGCTAGAATTAGATAAGAATACAGATGCAATTTTAAATGCCAATCATAATTTCAACTACGCTGAGCAATTTAGCTAAATACGGAAAATAGTAATGCACTACTGCATAATAAAACGAGCGGCTAAATACAAACAGCAACACTTCAATATTGTTAAATTAGAATGCACCTTCGTACGAGCAATAACGATTAATTATTTCGTAATTATCGTAATAGCCGTCAAAATAACCGTACAAAGATTGCGTTAGCTACAAGTAAGCTGGCAGATTTGTAAAAGTTAACAAATGTGATAAATAATAATTTTGAAATTACATGGGTAATGAAAATTGTACTCCATTATGTTTCTATACAGGACAATCTATAGGATCTTACATAATCAAATAAAACCTTTGTGGAAATTAAATGTGTTCATAAAAATAAAATGGATTGCGGCTGATGAATCAATCCACTTTACTCATACGAAACGACAAGAAATCCGTGAAAACTAGATACTAGATAGTTTTTATTTAATTTACCTGATCGCACAGTGGACTTTTCTCTGCCAACTGCTTGGACTTTCTCAATTTGGGTACCAAGGAATTCTACTTTCCTTTTGAAATAGTCCAAGGCGTCTTCAATAGACTGCGTAACAAAGTTTACATTTCAAATTATTACAACTACTTATACACGATACTGGATCTGTGCATAAAAAATCTTGTCCGATTTAGTTCTTACTTTTTCAACGTAATAGCCGGTTCCAATATCAATTAAAACGTGTTCACAATCTTCAACTTCTCCCCGAACAAACATCTATCCGATATACAAAATAATAATTACCACTTTCAATAAAACAAAAGTTTGTGATGGTAAAATAAGCAAATTCGAAGGTAAGCAATTTGTCACTTTTAAAATGCCCTCATTTAGTATGCTTACCGAAGAAGTAACAGGAACAAGGAGATCGGTTTTCTCAGGACTTAACTGTCGAAGACAATTTGATGCATCTGTCATTTTAATTTGAATCTCTTTCAAAGACATAATCGCCTCTTGATAGAACTGTAATTCCTGCTCTACTTGCTGCCTTAATTGCTGCAACTGGGCCGGGGCTAAAGTCATTAAGTTAATAACATTTCCCGTCCCAGGGGTGTTGGCCCCACTGCTGCTCCCTTCGCCAGAGCCACTTTTTGTAGGTCTGTTATTAACAGGCATGATGAAGTTCTGAAACGAGATACAAATTTATTAAGCAACCCAAATTATATAAAACTGAAGTTTGTAATTTTTCGGAAGTATCAAGAAGTTTTATGGAGAGAGTGTATAACTGCGACAATTGGCACTGGATTTATTTTTGGGACGAGTCGATGTACATACATGATCTAAAAAATTAATTAATTTTTAAAATCTTCGAATATCTTCCTGCTTATTCTGTTAACTATAGCTTTGCCATTAATAACATAATACGAATTTCAACCTCCAGAAGGCTCACTACTAACGACCCAGCGACAACTGACAATTACTTCTACAGTCGAAATTTAGGAACTCTCTCACCTGGTAAACAGGGTTGTGGCTAAAACGTACTTACCTCTACCTTCTACATATTATTATAGTCTACCGTTGACCGTGACTGCCAACCGTCACGTAGTTTCATTGCAGAATGTAAAATCTGCTTTTAAAAATCCCTATAATAAGATCATATCAAATATGCCAACCAATCCCCCGCCCACTCCATTCCCACAGACAAAGCTGGCATTTTAAAAAATTTTAAACCCCTTTCAATCTCAGAATTAGGTTCCAAAATAATTATGTTGCAGTTGTAAACCATAATTAAACTTTAGTTGGATGAGCATCCTCCTAACACCTAATTTGTAATTGCGGCAAGATATACTTAATATGCATTTGGATATTGTGATTAAAATCTGCATTGGTCATGCTGTGTAAAATAAAGTTCCACATTCTGTGCATTTATAAGCAATTTGCGTGGGCAATGAGGCGCGGCTAATGATTCAGCATAATTGAATTAATTCATGATTTTCAGTTGTTTTAATAATATTTTAGTCAAATACAACCATTTTATATTACTGCCCTATAAACACTAATGGCTGAAAACACCTTAAAATAAGCCGGAAACATTAGAAAAGAATGACTTAATGGTGAGTTAATGAACTATTTGGTATTATACCCAGAAACCGTATCAGAGCACTCCACGCGAATAAGTAAAGGCCTAAAAAATTGATAAATAAAGTTCTGGCACAATATGATTAAACGAAATAATACTTACTTATTACCGGATATTTCAACACAATGTTCTTAAATAAATTCCTCTCTGTATGCGTTAAACTAATTTTAATTGCAATTGTTATAACAGTTGATATAATTATCTTCGACCGCTTTCGGCAATAGGTTTCACAACTACAATTATTATTATTGTATGAAGATGTGTTCTCTCTCATCTTTTGATATTCAAATTAGTAAAGGAATCATTCCTCTTCTACCGCCAAGTAACTTTCGTCGATAGATGGACCAACAGTAAAGTGAGTTCACCTTGGGGTGAGCCTGAACCTGCCTGAACCTGCAGCTAGCAGCTAGCAGCTAGTAGATAGCTGGATTTATTATTAGACTTTATAGGTGAGAAAAATGCAAAGATAAAAAAAGTTCAATTCCCTACGGTAAAAGAAATACCGTATGTGGATGCTGAACTAATGCCAAAAATAATTTTATTGCAAATGCGAAATTGTTATGATCATAATACTATGCTGATGATGACTATTACTTGCTGATGAATTAATGAAATACAAGACCTAAGTCAGTAGGAACTTAGGAACTATGTGAATTAACACGTAGCAATTTACTTAATGTTTTTGCGATTGTTATAATCACTAAACTTTTATTTATTTAGAAACAATTATGAAAAATGTACATAAGAAAGAATAACTAACACTCGTTCAAGTAGGTATCTGAATTCTATGTCGAACAAAAAATCAATTTACGAATACGAGCATGTAATTTGATCAAGGGTAAGATCCCAAAAACGTCAAGGGTCCTGCTGGAAAACTGCATAATTACAATGACATAATACATTCTTACGTATATATTAAATTGAAAGCAAGTCACGATTATTTTATAGTTATACGACCAAGGGAAGGTTATCAGTGTAGCCCAAAGCCAACAATACTTCTCTCCGGATTTTGTCTAAATAAACAAACAAAAAAAGTCAAGTAAATAAATTTTTAGCTTTAACTTTTGTAAAAATTGGGGCAACGGGCAACCCTACATTTTCTCTCTCATACATGCACATACACGAGTGACAGTGACTATACAGTCTGCCTGTATGTTAACTGCAAAGATTTACAAGATATAAAGTTACTTACTGACAATGCTTCGGTGTTGACGAAGACAACAAGTCAGTAAAGCAACGGTAGCTTTATCTCCATTTATAGCGGCCCAATCACTTAAAATAGCAAGGACCTTCTTGTCACATTCCTTTGTTTCTCCGTACTCGGGCTTTTGAGGTATGTCCAAAATGTAAATTAAATACTCCCAACAGTTGTTAAAAGTATTCTGTTCAAATCCTTTGAGAGCATCAATAATGGTTTGTTCCATTCCTTGGACTAAAATACATACAAAATCAGATAGATAATATTAGAGACACTTTGGAGTATTATATTTTATAGGCCATAGGGCCAGGGCATACAGCTACGACCTCATATTTATTTCCTCTAAGATATCATTAAATGAAATTTGTACTGCAGTTCCTTATATATATTATAATATTACGAAGACTTACTTGGAACGTTGAGTCTTGGATCTGGCCTGTCACATTCTAGACAAATTTTTTTCTCGTGATCCACATTGGTAATAATTGGAGCTGTCGCAAAAGTAGCACTCATGGTGATATGTTGTGATTGAAGGCTTGATTTTTAATTTTTGTTCACAAAATAGTACAGCCAAGAAACTGATATGAAATTGCCTTTGTCACTGTTAAGAATTCCACTTCCTTTTAACCGAGCGTCAGGATGAACCGAGAATTTATAGAAAACTGAGACCTAAATCGCAGTTGTAACTTAATTTATGCTAGATTTAGTGTTACACCACCACCACTACTACCACATTAAGCGGTTTCATGCGCAAAAATAATGATGCAAGTATAAGGACAATGTCGACGAATTCAAAGTTGAAAGTACAGTCATACACAACGACGACATAATAATATAACCAAGCAATCATTCAAAATACTCGTGTTCAGCAAAAATTATACATGGGATATATACACGTATGTACATATATAACATTCACATAATAAATGTAACATCCACCGTCTTCATGCCCGCTATTTGTTTATCATTGAGTTCTCGTTTGAAAGGGCACTTTGAACATGACAATATGCTATTATTAGTGACAAGTTTAAGTTTAGAGTCTCTATACATGCTGATTGTGCTCTTGATAGTCGCCTATAAAAGTCAATTTCAACTTCAGGAGTGCAGGTACCATATTTATGAAAATAACCTGGCAAACAGGCATAAGCAAATGTACCTGGAAACCTATTCACCTTGTCCTTTTAATGTCTAGTTTACATAATATTAACACTATTTTGACAGTACCTCATTAAGTATGTAGATATTCTTAATACAATAGCTTATTTTATACAGATAGCTGTATAGGATGTGATTTTAAATCAGCTTATGAATTCAAATGAGAATGAGCAAAAATACATAGAGCATATACACAAAATATGCTTTACATGTATTATTGAAAACCACTCCATTTATTTATCTTCAATCGAAAAACAATCACCTCTGACAAGCACGAGAGATCGAGTGGATTTTAAAGAGGGTTACTCTAGTTCTGATAGCAAATGAAGTACCTATCAATCTAATGAACTGAAATAGAAATTGTAAACATATTTTTTTAATTGTGGGTACATAGCATAATCAGTTTATATAGAAATATCTGGCCTGGAATCCAGCAACTTTTATAAAAACAACCGCATACAGACGTACATACGTGCAAGTGAATAATACTTAAACATGCAAGGTACAATGAACATTAGTAAGTTAGGATACATTACTGTAGGGAGAAATATAGGTAAGCTTGGAGTACATATACCAAGCCAGCACGTATTGCAAATTGTAACTATATAGTTATTGAACGTGCAATTAATCACGAAGGAAAGATGTACATGTAATACCTGATCTCCTGGGCGTATTTAGTCATCAAATTAATGATCAGATGTTATTTATTTACATACAGACACGTCAATCATGTTAGCAATTAACTCAAGTGTGTTTACTTCAGTTGTTGAGCTAATATTGCGTTATATAGCAATATACTTAACATTGTAATGTGGTATATATGGTATAGTATATTATGCAATGTACATATATCGTCTGTAATGCACCGCACGATGATTTTGTTTTTTATTGAATATGCGATTTTTATAGTTTTGAATGCACATTAGATGTTACTTAACCACCCATATACACACAGAAGTGCAGAAAAACAATATGCTAATTAGGTTAACCAGGCACTAAATTTTAGAGGCTGGAAATATTTGATATTGACTTATCTTCACTTGCTAAAGTTAAAAAATTGAGAAATGTGTTATGGTGTGGATAGGTTAATATGGCGTGAGTTCAACTGTCAATCAGGTATCACTTCACAGGTACCAAGTATTGATCACTGATTACGTTGTACAATAGTTTATATATTCGTGAAGGTCGAAAGATCAGCCATAACCTGGTTAAGATTTTTTCCAAAATTCGTCCAGAGTTGTGCCTTTGCATGGACCGTCTTTGACTTTTCTTAACCCTGTCAAAATTCCAAAAATAAAGGTATAATTAAGCATTCTAATATAGCTTAAGCTTAGTAAGACATTCTATATGATTTTGAGTGAGTGATCAATTTTTTCGAATATTATGTACACAGATATTAAATGTGAAAAAATTTATTACGTTTTACTTTCTGTTGGGCGCAATCAAATTTACATTGATTTACGTACGTGACTCCGTTGTTGGCACAAATTATCATGTCTCCTTTCTTGATCTCACAATCACACTTCAAAGGATTGTGTGAAACAAGAATGGAAGGCCTGGAGCCTTCTGGAATTGTGGGCACTGGAGGTTTGCCCTAATTGGTTCAATTAAATTTAGAACTCTATTATTGTATTAATATTATGTATTTTTAAAGTTGGTAACATAAATTTATTTTATGACAAGTGAACATCTAAAACGCAAACACAAAGGACACAAAAAGATAATTATGATAATGCGCAAGTTACTTACAACCACAGAAGAATCTCCGTCCACACTGATAAACAATATGGAAAAAATAATCAGTGCGAAAACGAACATAAACCCGGTATATTTACTTGCCATGATGAGAAGGGAATCGCAAACAATGTAGTACTGTAGCTATTTTTGCTCAGGTGATATTCATAAAGCAATGATAAAGCTTTGACGTCAAATCCACAAAGCAAACTGATCTAATTACTAGCTAATGTCACAATAAATAAACGATGGCATAGTTGTATGTAAAAGTATGTCTCGTGTCAATTTATTCAACCAACAATTATACGCTCGTGCTCGTTAATAACTCATTAGATAAAGGTGAGACAAATTCAAATTTTACTGGTTCGTCGCATTCAGATACAAATTCTCAATACAGGAAATACATATGATTCAATTCATCTCGACCCAGAATTAGGCTCCCGTTCCCAAAGCTTGCAATAGCCTTCGTCATCAAATGTAAGCCATCTGTTTGACTGAAAAGAATAGTTTACAAAAAAGTAAAAAGAGGTTTTATGCACTTTGCTTAGTAAGGAGTGTGTACATGTTTTCAATATAGATAATGAAACTTATGTCGTGTTACTGTAGTCCTGGTCCCACTACGCAAAATCCACTTTTAGTTTTACTATATTGGACTCGTGCCATGAGTGACAATTTTTTTTAAGTATTCTACAAATATAAAAAAATTACCGTAGAAAAGCGAACTGCCGTTTGTATAACACTTGACTGGTCCGAAAAAATTCCCTGAAGTTGGACATCATTTCGATGGGTACTTAACAATTGAGGGTTGCCTCTAAAAACATTAATGAACCCATTTCATTTATACGGTACAACGTAATGTAGTTTACTATCATGACCTTTTTCTTTACTCGATTTAAAGAGTATAAATTGCAACTCACCCTGCGAGTGAAGATACAAGAAGTCCTAGTCTCCCACTGTTATCAATTTGGAAGCAACCACTTAAGTGAACGTCATCCTGATTACTTTCCTAAATGTCAAGATATATAAAAATTATAAATAAAATAAATCAACATTCTGTAGTTTATAAACTTTTTATAAGCTTAATTTCAAACAATAATTTTAGTTCAAATTAATTCCTTTCAGTTTATCACACTATAGTTACAAAACTAAGCTCAATGGCAATACAATGCACAAACCTTCATAGAATCAGCAAGTCTTTTGCGATTGTAACTCGTTACTGGGTCACCAGACACAATATCATACAGTTGTAGTTCATTCGTGTGCGTTACGCAAGCCAAGGTAGATTGCAGTGTCTGGGATCCTGTATCGCCACCTTCGGAAAAATCTTCTTCTACCATGCCCCACACGACAGAATCCTAAACGGAGTTATGCATTAAGTAAATTTCCGCAGTAATCCTCAAACAAAAATAATTTGAAATTTTTAAGTTCATTATTTTTAAACCAATTTTATAATTTCAAACTTATGGATTACGTACAATGCTCGATTCCGAGTTGAAACTAAATTGCAGCGCATCGTCTTCCGTAGCTTCGTGCAAATCAAAAACATTTAAAAGCCCGTCAGTGGAACCCGAAGCTACAGTATGGCTTGCATCTGGACTAAATTTAATTGCGGTAATATCATCCGAATGTGATTCCCAGTAGGCACCCAATAATTTAGGCGATCTAGCATCCCAGAAAAGTAAAAAGCTGTCTTCTTCAACCAATTCGGTTCCACCACAAATAATTTGGTCATCATTGTTAACATCAAAGCTTAGAATGGGTTTTGGTGTCTTTACAGGTCCCCCTGAAGGTGCACCAACTTCTTTTTCAACTAAACAAAAAATAATGAAAACAAAATACATTTAATACAAGGTATTAAAATTTTAGTCGTATTTCAATAGTTAGGGACCTGGAACTACTGTAAATATCGACAACCAAATGACAGTCAATGATGAACGATGGACTACTGCGCAATACAATAAGTATATATTTATTACAATGCCTGGGCAACATTTTTACCCCAACGACTGAAACATGAAACATACGCATAAAATACCAAATATATTCTAAATTCTTATAACTACTAACTTACTCGAATGGAATTTTAAAACTGCTTTACGAGAATCTTCCCTGAGATCCCACTGGAATATTGATCCTTCCTTAGTACTACTTGTATAAAACAGTGATGGGTTAGTTTTACTGCACCTAAAGTGAAATTAATTCATTTTTATAAATACACAATTATGTAAGTATAACACTTTCTTATTCATTAATACAAGTTTAGTGCCAAAACATGTAGATCTTTCTTTTCCCAATCGTCACTTTACCTCAAACATGAAAGACCGTGATGCCTCCAAGGTATTGTAGTGGTTGAGACCGCTTGAGCTAGCTGCTGTGGATCAACTAATTTCAATTGATCGTTTGAAAGTCCACACATGACTTTGCTGTCATCACTAAAATTTTCAAATCAAGAATGCTATGATCAGTGGTCAATGTAAAATAAAGACAACAAGCACGAAAAATGTAATTAGTACAGGCAGGTAGCCTGTACCTTGACCTTACTGGTTAACATCTGCAAATAAAACAAGCGGCCGCTTCACGTTTCTCTGTTTTTGCGGATCTTTAGATAATTCATTAAATCTGACACTGTCAGATGCCCTTAATATATCGTATGTTGTTTTAGAAATCTTTTTCCTTTTATCAACTTCTTCGTCGCTGCCATCTGAAGTGACTTCGCTAAGGCTCATTTTTTTCACCCGCTTAGTTAATTTGCGCTTTTCTTTTTCCATATTTATTAATGCCAATTTGCTCCTCTTAAAACACACAACTTTACAACCCAGCTGATGCACTTTCAACTAACTAGTTTCAAGCTGACGTTTACTCGTTCGTAAGTACGTAAAACTTTCAAGAGGTAAATCAACCTTCCAAAAGTCACTCAAATCTGTGTTTATATAGGGGGAACTGCAAGAAGAATACGTAATAAAATCCGAAAGTACTAATTTCTACGAGATTATTCACGGTCAACCTGGAATGATAATGATAATTGCTTATATCAAAAAGTAAGCTCAAAATCGTAATAATAATTATTATTATCAATCGTCAGCTTTGGATGCTGACTGAAGACTAAAGGTAAACAGCCTTTATTAAACGGGCGTACTGCTTGGACATCGGACTTGGTGCTTCTTTTACCTTCGCACGTGCGATACAAACTGCATGTTTGAATACTACCGGTGCAACAACGAGTAAATGCACCCCTAATAACGAGAGGGCAGCCAGCAGGAGTGCACTGAAATTGTGAACTGTTATTGTTATCGTGAATTTTAAGAATCATAATAACAATTTCATGTTGTAATAATCAGAACGTAATGAAGTGCAGACAGTCAAAAAAATATCTGGCGCTTCTCGCGTAATTTGTCCACCGTGGGTCCGAAGTTCCTGCTCCCTTAATCTCGCTACACCAGACTGGCTACGAAGAACCCGGTGGTTTGGTAGGGGCTCCGTTGTAATGGATGGGATGCACAACTATAATGACCCGGTGTGTAGGTGTCGGTATGACCGTCGACACTCACACCCGGAGTATGATTAAGATGACCGTAACACTCCGGTACCCGGTGAATGATGCGTATCACTATAGTGTTACTGTGCTGGCTCCAGTCAGCCAAATAATGCCAATGCTTCTTTAATGTTTACAGCACGAATTTACAGTCCAAGGGAGTGTTCTTTTATTGAACTCTGAAATTGTTCATGTTCACTTACACAATGTACATAATACTCACTCCACGAATAATCCACAATGATCTCTAACTTTATTCACAATATTATTCCCTTGTGGGTAATTAAATAAGATCTCCCGAGGAGAAGAAAAGGAAGGAGAATAAATAAATATATATATTAATAATATAAAACAAGATGGCGGCGGGCGAACTATCTTTCCTCACTTTTACTAGACGTTGGCTAGCTATCCACC
Source organism: Dicyrtomina minuta (assembly GCA_949802685.1). Lineage (NCBI taxonomy): Eukaryota > Metazoa > Arthropoda > Collembola > Symphypleona > Dicyrtomidae > Dicyrtomina > Dicyrtomina minuta. The sequence continues at coordinate 39,359,661 of OX461810.1, read as the reverse complement.
TAGTTGGTTCTCCTCGGAGCGTAAAATAGGAAGTGAAGTTAAAACTCTCTTCGCCTGCTGAGGAGGACGAGGATCGTACGATCGAGAGTGCCTACTGTACTTTTCACAAAAGTATAGACCAAAAGCTGTCCGCACCTGTCGCGTCATCTCTAGCTAGCATTGCGACTTTTTGGCTAGAACAATTTGTCGCATGGTTTAAAATAGTTGGAGCGGGTAATGGGGCATTCCAAAAATCATGTCATGGATTTGGTGGGTCGGCCCCTAAAACCTTCCCATTTACGGCAATCTTAAAAACATGACATAATGGGGTGGGTCGGTCCTAAATCTGACTTTTTCGGATGACATTATTTGTGCCCTTTCTTAAACAGGAATCAGAGCAACTTAGTCAAATACCAGACAGTTACAGACCGGCGGGCAACAAACTGCAATATATTTTGCAAAGTTTTACAATTCTGCTATTAAATAATTTTGGGTAGTCTGTATTAATTAGTAATTAGTTTTAGTAGTCTTCGCTGTAGTTTAGTAGTAGTTTGTAGATTTTGTGACTGATATATTTAATTTTAGTAGTATCGAATTACAGTAGTAGGTGAATGTCACGGGCTGTAATATTTTACAGCCCGTGACATTCACCTACTACTATAACCATATTTGATATTTAACGGTTGACGGTAGGTTGTGAGTGTTCGATCTGGTCATTTACTGTAGTTACTGTTGTGTTATTGCTGTGTTGGTGGTGTTTTGGTTTCGGTTCTGTTATTTTGTTGTTGTGTTGGTGGTGTTCTGGTTTTTATTATTGCTGTTTTGTTGCTGTTTTGGTTTCGGTTTTGTTATTGTTGCTGTTGTTATTATTGTTATTACTGCTATTGCTTAAAATGAATGGAATGGAAGAGTGTGGAAGTGTAGTGCTGACAAATGAAGAAGTGCATGAAATGTTTTTAAACGGAAATGATATTGCAGAAGATATTGGGGAAAATGGTAATGCTGATGAATACTGTAATGAAAATGATGATAATTTTTATGATAATAATGAGTGGGAAAATGAAAGTGTGTGCAGTGAAAGTAGTAGCGACGGAACTTATTGTAGTGATGAGGAAATTGTCAATAAGGATAGTGATATGGATGGTTCAACGGATGATGAAAGTGAAATAGATGAGAATGTATGGGATGAAAATGAGGATGATGTTGATGAAAATTACGAGGATTTAAGTGCTAATAATGGTGATCAGTTACTGGAAGGAAATAAAAAATCAAGAAAGGATAAAAAAAATATCACGTATGAGGAAAAACTTATTGTGCGAAAGTTACGCGAATTTTTGCAAAATTTAAAAAAGGACATTGAGGTTGAATTAGGCAACAAATTAATGCGCAAAAAGTACGGAAATGTACTAAAAACGTGTGCATCTGTGTGTAGCATCTCCAAAGCATCTGTTGCTAAAATTGTAAATGTTAGTACTGACATTAAAAATAAAAAAAGGAAACCCAGGGCCTCAATGCATGTGTGTACAGATACTAATATTACTACTATTCGTCGAGTTGTACTTGACTTCTATGCCGAAAAAACCTACCCAAACTTATGCAAAATTTTGGCAACGTGCAAGGAAGTCCCGGAGTTTCCAGTAATAAGTAGAACCACCCTGTGGAGGTGGATGAAGCACTTTTGCAATTTTAAATTTAAAAAAATAGGAAAAAAACCTGTGTTCCTGGAGAGGGAGGATATCAAGCAGCAACGAAAGTACTATTTACAAAAAATCAAAACTTATCGAGAGCAAGGGTATTATATCGTCTATACTGACGAAACTTGGGCTTCCCCTGATCTTACCCCTAGTAGATGTTGGCAAGTGCTACTGAAAGAATCCGAGCTGAACAACTTCACAAATTACACTGTTAGTAAAGTTATTCAGAATGTTGAGGGATACACAGGCGGTTTCGTAGTGAAGGGTGGACAAGGCAGGGTCATCATAAATCACGCAGGTGGAAGTGAAGGGTTTGTACAAGGAAGCGGGGTGGAGGATATTTTTATTTCAAAAAAAGACTCCGCAGACTATCATTCATCAATGAATGCTGCTCATTTTAATAAATGGTTCGAAAATCTTGTAGAAAAGGTTGAAGACAAAACTGTAATTGTCATGGACAGGGCACCTTACCACCGAGACCGGGTACCTAGTACCGTTATGTGCAAGATGTATCAGAAAAAAGATCAACTGATATCTTCACTCATACTGCGAAAGATTGAAAAACCTGAAGGAGTGGCAGATTACCGTGACCTCACAAAAAAACAGTTAATCGACTGGTCCAACAAGCATCCAGTTACACTACAATACGAAGTAGAGCGTATTGCTCAACTGTCTGGTAAAGATGTGAAAGTTCTTTGGCTCCCTGTGGCACACTGCGAATTAAATCCTATTGAGTTAGTTTGGAGCGTAGTAAAGGGCTACGTTGCAAAACATAATTCTATTGGGGGGACTAAAAATGTCAAGCGTCTGTCAATTGAGGCTGTTCATACTGTGACAGCCAAGATTTGGCAAAACTGCGTCGACCACGCTATCAAAATTGAAGACATCATGCTCTCACGAGATAAAGAGTTAGAGTGTTTAGATGTTGGTTTTCTTGATATAAGTGAACCATTAAATAATTTAAGCCTGCAATAAGTGTAAAAAGTGCAGCTTTTTTTATTATATTAAAAATATTATATTTGTGTTTTGAATGAAGTTTGTTTAGATGTTGGTTTTCTTGATATAAGTGAACCATTAAATAATTCAAGCCTGCAATAAGTGTAAAAAGTGCAGCTTTTTTTATTATATTACAAAATATTATATTTGTGTTTTGAATGAAGTTTGTAAAAATAAAAATAAACCATTGTTAATTGTGGCCTAATCTGCATCTTTAAATTTAGCATAGCTTCAGTACAGAAACAGCATTGAGTAATAGCCGCACCGCATTGAGCGTATTTAGCTACTCGCAGTGAGAGTGAGTGCGAGTGCGGATTGCGGAGGAGCTGGGAAATGTGAGACACATTTTTGGTCTACACTTTCGTGAAATTCACAGTACGTCATCCTGCTCAACGTCAAACGTCTTTTCCAACTGCCCTACTTTACCTGCTATACTCATAGCCCCGCTCCCTTCCTATACCTACATTCCTCTCCTGCTATACGCAGTGGAAATTTACTGCTTGTACTGACGACGTCGGTTGGTTCTCCATCCCCAACCTTCCTTGTCCCTTTCCCGCTACTGCTATTATTATCTCCGCAGTACAATTTCCCTATTTACCTTCACACTATCCCCCCCACCTTTTTCAACCGGGTAGTGCTTACCCGAGCATCGTGGGATGCTCTACGAAGCACGTAGCCATTGAAAAATAGGTGTACAGAGAGTGCCGTACTGCTGCAGCCGGGCCGTCGTCTCACTTGCCACTAGAAGTTGCAACATGGACTATTGTCTTTTCATTTTCAGTTAGGTTAGGTTAGATATATACTGGCCCGGAGGGCCAGTATAGCATGGGGAAAAGAGCGGCAAACTTTAAACTTCAAATCCATCTTGCAACTTTTAATGGCTAGTGTCGTCTCGCCTAAACCCTGTTACCTTCACACTATCATTAAGCCGCCGACCGCGTCCGCGCTCGGTATCCCGGTCCCCACATACTATCTGTTACTGCTCGTTCCATTTACCCTTCGACGCGGTAACCCGCTTTCGTCCTATCATAAATCTCCTACGAACTCCTGACTGACCGGGCCGGTCGACCTACGCCGCGCCTACCTAATCTCGCCGCCGCCTTTACACAAAAGCCCATCACGGCTACATCACATTAAAAATCACCAACATCATACATAATATCATGTCATAAAACTTAGTCAACCATGTAATAACTTCATAATACCGCACTCATGTGCTAAAGCTTAACATTTTATCGTACAAAAAAAATAAAAAAATAAATACAAAAGTAAAAAACACAATCCCGGTTCCTCCCCGAACCCACTAGATTCTCATCACCAATGCACCTCATTATGTGCTAACCCCTTAACAACTAACAAAAAAAATGTAAAAATAAATATAAAAGTACAAAAATACAAAAATTACAATCTCGGTTCCTCTCCGAACCCCATGAACTCACATCACACATACTAATGGACACATAGTATAACCTAATGCCTCTTCATTCCTGCGACCGTCCCGGTCCTTCATCACCCCGGTCTTCATTCATCCCGGTCGCGGTTTCGTTCGTCTCGGTCGAGACTTCCTGCATCCCGGTCGAGGCTTCATCCCATCCACTAGTATTGGCTTTGCCAAACCCTGTCGGCATCCCGTTCTCATCAAACCTTAGTGGCCTCGTCAATTGATTAAAGTCGCTAAACAGCAACGCCCCGGGCAGCCCAGACCCGACCGACGTCCGCACCACCACTTCTTGCAGGACACTGACTTCTGGTGACTCGGTCAACGTCTGACTACCGCCTGGTACAACTACCGGGTCCTCAGCACCGGGCTCCTTCACCTCAACACTCTGGATAGACGTGTTCTGACTCCCAAACGCGTCTGCCGCCTGCGCCGCTCTTTCCTCCTGCATAGCTAGAACTCGCTCTGCCACCTCCTTATAGAACCGCTCTCGGTCCACCGGGGCCCATACATCAGGATTTGAGTTCCTCGCTCGCAAGTCAGCCACTGACCGCAGAACTCCGGCTACCTGCAGATACACATCTTGGAGACCGCGTTCCATCTCCGAGTCTCGAAACATTGGTTCTTGCGGTGTTTGAACCAACATCCACGGCTGTTCCTTCAGGAGAGAGTCTATCGCTTTCATTAACGCATACGCGCCCACTGTCGCTGGCCCCCGCACTAGTCCCAACAACTGACCCTGGAGTGCTTCTTTCTCCCCGGCTGGCGCGTCCGCATCATGGGCTCTAACCTCCACCCTGTTCCATGCCGACTGCATGACATCCATCCGGAACATCACGCCATCTTCTCCCGGCTTCCGTAAGTACGGCTGCGACTTGTCTATCCATTCTTCTGGCCGCTCTGGCTGATCTTCGTCTGCTGACAAGCACGACACCACTGTGTGCCTGACCGCCCGACAGACCCGGCAAACCTTTCCTATTTCATACATCCCCGGTTGCGTGGGAGCATATACCGGGCCCTTGGTCGTATCCGCCAGCCAGCGTCTTTGCCACTTGATGTGGTTGTCCGGAAGCAGGAGCCAGCCACTAACCGCGTTGAACACATAAACCCTTCCTAATACAGGATGCCTACTATCCCATACCCGGGTGTCTGTGTCCAACAACAGCCTCATGACTCGCTTACCCGCTTCCTTGATGGCTTTTGCCTGAGCTCCAACCTTTCCCATAAAGCCGGATGCCAGAGTCTTCTCGTACTCAATTGTGGACCGCGGCTGCATCTGATCCCGGTCGTCGTCTTCGGAATCTTCCTCACTATCCTCGGTTTCCGTAGCCAGGTCCACTGTCTTAACCGTTTTGGCTGGCGTCCCTTTTGGTGTCGAACGCTTTCGCTTAACGGGTTTCGGTCCCGGTATTACTTCACCGTCTGGCACTACTCCGCCTTTGCTCCTGGTCCTGGCAGGAGTCGGTTTATTCGCGGTCTTCTTATCCGCTTTTCCCGCTGACCTCGAACTCGACGCCCCGGTCTGGCCTGCATGCAGCTTCTTATTCGCCTTCGCGATCGCTTCGTCTTGCAGCTTCTGGTGCTGTGCGGCGATACGCTCCTGCTCCTTCGCCAATGCCGCGGCTGCTTCTCGGTCTTCTTCTTCTTTCCGTCTCTGCTCGGCCCGAGTCACACTACGCTGCTCATCCCAGTCTTTGATGAACACTTCTGGCCGGCAGTCCACATCCCTAACCGCGGAGGCATTTGACTCACATCCATCCGCGTCAATAATTTGCACGGTCGAGTCCAACAGGCTAATCGCGTCCATGTGCATCAGTGTTTGCACCGGCTTCTGCAATTCTCTCACCCTGACCCAACCTTCCAACTTCTTCTTCCCCTGCATCATCCTGCCCGCGTCCTTCTCCTTCACTCCGGTGGTGTCCATTACACTCCACAAATCGATGAACTCCGCAAAAGCACTAAACGCGTCCTTAAAATATGCGTGTACCTCTCCCTGCTGCGCGCACCGGTACTTAGACGCCCATGTAGACGGAGTATCCTGGGTCTTCAATTTATTCGACTTGCCTAAGATCAGCGGTACCTGAATCATCCATGCTATGGACCGCATCGATAGCCACTCTCCCGGTCGTAGGTCTAGTCTATATGCGAACTCCCTACGGAGCACCAGCAGAATTGAAAGAAGGCCCCTCGTGTCGAATCTCTGCCTAAGGTTGAACTGTTTCTTGTCCACCAAACCGCGCACCTCCTTTAGCAGCATCAGAACATCTTGTTTGAGGAGCGCGTCCGTAAACTGAGGCGCGACTATCGGCATTTGTGCACTTAAAATGTCTATTTTGTCGTTTACTGCCTTAAGCGACCGCTCGTAGCCCATCCGCGTCATAGAATAGGACTCCGCGTACAACCGCCCCAAGTTTAACACTCCTAACACCACCTTTGACATAAACTCCACCTGCGTGTCCCGGAGTATCACTCTGTCCTCGTCTCTTGACGGTCTATTGTCCTCCGCCATGTCCACCCGGGACACTTGTATTCCTGGGAACACCGTGCACATCACTACTTCCACTTGTCGCGGTGCGTCCCGCTTGTACTTTGCCGACCACAGCTTTTGCCATAAGTATTTGACATCCACCGCGTGCCGCGGTCGGGTATCCGCAAAATTTCTCAGCAACTCAAACTGTGATCCCAGACCGTAGAACCACTTCGTCGCCTTGTGCTTCTCCAACCACTCCAACGCATACACTCTAGCTGTGTGGGGTAGAGTGGCAAACCCCAAGATCACCACGTTATTCCCATCGGTGACCGCGATTACCGATATGTAACCCCTTTTCGTAGTGTGACGGGTAGCCCTCCACACGTGCACACCGACGTGTGTCGCTCCCGCTAACTTGTCCAACGCGGCTTTGACTTCTTCTTCTGTGCTGATGTCCGCGTTCACCACCAGCTTCTTTGTTAGAGACGGTTTCGTATCCAACGATTTCTGGTCCCAGGACCCGTCCCGCTCCACAAATGAGTGGATTCGCCTCGCCGGCAGATCTTCCTTCGTACTGTATTTGAAGGCTTCCACGTCTTAAGGCTGCTGCCGGTAGGCCTCCGTTAAGCCCTGCAAGGACTTATGATCTTGCGGTCGCTCCGCGACCCGAGTCGTACCTCGTTCGAGCGCTTCCGCCTTGATGCTCCGCGAAAGCCACCCGAAATCTACCGGGTTGTCAGGTAATCCCGATACGAACGCTGTAGCGTTCAGCCCTTCGCTGCATGATGCAGCCGTCCACGACACGGTACCGTAGGCCCGTGCTACGTCCAGCTCCCATTGCGGTGGGGTAGCCATGCTAAAAAAAATTTTAAAACCACAGATTAGACAATGTCTAAGTGAGATTCCCCTCACCTCCGTCTCGCTGTGTTTCCCAAAACTCATGCATGTGGCCGCGCCTAGGCCACAAACAAACAAAATCCCATCACCGCGGTACCAATGGTACCGCAAAAAAAACCTAAAACTTAAATTAATTTCAATGCGGCGATCCCGGTCGCCCGGTCTCGCCACTATACTCCCCGCTACTTCTGGATGGTCCGAAACCATCCCGGTCATCTCCTCTACGCTACGTGTTCTGGTGCGAACTAAGATGCATTGAGCAAATACTTAACGTTTAAGCCCGTACCTTTTTTGCTTACCCACAGAAAACTTTAAACTGTGACCGTCCACCACACCACGGTTTCCGGTATTCGGTCGTCTGTTCCTGAATTGTACCCTTGTCGAGTTCTCGGTACCGCAACACCTCACTCCGAGCGGTCCCAATTCAGGTTGAGTTTTAATATTTATACACGCGGCTCTCTACCGGTGATTCCACTTGATGTACTAGTAGGTCTATTCTACCGTGCGCGCCTACCATTCGCTTCTCTACCCTGCTTACTAGTAATCCCGGTCCCTGACTGACTGCAATTACCTTCTGCCTCAAATTCGATGCGAGCCTCTACGATTTTATTCATGCTCGTGAAGTTTTCGGCGGCTGTTTATTTGAAATCCGAAGCCGGTCGATTGCACCATGGAGGTTTTGGCCACATCATTCGCGGTCAGAATGACCGCGTCTCCGCTCGTCCCGCTGACTTTTACACTTACTAACTATTTTGTACCAGCGTCCTCCAGACTAAAGTCCGGGTTTGGCTTAGTTTATCCTCCCAAAGCTTTGAGCACCGCGCCCACACCGGGTTCGTCTACCTTATCCCCGGCGCCTAACTCCACAAGAACTGAGGCCAGACTTGATTGGAAAAGAAAAAAAACTAAGTCCCATAGTTTTGTTTGGCCCCATCCCTACCGCGGTCAGTACGACCGCGCCTCTTCTCTCCCTGCTCTCAACTATGCCTAACTACCCTAGCATACGACCGCGTTTTCTAGAACGCGGTCCGGGTTTTGGCTTAGTTTACCCTCACAAACCTTTGAGCATCGCGCTTCTGCTGGATTCCATATCTTGACTAGCATCCCTGATGGTCTACGACTTGGACATCCCCCCGACTCTCTTACCGCCGCTGCGAGACTCGCCTCTTGACTAGCACCCCCGGTGGTCTACGAGACAAACCCGCTCTTACTACTACCGCGTACCAGGTCTCGCTCCTGACTAGAATCCTGAGATGGTCTTCGGAACGGGTACACACCATCCTTCACTCTGAACCCCTGGCTAGCAACTCTATAGGAAGGCCTACGGGATTTTTTGGTCTAAGACCGCGCACCAGGTCTCGCTCCTGACTAGCATCTAAGATGGTCTTCGGAACGGGCGCACACCATATTTCTGACGAAACCCCTGGCTAGCAACATTAAGAAGGCCTACGGGATTAATACTTCACTATCGCGTACCAGGTCTCGCTCCTGACTAGCATCCAAGATGGTCTACGGAGCGGGTACACACCCTCTACACTTTTCTCGCTCTGTCCTGACCTAGCGCGGTTAATGCGGGCCTACGGACTCACCCCTGGCTAGCATCTTTTCGAAGGCCTACGGGATGTTGGTTTTTGCTGATATTTAGATCGCTCACAGCTTAGAGCTAGACCGACTTTCACGGCATCCCCTGACTAGCATCGTTGGCGATGGTCTTCGGGGTATGGAGCTCCACTCCGGCTGGTTTACATGCTCCCGCAGCTTTGAGCCCGAGCCTCTTGCTCACTCTGACTTCCTGACCGTGAAGGTTCGAGACCCTCACCTTTTGGTTTAGATCTTACCTTCTATGCCCGCCCCTACGGTGGAAATCGGGACGGGCGTGAGGCGCAGTTTAACGTCGTACACACCATAGGACGTGAGGAAGAATAGGTTTGTGCCCGCCAAGACATCCCTATCCTTCCCACCTTAACTTAAAACACACTTTTTTTTCAGTTTTATAAAATTTTAAAAGTATTTTTTTTCAGTTTTATGTAAACTTTCATAGAAGAACTCCATGCAAAAGACTAGAGGATAAATAAAAATAAGATAAAAGATAAAAGATTTGATTGAAGAGCTTATAATAAACTGGATATTTCTATCATTAGCATCGAAAATTCATAGACACTGCCAGTGTCTTCCTCGGTCATCGCGTAGTTGATACCCAAGCGCACTGGTTGTTTGTGATCCCGACCTGGATAGCGCCTTGGTGGTGGTGGGTCATCAATATCTACTTCATAGTCATTAGACAGGTCGATAGTTCCAAAACCTCCTCTCCAACCTGTGCTCTGGTTCGTACCCCCGGTCGCGGTAACCGCGCTACCGTGACTCCCTCCGGAATCTGGTACAGTCTCGGTATCTGGTGATGGTACAGACTCGGTGACTACCGAGTCTGGCTGTGGTCGTTCATTGGTATCCGGTCCCGACTCTCCGTCTGCATTTATTACAGACTCCTCTACCGGGACCGGGTCCTCGCTCTCTTTCTCGTGGTAAGGCAACAAAAGGGAAGTGCGGAACCTCATCGGATTGCTATTGGGTTTATCCGGGTCCTGGATACTGTAGGACCAATCTGAGTGCACTTCTACTACCTTCCACGGCCCGGTGTAACGCGGTCCAAGGGATTTCGCGTACTTATCCTCCTTTGAGGACAGTTTCTTATTGCGTATCTTAACTAAATCTCCTACCGCGTACACAACATCTCTCTTGTTCCGGTCGAAGTACTTTTTCTGCTGCAACTGCGCCTCCCTCAAGTTATACCTAGCCTGGTCTCTGATGAAAGTTACATCTTTGAGCAATTGCCGTCCGTACTCTTCCTCCGTGACCTTCAACGTCTCTAACAATTGCAACTTGCGGTCTATCGGTAATAATATGTCTCTTCCCAGGTTCAGTTGGCATGGAGAATACCGGGATGACTTTGATTTCGCGGTGTTAAGCGCTACCATATAGTCACCTAACTGCTTCGCCCACATTGTCTGGGTTGCCATGCAAAACGCGCGTAAGATGCTTTTGATATCCCGGTTTGAACGCTCCGACTGGTTTGGGTTAGGATGGTAGGGCGCCACATGGACACACGTAGCTCCCCACTGACGCAGCTGGTCATTCCAATCGTCCCCTGAGAAATATGACGCATAGTCGGAGACTATACGCTTCGGTGTTCCAAACTGATTGAACACCTTCTGCAGGAACTTCAAGATCTTTATTGACGATACCGATGTTAAGGGTTCCATGCTCACCCACTTTGAAAACTCGTCTACACAGACGACGATAAACTTGAAGCCCGCGCTCGCGGTCAACTCTCCGACAATGTCCACATGCACACACTCGAACACGTTGTTCCGGTATGAGTGAATACCCATCTTTCCCGGTTGCGCCTGGTTCGAAGCTTTCACTAACTGGCATACCGCGCAAGTCTTCACATATGCCTCTATGATCTTATGCATATTGTAGAACCAGAATCTTTTCCTAATCCTGTCATATGTGCGCTCAACTCCCTGGTGCCCGGCCATCGTGCTGTCGTGAAAATGCGCTATGATATCCCGCTCTATAGACTGCGGTATGACCGGGACTATGCGTTTCCTGGCTGTTACCAACTCCGGATCTAAAAAGCTCGCTTGGATTAATGGATGCTGCCACTTAATATGCTTACCCTTTCTCATGAGCATAGACAGTCGCACCCTTACCGGCGGCCCTGGTTGCCCGGTCCGCTCGTCTTCCTCCAACCTCTGTTCCCATAACTTGTCCACCTGGTTGCTATAAAAGCCCCCTTCCGGTGTACCCTCTTTCAGGATCGACCGCGACGCGGTCTGCTCTTTACATGGGACATACCTACAGAGGATTCCTTCTACAATAACATAGTCATAGCGGTACCTAGACCGCTCCCCGACGCAGCTAAGGCTCTTGGTGATGGTAGATATTGCCTCGCACTCTCTCTGCAAGCCCCGCAGCATGTCCTTGTCCAGCATGTCCATATCCACCTCCACTCTTTCCCTGGTGTTTGTGAACGTTGCCAGGCATACGCAAGCACTTTCCACACACATGTCCAGCTCATCCGGATTATCATCATATTTGGGGTCAGGTAGCGCGCCGCGAGAGAGCAAGTCTGCCAGTTTGTTATCTTCTCCCTTCACGAAGTCGATGTCATTGACAACGTGACCCAACTCTATCGCCCACCTGACAATATGCCGGTTATAGAGGTGATCATTGATGGCCGCATGTTTCAGATGTGTCAACGCTTGGTTGTCACATCTGAAAATCACATCCTTCTGATACCTGATGAAGGGTTCGAACACTCGGTTTGCAAACCTGATAGCCAGACATTCCTTCTCCCTCGCGTCATACCTGCGCTCCGCTGCATTCAGCAGTTTGCTACGGCATTCGATCACCCGAAATCTGTCTTCCCCGGTCAATTCACAATAATAGTTTTGGGCCAGGATAGCTCCCAGCCCTACATCACTTGCATCGGTATATACGTATAACGGGTGATCATAATTTATTGTGTTTAACGTGATTTCCTTGGCCACCTCCGCCTTAATTGTCTCAAACGCGGTCTGCTGGCTCTTTCCCCACCGAAACGGTAAGTTCGGATCTGCCTCCGACTTCAGCTTTAGAAATATTGGCTCTAACTGTGTGGCATAATGCGGTATAAACCGCATGTACCATCCAATGGCCCCTAGGAATCGCTGAACTTCTTTCTTCGTTCTCGGTGACGGGAAATCCTGAATCGCCGCTACCTTTTTCGGGCATTTCTTGATGCCGAAGCGCGTGACAATGTGGCCCAGGAACTCGACTTCCGGTAGATCGAACTCGCACTTAGCCCAATTTAAAGTAAGGTTAAAGTTATGAAACGTCTTAAACACAAAATCTAAATGTTCTTTATGCAGTTGCTCGGTCTTGCTAAAGATAAAAATGTCGTCTAAGTACACATGCAGGAAGTCCCCTAAAAACTTACCAAATAGCCTGTTCATCAGATCTTGGAATATTATTGGCGCGTTCTTCAACCCCATCGGCATTACATTCCACTCATAACATGCATTCTGCGTGTGAAACGCGGTGAACTTCTTGGAGTTCTCCGTTATGGGTATTTGCCAAAAGCCCGACTTTAGGTCTAGCTTGGACATGACTCGATTGGGTGGAAGATGCTCCAAGATTTGGTGTATGATAGGCATCGGGTTCTGTATCTTCGGTGTGTAGCTATTCAACTCTTTGTAATTTACCACCATTCGCTTATCGCCGTTTGGTTTCGGTATAATTAATACTGGCGAGGAATATGCCAAAGTCGACCGCCGTATCTTACCCTGCAGTTCCAGTTCGTGTAAGGTTTCCTCTTCCCACTTTGCTATTGCCGGTGGTCTTCAAGCAGGTTTACACTGTATCACCGGGCAGTCCTCCGGAATACGCAGATCGTGGATGATCGCGTTCGTAATCCCGGACCTCCCGTTGCTCCGCACTACCCCGGGATATTTTTTGACCAGAGTTTCGACGAACACTTGGACGGACGATGTCCCTAGCTTTGCCCGGTCGTATTTGTCCGGGGTCGACGCTAGTGACAAGTCACAGACGTCTTTTGCGGTTCTCACTGATAAACCACGGACAAAGTACCCGACATCTTGCACCTTTTCTTCCTCGGTCGGGACATCCCATCGCATCTCGCCTTTCACGTCGTCGAAACTCAAGCCGTGCTTTCATCGGAACTTGTTCCTGATGAAAATAGGGCACATTAGTCCCTCTTGGACCAGGAAATCTTCTCTAAACCACCGACCCGCGATCTTTATATCTAGGGTCACTACTCCTCCTGCCGTAACTACCTTACCATCAAACCCTGACATTTTAACCGACGATTTTCTTATTTCAACCCTAGTCTATCGCATTCCTTCTTGGAGATAGCGAGCGCGGTACAGCCCGAGTCTATTAACGCAAAATACGGAAATAGCTTCTGTTTATGCTTTATGTTTACTAGGGCGTAAGGGGCTTTGTTTATTCGGTGTAAGTGACACGGGTCCTCTCGTCTGTCCGTGTCTGAACCCAGATTAAAGACGGTGGCAGTGTTGAAGGCTCAAATTTGGCTTCTAGCTTGCTGATCGCCTTCTGAACCTGGTCCTCACCGGGACTTGGTTGCTGGTCCCGGTCTCGCCTCAGCACGCTTCCTTCTTCCCTGTTCTTGGCGGTCCGCAACGCATTAAATAACTGCCTCTCGTCCGGGTCCTCTTTGTCTTCCGCTGAGGCCTGTAAGCCTTGCATGCCTTCCGGTGTCCCGGTCGGTGGTGTCCCGGTCTGACGTTCTGCCGCCTCTTCTTCCGCACACGCCTGTGCCAGTATCTTTAACGCCATCACTTTCGCTTTTGCTGACCTGCAATCCTCCGTGTTGTGCGTGTTTCTTCTACATACGTGACACCACTTCCCGGTCCTCCGCTCCGGTTGCCTATCCCGACGCGGTGATTCTCGTCTCCCTTGTGGGCTGGCCGATCTATCTCGTACAGGACCTGACCGGCCCGGTGAGTTCTGTGCTTGCGGGCTTCGACTTTGTTCTCGCCTGCGCTCACCGGGACCGGGATTTTGCTCGTTGCTACGTTGGCGGTCACTCGAATTCCATAGCTGATTTCGCTGCCCTTGGGACAGCTGCCGGTCACGGCCTCTGCTTCGGTCTTGTTGACTCCACGGCCGGTATGTTTCCCTTTCTTTCTCGGCCCGGACCCGGTTTCTATGAAACTTCTCTGCCTGCTTGATGAAATCGTTTAACCTCTGCGGAACCGCTGTCCCCGGTGGGAATGCTCCATATAACGAGCTGTGCATGTTCTGTTTGATGCGACTTATGATTTCGCGCTGTTCCCATGGGTGAGGCTCCTTAATGCTCTTCAGCAAGGAATAAAAGTCGGATGCCCACTGCCGTATGGGTTCGTGAGCTTGTTGCTTCCAATTTACCACTCTGTTTAGGACCGACTGCGCGCTCGACCGGTCGTACGCCTTCAGAAACTCCGCTCTTTCTGCTCCTCAAGTATGGTCCACATTTAGAAGTATCGCCTTTAACCAGGACGCTTCCGCCGGTGTTGTCAAGCACTTCTGGAAGATCTGGACATACGCCCTCGGCTGGGCCCCATGGATCTCCAGATGTGCCTCAAAAGCATCAATGTAGTTTCGTGCAATGTCTACCTTTGGGTCGAAGTGCTGTGGTATAATGTGCAGCCCGGTCGGCGCCATCATTCCTGCAAACAGCTGAGTCTGTTCCCGCTGCAACTCCCGAGCGTGCCGGGTATTCTGGTTTTGTTGATCCAGGACATGTAGCAAATGGTCTGCCATGTCTGTGATGTCTGGTGCTGACGCGGTACTACTCGTATTGTTATGCGACTGCTGGCTGGATTGTTGTGAGGGTATCGCGCTGAAGCTGACACCCGGTGTTGACGGTTGCTTCGTCCCGGTACACATTGAAATTTGCTGTGGCTGTTGGTGGCCAGTGCTTGCTGTGGCCAGTTGCAGTAAGTTCCTTTGCGGGATCGCCTGACCCCCAGGGCTCTTGCCCCCTGCCAACTGGGCTTTGAGGCGCACCTGGTCCGCCTGTATGGACTGGACGGTTAGTTGCATGGACTGCATGTCTTTTGACATCTGCAAGACATAGTCCAGCACTGTCTTTCCCGCGGCTTCTGCTTTCTTCGGTGCTACCGGGTCGCTCTTCGTCGCGGTCGCGATCTGCTTGACAGAGTCTTTGAGTTTCCTCGTCTCCGCCTGGCTTAGTTCGGTTATGCCTTCAAATTCAGCTGCTCCGTCGTTCTCCGCAGTCATCATTTGCTGCTAGTACCCTGCAAATGCAAATGCCACCTTCGATGGTGTCATAGGCTTGGTTGTTTCTTTTACCTCTAACTGGTACTTGTAGATGTACCACCTCTTCTTCACAGTTAGCAGGTCGCATGCTCCCGGTGTTTGCGGGTCTTTGAGTAAGAGCTGCTTCTGTATTAGCTCGCTTTGCCGGCTCGTCCACGTTACCCCATCCGTCTTGATGTCGCAGATTGGCTTCATCCCGGTCCTGGTTCCTGGTCTTCGGCCTTGGCCCTTGCGAATGCACTACCACCTTCTCAAACTGGACCGGACCTATACGGAACTTTTTTGGTATATCGCGGTTGTCTGTGCTACTTGCTACTACCGAGACCGAGTCTACCCCGCGACCGAGTCGCGGTCCGCGCTATGCGGCAAGTTCTACGTGGACAAGCTGGACTGGCCTGCCTCGGGGCTCCGGTGTGCTTATCTACTCCTGCCAAACCAAAACCTCCGACCAGGGTGCTCGCGCTTATGCCCAACTCAGTGCGTATGCGTCCCTGCTGTATGACTGTATATGCTTGTATGCTACTACGCTATTCTCCCGACCGAGACAAGATCAATGTTGTGTGTCGCGGTCGACTACCGACTACTCTAGACTTAAGAATAAGTTTTGAGAAAAATAACAATGTGGAACTGGTGGTTCTCACCTGATTGTGCTGTCCTCGGAACTTGAACAAAACGAAAGTTTTGTGTCCTTCAGGGTCGCCAGTGTAGACTGGATTTTCCCAATATTCCCCTTTTTCCCTCGTATCACGACCGGGACAGGTGGTTGGAACAGGAAAGCGACCGGGTCGGTCTCTGCTGTTGGAGTTCTTCCTCTTCCACAACCGCGATTAGTGGACGACGCGGTCCTCGGTGGGCGAGATCGTCCTCAGCCCGCTCTAGTATTTACAGAAAGAGCGACCGGGGAGAGCCGACCGCGCTTACAAAGTTCCTGCTCCCTTAATCTCGCTACACCAGACTGGCTACGAAGAACCCGGTGGTTTGGTAGGGGCTCCGTTGTAATGGATGGGATGCACAACTATAATGACCCGGTGTGTAGGTGTCGGTATGACCGTCGACACTCACACCCGGAGTATGATTAAGATGACCGTAACACTCCGGTACCCGGTGAATGATGCGTATCACTATAGTGTTACTGTGCTGGCTCCAGTCAGCCAAATAATGCCAATGCTTCTTTAATGTTTACAGCACGAATTTACAGTCCAAGGGAGTGTTCTTTTATTGAACTCTGAAATTGTTCATGTTCACTTACACAATGTACATAATACTCACTCCACGAATAATCCACAATGATCTCTAACTTTATTCACAATATTATTCCCTTGTGGGTAATTAAATAAGATCTCCCGAGGAGAAGAAAAGGAAGGAGAATAAATAAATATATATATTAATAATATAAAACAAGATGGCGGCGGGCGAACTATCTTTCCTCACTTTTACTAGACGTTGGCTAGCTATCCACCTAGTTGGTTCTCCTCGGAGCGTAAAATAGGAAGTGAAGTTAAAACTCTCTTCGCCTGCTGAGGAGGACGACGATCGTACGATCGAGAGTGCCTACGTCATCCTGCTCAACGTCAAACGTCTTTTCCAACTGCCCTACTTTACCTGCTATACTCATAGCCCCGCTCCCTTCCTATACCTACATTCCTCTCCTGCTATACGCAGTGGAAATTTACTGCTTGTACTGACGACGTCGGTTGGTTCTCCATCCCCAACCTTCCTTGTCCCTTTCCCGCTACTGCTATTATTATCTCCGCAGTACAATTTCCCTATTTACCTTCACAACGTTCAAAATTGACTCAAAGTGCCAGACTGATAATACAATACGTCATGCAATTCATACTATGTATGAGTATATACATAAAGTGCAAAATTATTATAAGTAAACAGAAGAAAACCTTGTACTTTTCTGCCGGCAGATAAAAACAGCATGGCAGGCAGAGCAAAAGTCACACCTAAAGTCAATACGTGTACTTCTTGCAGCGACAGCTTGTGTGTGGCTTTACAGCCATCGGCAATGTACTCACTAGTCTAGTAGCATCAGCACATACATCTGAATTGATAAAGAAGGCATGCGCTGGCTTGGGCGATGCTGCTCGCAATCTAATAGATCTATAAATTATAGAATGCCAACCAGGCGTTGCACAGCTATTATTTCCACATTGAACTGTAACATAAAGGAAATAGCCGAAATATGAAAATTAGACTTAAAACTTTTAAAATGCTGAGCTTAAGCATCTAATGAAATGCTCAAGTCCGTATGTCTGTCTGTTGGTCCGACGCTACAGGTCAAACCATTTAAGCGA
This sequence comes from Dicyrtomina minuta, assembly GCA_949802685.1. Lineage (NCBI taxonomy): Eukaryota > Metazoa > Arthropoda > Collembola > Symphypleona > Dicyrtomidae > Dicyrtomina > Dicyrtomina minuta. Next base: position 39,342,039 of record OX461810.1, on the reverse strand, counting down.
TTTAAACTACTTTTATACCACCGCAAATGCCACCGCGCAGTTCTGTATTGTTTTTTCACGTTAATCGGGCAGACCATTGCTCCACACTTTAAATGGACCCATGTCAAAAAATTAAGAAGTAAGCACCCTAAAAACAGGTAAAGCGAAACATAACTGGGCGCTCTCATAAAGTACAATGCTGCACTCCGCTCTAAAACTGCACTTCTTTCCAGGCCACTCAGTAAGCGGTGTACAAGTGCTAGAAATATGTGCAAGGCAAATGCCCAGCTATGAAACTAACTAGCACCATTTCCAAGCAGGCCCATACTTCGCTCAAAACTTAAAAGGGTACGTTCGCTGTGCAGATGCTTGTATGTATGTATGTGTTTATGTGTATGCATGCATGTAGGTTATATGTGTATAAATGTGTGTTTGTCATATAAGTATGTATGCTTGTCTGTGTATATGCATGTGTATCAATGTACGTATTATGTTACGTGTATGTATTTAATCATGTAAGTTCGAAGGTACCTCAACGTGTACCTTAACGTGTACCTCAACGTGTACCTCAACGTGTACCTCAACGTGTACCTCAACGTGTACCTCAACGTGTAACTCAACGTGTACCTCAACGTGTACCTCAACGTGTACCTCAACGTGTACCTCAACGTGTACCTCAACGTGTACCTCAACGTGTACCTCAACGTGTACCTCAACGTGTACCTCAACGTGTACCTCAACGTGTACCTCAACGTGTACCTCAACGTGTACCTCAACGTGTACCTCAACGTGTACCTCAACGTGTACCTCAACGTGTACCTCAACGTGTACCTCAACGTGTACCTCAACGTGTACCTCAACGTGTACCTCAACGTGTACCTCAACGTGTACCTCAACGTGTACCTCAACGTGTACCTCAACGTGTACCTCAACGTGTACCTCAACGTGTACCTCAACGTGTACCTCAACGTGTACCTCAACGTGTACCTCAACGTGTACCTCAACGTGTACCTCAACGTGTACCTCAACGTGTACCTCAACGTGTACCTCAACGTGTACCTCAACGTGTACCTCAACGTGTACCTCAACGTGTACCTCAACGTGTACCTCAACGTGTACCTCAACGTGTACCTCAACGTGTACCTCAACGTGTACCTCAACGTGTACCTCAACGTGTACCTCAACGTGTACCTCAACGTGTACCTCAACGTGTACCTCAACGTGTACCTCAACGTGTACCTCAACGTGTACCTCAACGTGTACCTCAACGTGTACCTCAACGTGTACCTCAACGTGTACCTCAACGTGTACCTCAACGTGTACTTCAACGTGTACCTCAACGTGTACCTCAACGTGTACCTCAACGTGTACCTCAACGTGTACCTCAACGTGTACCTCAACGTGTACCTCAACGTGTACCTCAACGTGTACCTCAACGTGTACCTCAACGTGTACCTCAACGTGTACCTCAACGTGTACCCTAACGTGTACCTCAACCTATTGCCCTTTTTCGCATGAGCCTAGGGCCCATAGTCGTTGATGACTACCGGCACCGCACGAATAAGTTAAAGCGTAACCTTCAAAAATCGAGGTAATCTGTTAGCCTTACGTAACTGTGCTATATGTTGGGAAACACAAAAAACAAAAACACCGTTTGTACCGGGAGTATTTACATGGACAGGGGGTTACATAGGGACAGGGGTGTTCGCATGGACATGGAATCCAAATGGACGGGCGTGTGTACATGGACAAGGATGTCTAGATGAACATGGATGTCCACATAGAAAGAATTTCCATAGTGGCCTATAGGCCAGTGGCTAAAAGGCCGGTGGCCTATTGGTAAGCTATTTAAAGGTTTTACTACGTTGCTATTGAAATTTGTTCTTCATTGTGAGAGCGCAATGCAAGTTGCGTGTCTATATTGGCGGCCGCCAGTTCTGTGGTAGTGAGTATTTAACTCCGTGTACAGCATATTATATTGCTATAGAGTAAATATTTTTGGGATGTACACATTGTTAGTTGTTATTCTTTTTCTAAATATGTTGTTGATTGTCAGGAAGTATTAAATTTTCGGATGAAGATTATTTTTGTAGATTATCTTTCAAGAAAAATCATTGTTTGTTCGTACTTTTAGTCAGTTAACTATTGACTATTGAATGCAAAGCATTTTGATTTTTTATTTTTACTACTTCTATTCAGTACAGCTCACTTTGAATCCACAGCCAATCGCCATTGCCTATTCTTTTACCTTATTCTAGCCAATCAAAATCAACGTTGAGAAGTTCCTAGCAAATGAACAACGCAAAGACTTTTCGGTTCTGAATTGCTTCTTGCTTCACCTTTACCAAACTATATTAAGTGATAATGGTGATAACAATAGTTGTAAATCATTATCATAATTTCTTTGAATTTTACAAATAGTACTTGCTAGAGATTAATTTACTTTTAAATATAACTTAAATACAACAACGAGATAATCAAATATGGTTTGAATACTTGAGTTTGAGTATTTGAAAAGTTTTTGCGAAATGTAAGTAGTTAATATAATATAATAGTATATTATAACATAATACTATAATGGCAAAGAAAGGGTGAAGCTTTAATATACACCAGGCTTCACTTCGTTCATGCTATACGGCAATGGCAAGACTGCGCTTCACTTTTCGCATCACATTAGCATAATAATTTATTAGTTTAGCATTAGACTTAACAATAAAAATCGTCTATAAACTTGCGAACTTGTTATTAGTTGTTAGTCAAAATTAAATACAGCAAAATATACCGAAACATAGGATTTAGTGTTTATGTGATATAAAACATGAAGGCATATGCGTTTAAGTCCATTTTTTAAGATATTGAGATTATTGGTGCTTAACAACGACTAAGTACATATAATTCACACCGTGCAATATTAGAGGTCAAATGTTACTTTTAGTTAATAATTTATTAGTTTAACATTAGACTTAACAATAAAAATCGTCTATAAACTTGCGAACTTGTTAGTAGTTGTTAGTCAAAATTAAATACAGCAAAATATACCGAAACATAGGATTTAGTGTTTATGTGATATAAAACATGAAGGCATATGCGTTTAAGTCCATTTTTTAAGATATTGAGATTATTGGTGCTTAACAACGACTAAGTACATATAATTCACACCGTGCAATATTAGAGGTCAAATGTTACTTACTGAAACTATTTCAAATAATTCTCTCTGAATACGTCTTTTCTTAAAAGCGTTGAGTCCATCAGTCGTTTGATTGTTTCACCCACTCATAAGGAAACGAATGTTATTCGTTTCAATATCAAATTCGCATGTACCTACTATTCGTATTGGATATTGGATGGTCCATAAATGACGTCCCCCAAATTATCAATCTTTAAGACCTACCCATCACCATGTCATCACTTTAACACTGCGTTCAACGGTTATCTTTAGCACGGCATGTCAGTACTGGAATCAGACTAGACTAGATTCACTTACCCTAACGAAAACGTCATTTACGGACGATCCTTAACATATCGATAGGTAAACCGAAAAACATTTTGTTGGTACATCTGGAAGCTTTGCTGTTTTAAAAATGCAGCAGTGCATGGGTTACCAAGATATTAAGAAATTGTACGAAAGGACATTCGTGTTTCTTATGAGGAAAATAAGGACGTAAGGAATCGTCCACAAATGACTTCATTGATAGGTTCAATGCGCAATGAGACTACTGGGCAACTGACGACATCCTATACTAGAGATAATCATTTACGCAATATATATATTTACATGGTTTTGAAATAATGTACAATTCATGCTTCAATTTTACAATCAGAAATTGAAATTACCATACAATTGAATATGATTTAAAAGGTTTATTTTTTGCATTGCCTCTTATGGGCTTTTGGCAAAACACGTCAAGTTTCAAAATGAATCATTTTTAAAAAATTACGACGCACCATCAGATTTGAGTATTTTAATGCACCTACCTGGTAGTATGCAGTCACGGGAAAAAATATTTCGAAAAAGAAATCTCGTTTTCACATGATTATCAAAATTTGCGGTTCCTGTAAAGTTGGACAACATGGACTTAACGCGTTTTGCCAGGAAAGTCGTCATTTGTTCAGTTTAGTTTAGCGATGAGGTTTTTTGCTCGGTGCATTCAAGCCGTTTCGTAAATACATATACATATTATATATTGTTCCCGCATAAGTAATCTAAACCAATATAATGCAAATCAAATCCTAGCAGTCTATAAACCCATCAATAATATAGTAATCAATATAATATTTTTTGTAAAAATGTGGATTCCGCTTCATCATTAAAGATTCTAAATTGAGGGTTTCGAATATTAATTTAGGAAATTTAAAATGACATCAGAATTAAAATCTATCAAAGAAGTTCAAGCTGTCGTTGAGGCAAATTCTTCATTTTCCGCATCTTTACAGGAGGTAATCATTATTTTTAATAATAGAGACTTTCCTACATGAGTCGTTTCGTTAAAAGCTTCACTTAAAGACTAAGTTATGACGTCACTTTGAACTTTCACCGCGAGTCGAGAAAAAATCTGATGAGGTGAGGGAGTCCTTCTCACTCATATCGAACGAAACGAGTCTCAAAGTTCCACTTTATGCAAATTGCATGCAATTCAATCGTCGCAGTATTTAGACGCTTTTATTTCCAAGTTTGACTACGGCGGTGCTGAATCTGCTCAATAGTTGAGCTTATGGGGATATTCAAGGATATCTCCGGGAACTGCATTCTTGTCCCTGCTTGAAGCTTTGGCTCGAAGTCTCGAAGAATCATTTAGGAAACTCGACGTTGGGGTTGACGTTTTTATTGCATCCTTGAATATCCTTGCTTATCCGTGACGTCAAATATGAATCTATGAATCGAATCTATGAACGTTCAGATTTATTTAGGATTATATGCACATCTGAAATTCAACAATTTCCTTATTAGTAAATTAAGATTCCAAGTTTTCTAATTTTGTAAAATCGTACGCAACCTTTTATGGATGATTTGTTTGTAGTGTTTAAAGAAGACACATCCAGATAATTTGATTTTCTCACCGTTGAGTGTAAGCACTGTCGTTGCAATAGCAAAATTTGGAGCTCGTGGAAAGACAGGAGATGAGATTGCTAAAGGATTCAATTTTCCTACTAATAATGAAACACTAGGCAAAGGGTATTCTCAAGTGGTTCCCACCTTAAATGTTAGATGCTTCCCACCTTAAATGTCAGATTTTTGTAGAATCCTTGTATTTATTGACGCATGATGACTTAACTCCATTCTGATTTTGATTTTAAACTAACAATATTAACTACACACGGTGGTGTATGCGCGTAAGCCAGGCATATGCAAACTGAAATAAACAATAATAATTATATGCTTTACTTTGCCGAATTATAAGACGCATTCTCTTAAGTTAAAAGTTTGACTTTATCCATTCTCCACAGCAGTCTAATGACGGGTACACTCTTTGCCAAGCAAACAAATTGTACTGCAAAACAGGTTTTGAACTCAACAAGGAATATGCTGGAGCGGTGAAAAAATCGTTTAGTGCAGAAATTGAACAAATTGATTTTGCAAAAAATGATGCTGCTGCAAAAACAATTAATGGATGGGTTGAATCAACCACAAAAAATAAAATCAAGAATTTAATTGCTCCAGGTAAACTCGAAACCGTCGCAGGAATAAAATTAAGATCTAATAATTATTTACGGTGTACGACGGCTTTGTTTTTCATATATGTTCATAATTCTTTGATTGCATAATATTCTGACAATATTGTAATTATTGATTTTCAAACAGGCTCCTTAAATGCGATGACAGCAATCGTTCTCGTTAACGGTGTCTACTTTAAAGGTCTGTGGAAAGACAAATTCGATCCAAAAAACACCGAAAAGGCTAAATTTTATTTAAATGAAAAGGATACCAAGGAGGTGGACATGATGTTTAAATCTGCAAAGTTCCCATATATTCAGCTCAGCAGTTTGGATTCGTGTGCTGTTTCGCTTCCTTATAAGGTTTTCAAATGTCTTAATATGAACCCTAAATGGTTATGGTTATGACGACGCCACTAAAAATCAGTCAGTGACAGTATGTAGCCTTACAGAATTTTGTAATAAGCTCCGAAAATAAAATTACTTAGGGTGACAGGCTCAGCATGATTATTTATCTGCCGAATAAAAATTCTGGTTTATCCAAACTCGAGGAAGGATTGAAAAATTTAACTCCATCTAAAGTCCTTGATAAAATGAATTCCGGCCGCAGCGTCGATGTTTCTCTTCCCCGGTTTAAAATTGAGTCAACACTGCAACTCGTGGAACCTCTGAAAAAGGTATGAATTCAAGAAAATTGTAATAATGAGAATTTTAGAACAAAACAATTCCAATTCTTACGAGCATTCCGGTGGGGCCAAGATTATGCAGGGCCCATTAATGCCAGTATCTATATCCCCATTCCCATTTATGTTTATTTTAATAATTTCTGTAAACTCAAAATTCATAAATTAGCTTGGATTGCAATCAATGTTTGCTAATAACGCTGACTTCAGTGGGATTCCAAAGTCCCCCATCTCACTCTTCGTTTCAGACGTCGTTCAAAAGGCATTCATTGAAGTCAATGAAGAGGGAAGTGAGGCAGCAGCAGCCACAGGTGGGCAGTTGGACTTTAACTCGTAACATGTTATATATTTATATATTATGTATTTAAGATGATATTAATTAAATTGCAAATTAAGTTTTCAGTTAAGCTGTATTAATGATGTTTGAAAGATATATAATTTCCCACCTATACTTAAAATTGCAAAGTTTTACGTAAATTTTTGGTTTAGGAATGATGATAATGGCCCGGTCTATGCCCATAACTATTCCATTTACAGCAGATCACCCATTTCTATTTCAAATTGTGGATAGCTTCACAAACTTTATACTATTTGCTGGACGTGTCAAAAACCCTCAGTGATTGGGATGAGAACACGAGGTACAGTTGAAACTTCACATTACATTACACGTAAATAAATAGTGGGAAATAATAACGCCCTTATACCATGACTAGTCTTTGTTTCAGTCAGTAATAAAGGAAAGCAAGCAGTAATTTGTAATATAATGGTAGCCAAAGGGCTTCTCTGTGAAGATCTGAATCTTTCTTGTTCATTTTCTAACGACATCTTGACAATATTTTTGCTACTTACTTGCTTGCTTTTTGCTTCCATTATTAATTTATCCAATATATTTTTAACCGTGGGCCGTGGGTATATGATATGCTTGTTTATACTGACAGTGTATTTTTTTAAATAAAAATTTACGCTATTCAATTTACGAATTTACATTGCATTACATGCATCTTTTAACCTGTTAAAGCTACATATGGAAGTTAAATCTACATTTTTCTTTACAACAGTTTAAACCCGCCTTCATCATTGAAATTAAAAATAAGAGTATCTACGTAAGTAAACTGCGGCAAGACTCGAGGCAGATTGTAAAAAGAATATTTTGCGCTTTTAAAAAACTTTTTAAAAACGAGTAAATAGAAAATTTTAGACTTATCAAAAAGGATAGAGAGAAAGATAATATAGGTATCAAGCCAACGCAACGGCCATAAGTGCAAATAAGCATATCTTTTTATTTGGAAATGTCAACTTAAACACAATATAACAGCATAAACATATATAGTTATATTCAGTCCAAGGGACATACTATTAAAAGGTTATTATAATAAGCAAGTAGGTATATAGGCATTTATAGGGATTCCTTCGTGTATCTGTGGCATGCTTCTCAATTGCATAACTACACCACCACCTCTCTATATACTCTACAGCTTGAAGTTTAAAGTTTAAATAAATGGACAGGGAGTAAAAGGGACACGATAACCCTGAATCTGATCCTGAATCAACAGGTAAACTACACATATAACTCGTTGGAGCAACTGGTATGAAGATGAACGACAGACGACAGTGACCAGATTGAGATTTCTTCGGACTCGGAACTTTATCCAGTGAAATCATACCTGAAAGAAAGAACTACCTCCGAGTACCTGAGCTCTCTCACCTCATCTCATCTCGGGAGCACATACCGCACCGTGTAGCTATATATATGCAGATATGTATGTCGTGAAAGTATGTGTTATTATTAAAACTTTAAAGCGCGAATAATAGAAGACTACGCAATCCCTCAACGAAAGTGTACACCCATCACGCAAGACAAATGTGTAGTGTGTGCAATGGTCTGAATGAATTATATTTTGAACATAAAAGAAAACGAAGAAATCTGTCTCTACATTATATATTATGAGCTTGGGCACGTGCGGCCGGACGAAACATCTGTCCATAAAATGTGAAGCTCCTGAATCAATAACATTTCCAATTTCAAATCCACATTCAACATTATCCATTATTATCAGTGTATGTACCTACCTACCTACTTATGTGTGCGGCTGAATGAGTCCACTTGCATTACTGTTACCAAATCAAAGTAATGTGCAAGTACCTATAGTAGAGGCAACCGAAAGTGAAGCCTAGCAAGGATACATTTTGCATGCAAACAAATGACAGCTTTATCCTTGCCAGGCTTCACTTTCAGTTGCCTCTACCGTACCTATCTAACGATAAGTGATAATAAAATATAATTTTACAAGTACGGTAGATAGTAGGAGAAGGAGACGGGTGCCTCAAACCCGAATTCGTATAGAATCACCATCTTACACTGTATAGCTGACTAGTGAGTCTGAGAGCGAGAAGAAAAGGGGCATAACTTACGTAAAATTTTCCTCTTCACTCTTTTTCCCCCCAAGCCCTGAACTTCGGTCTTGGTTTTTTGTTTGTTATTTGTTAATGCAGTGCAATATGCAATACGCAGTGGTGATCGTCATCGTCGTCCGTTTTTTTTTCTTTTTTGGTTTTCAATTTTACCTTTAGTCAGAGATCAGAGAAAAGCCTACATACACCTATGCCTATATATCTGTCTTGGATATATTTCTGTCTGATACATCTGAATAGAACCCAGAAATAGAATCTTTTGCTCAAAGGGTATTTCTTTAAAGGCTCAGATTTTTCTTTGTAATAATACAAGTGATGTAATATTCGAGATACATACTTCATGGACACACTTTTGTCTCCCCACAATCCACATCCACGCGTCCTGCTTCCATTCAGTCTCAATAAAAATAGCTGCCTCTCTCTCTGTAGTCTGCAGTCTGGTCCGTATTCTATTCAATGATCTTCCAATTATTGAGGAAATTCATTTTCGTCTTCTTCTACGCACAGCTCACAATACAATCTATACGGAGTAAAGCACTGCATTGAAAACTATGACAAGAGTGCTGAATCCACGACCAACGATCCAACATCCAACGATGGGGGACACGGACATGATCTTGCTCAATGTATCCTTGTAGAGATACTCATCTCATGATCGTGGTGCGATGGTGATGTTGATGGTGATTGTCGATGGTGGTTGAGTTTTCTCTACAGGTCAAAGCAAAAAGCTACCATACAAACTTTTTCTGTCCTTCTGCATATTGTACAATTTAGGAGCGGCTGGAAATAACCGTAGAATTTAGAATGTATACAGTGCTTACCTAACCCAACAACTTTTGATAATCCGCATCCCCTCCGCACTATTCAATGATTTTTTCTTGCTTGCTTAAGATCTGTATCTATTTTTGCCGCTGTTATTCTCTAAATGTAGATCTGGACGCCTACATATATACCATGCAGATTGCACTATGTACATAATATAACAAGTTAATAATTTAACCGTTTTTTAAAGACGTTAGTTGTTGAATATTGTAAATAAAGTTGTATTCTTTGAGTCTTAAGTCTTCGAGTGTCACTTTTATTTTGCTTTAGATGTAGGTATTTAGACACTTTTTTTGTCTGGTATTACCTCTTCATTGAATATTATATCGTCGGTGAAGACTCAAAATGGCTCATTTCCGTTTTTAGCTAAGAAAAAAATGCACTATCTACACACACAATATCATGATGTCAAAAGCTTGTAAATAGAATATTTTGCAATTTTCAAGAATATGTAATTAGAATATATTGTACTTTTGAAAAATACGTAAATAGAGTAGTTTGCATTTTCCAAAGATACGTAAATAGAATATTTTTCACTTTTAAAACACCATGCTTAACACTTTACACATCTATTCCATTTACTGTTTTTTTACACCGTCGCTCATGTTAATTCTAGCTTAAACTGGATATGGGCCGTTTTGATTCTTCACTCACGATATGTACCTACATATGTATGTATCTCGCTAAACGAACGACAACGACAAAAATTATCGTAATCTTCAAAAATAGTATCAAGTTTCTGTAGCCTGCCTGTATAAAATGTAGTGCTATGAACGAACCATAAGGCACAACACCATGCATGGTGGTGTCCATGTCGATGTGAGTGGTTAATTAAAAGGGAAATATATGATCGTAGTCGGATGCAGCTGCCCGGTGTTGCCCGAATAGCTACGCACAATTTGCAATGTGCCACCTGTGTCTGTTGTTGTATGTTAAATAATTTTATGGCGTTGAGCCGTGGTCCGTGGTCCTGGTCCACTGCTCACGCCTCTCCCAAAGTCTCTGTGCGTATTTAGTAGGGAAATAGAGTTTAATACAAAATTTATATTAGTATAATGTTTACAATGTTACTTACTATTTAGGTAGTTACATATTTATGTTTGTGTGTACATATTCGGGTTGCACACTGAGGTAATTATCAGCGACCGACAGTCGTCGTCGTCGTCGTCGTCGTCGTCGGCGGCGGCGTCGTCATCATCGTCATCCCCCATATAGCGGAAAGGAAGCTTAATATTATGAGGATTTTATTTTTATGGGTAAGCGTAAGCGTGGACTCTTCTGTCATTGTCATGTCATGCCATGGCTCATCACAATTAATTCACTCGGAACCACCAACCAGGAACCAGAACCAGAGCCAGACAGAACAAGCCGAGGCCAAAGGGTAAATCATTACTCATATATGTATATCCTGATAATACAAGTAGGTAGATACGAACTGTAACCCTATGTACCAAAGCTATGCTATTGTTATCCTTATATTTCTGTAATATGTAGTATCAGGAACAGATATATTACTGAATACTGAAACAAATTATATTTTTTATGTTGTTTCAGGTTGTCAAAGTTTGTAATTGCATCTTCTGTTGTAAAAATACAGTATTGGATTGGAGGATATTTGAAATGAAAATGAAAACGGACCCCGAACCGAACATATATTACTTCACTAATAGAGGCACACAAGGGAAGCCTAAAAGTGCGTAGTAGGTATTATTACAGATGATTTTTTGAGTGTAATGTAATGTACCTATACCCAACTATTAACGCAAGTACAAGTACGGTATGAGTGACACTATCGTAGTAAACAAAACAACAGCTGAACAATAACATTTCCTCGAATCGTGAGTGAGCTTTGAGTTCGAATTGATTGGTTCCTATGCTGTTAATATGAGATCCGTTTCACCTTTCCCTTTTAATTCCCTTCTGCTTTCGCGGCTTTCAAAATGTGTTCTCTTCAACTCGTACCTACGACTAAAATTTTAGTAAATCAGGGATTAATAAAATCTAATATATATGTAATGTTTAATATTTTCCTGAATTACAAATAATTGAACATACTAAAAACTTTTAAATGAATGATTTCTGGAAGTTTCATAACAAATACTATATCCTTATCCTACTATTTTCATCAAAATCGTAGCTTTTTAATTTTATTCGTCAGTCTTAAAATCTCTTGTAGTAGTCATTTTTTTTTACCTAAAATGTTCTTGCCACGTGTCAAGATAAATAAAAAAAAACAAACAGTAAATTATTTCGACCTGAAAAAAATACAGATTATTAACTGGAACTGAAATAGCGGGCTGCTGCTGTGATATATAAATGTGGACGTGGATATAGCAATAGCATGAACATACTACATCGAAATTTTAATTCATCTAGAATCTTGAGCCAGCGCATAGCACTTGAATGAACATGTGCTCCTGTTTCAAACAACTTTTAAGTTGATGTTATTCTTGAAAGGGTTTAACTGGATCTATATGTACGTCCACTGCCGACTGCCGCACTGACTAAATGCACTGGAGTGCGTCAGGTACAATGAGGAAAACTGTATGCAACAGTGTGTTGTAGTTGTAACTGTATAGGCTCCATTTCTTTGGTTCATTTTTATTTTTTTCGATGTTCTAAAAGTTGTAGTAGGAAGTTCTTACGGCAGTCGCTCTGCTTGCGGGTAACATGTGGTAAGCCTAAGAATGGACCTGCCAGATGATTTCGGACTTGACGCTCCTGCTGATGGCCCGATTAATTAATCATGATCTCTTCTTGTCTTCAGTCTTACACTATATACACTAACAAAAATAATCCGCTATAAACATGTATCTACTTCGGTACCTACCCCGGTATATGGTAACTCTGCCTTGTAACACACTACCTAATACACACCTTGTAGATTTTAAATTCTACTATTTTTAAATACAAAATTCAACCATGCTGATGCCAGTATAGGACATAGGAAAGGCTCTATCCGCGCATCTACTTTCATACTAGGGTGCTCTCTGCTCTCCTAATGATTTCTGATATAGAATATAAGAATATTAAAACCCAGACATATATATTTGTAGTATAATTATACATTATCTCATTCTATAGTGATTGTGTGTGCAAACTAACTGGAAGTTGTACCATGTGTTCTGTTCATGTTCTTCCTACGGATATGGACCTTGTTCTTTTCCTAATATTTTTCTTCAAGTTTATAATATTCTTTCAGTTTAATTTTTAAATACTTGATACCAAAATACATATATATAATTGCTACATGTAAGCACTATACTGCATAGCCCACGGTACACATATATGTATGTAAAATGAAAAGTCTGGAGCGTGTGTAGTAAAGAGCTACAATTTCGTTAAGATTTCTTGAGTGATAAAGTCATAATTATGACAGCGAAGTCAAGATGTACATAATGTCTTCAATCCACTACTGCTACAGCTACTGCCCGTTTTCGGTCCAGTTATTACTTTTTTATCCTTCCCCATCCCATCAGATGTACACCCACACTATGACTTTATATTTTACACATGGCGTACTACAAGTTTTGCCTGGCGCCTGGCCTACACCTACATATAAGCAAAATACGCGCTGTCTACAAAGAGGATTATTAACATGTAATTACACGCGACTGAACTGGACAAACTGCATATTACGGAAATGTAAGGAATTAAGTACATATACAAGGAAAAGTATGACATTCCTTCCTTCCTGCCTTCACAGATATTACCCAAGAAATAACACGCAATTATGCAATATATGTAAACCGTCGCGTGAATTGCGAATTTGTCTTAAGAAAGGATCGCTCGCCTCAGAAAGTTTAGCACATGGTCAACGTTCGCCGTAGAAATTTTTAACCGTAATGGGTTTAACCGTAGTAATTACTATTTTGTCCTCGTAAAAAACACATCATAATTTTTAGCACAAGACAATAGGAAATGTATAGACTTGTTGAGATGGAGTTAAAGGGGAAAGGAAGGAGAGGTGGACGCAAGTGGAAGTGTGGCTGGATTAAATCGGAGATTGTTGAGAGTGATAATGTTAAGTAGTATTTTGTCTGTAGTATTGCAATATGTTCTCCCTCATCAGACACGTGAGAGGCCGATGGACGGGCGCGTGGCGGCTGACGCTCTAAATTCTCTACACAGGTAACGTTAACAGTAACAATAACATAACAATGCGTATAATATAGTCCATGTGAGGAGTGTGCTGGTATATGTAACATGCAAGTTTCCCTACCTACTACCTACTATAGTGATATTACCTATACCTACCTACTTATAATTATTATGTTTATTCAGTATAATGCTTTTTGTGATTTTCAGGAAACAAAAAGGTACAACAGCATGGCTCCATAAGTACCTATGCATACATGTACCTAATTGTAAGGCATATACTATGGTACATCAAAATACATTTAAAATTTAAACTCTCATTCTACCTGTACCGTAATATGAAGGTATACTCCCTATTGATATGTAACTATATAATGGTAGAGTGGTAGAGGTAAGTTTATTATTTTTTCTGATTTTTTATATGTTATTTGGATACATTAAATATACATTCAAACCAGAACCAGGACCAGATAGAGGAATCGTCAGAGTTGTATTTTGTTTTTAAAAATCCACTCAAGCTTCAACTGTTCTCCAACTGTACGGGACCAGATACGTAATAAACAAAGCCACATGTCTACAGTTGTAAGTTGAAGACGCGATACCAGCCAACCGATGCATTTTCAAAAAGTTTTGCCCATAAAATAAAAATACTTCTGTGCGGTGAATGACAGCATAGCTAAGCATACCATAGGCATAGTGGCTAAGAAACTCCAGAACAGTTTATTAGAATAGTGAATAGTTAACTAGCTATTGCTTTGAGTCTTCATCCCCCACTCTCATTATTATTGTTATTCTACCACAAGCTGCCAAAATTAAGGATTAACACCCTACCATTGGGCATTGGGCATTGGGCGCACAAAGAAATGAGACCTTATTTGTTTAGCTTTGTTTGTGGTTCCTCTTGTCAATGTAAAAGTATGAAGATGCAGTACATGTCAAGTTAAGTTTGTAGTTTTATGCATAAGTTACTACCTAAGTATGTGCTTTGATTTGATTTTCGGGCTTCATTTTAGATACTCGTCCAGTCCTGTAGTAGGTACTCTGCGCCCTGTAACCAGGACAAAGATAGGATGAGGAATTTGTGCGTAGTTGAAGCACAGTACTTGCAGATACATCAGAGAGGTAGGTACATAGTTTCAGTTTCAGGTTGACCGGAAAGAATCAGATGTGACAATATGACAATAGATCTGGGGGAGTTCAAGGTCTTTGAGTCTTTTCTACATTCAATATTCTGTCTCTGTCCTGTCTCCAGTCTCCCTTCTTTTGTGAACGTAGTTTTGTTAAAGTTGTTCGCATTTGTATTTTTTGTAATCAGTCCCGGTTGCTATCCCTCGAAACGAAACCTCTGCCTCTGGATTCTGGATTCTGGATAGCAACACGATCAAACGAGGAACACAACAAGGCAGTGCCAGCTGAAGCCAGAGATTACTGATATATTATATGTAGGCTCCCAATAATTGTGTATTTTTAGATATTACAAATTTACCAGCAACAACAACAATAATATAATAGTTTGTAAAATACAGAAAAATATTCCTACATAGCCACAGCCACCCTTACAAAACTATGAGGCAGCTAACTAGATACTTTATAATATTATGTTGGCTAATTATGTTCGGGACAGTATAGTAGATAGGAGATATTACATTTTTTGTATTTCTAATTAATTGAGCGGTTGTGGTTTTACTCGTTTTACCCACTCTACATTAATCAATGGCACTCTCATTACACACCGTAACTGTAACATAGCAGTAAAAGTTGTAGGTAAAAACTGTAAAGTAGATAATTGAATAAAAACAAATTTAAATGTCAGTTGGGACAGGCACGTACTGACGTACTTGCTTCAAACGCAGCATGCCTATTGATTTAAAGGTATCGGTGATCCTTGGGAAGACGAAAGGATCAATGAAACTTTAAAGCCCTACAGTCAGTCTACACACTACTGTCTACCGTACTAATAGTTTTAATGGCATTTTAAACTTGTTTCAGCTTTTCACACGATGAGCCTAAGGGAAGGATAAGGATGCAGATATACAGATGCCCGCCATGTGGATATACAGCCTTATTCCGTGATGTATCTTTCTTATACCTATGCGCCTTCTACATTCTTCATTCTACAGACAGCTACTAGACTACAAACAATATAAAATTTGAAACTCGTAAATGTTTTTTTGAAAAACTGCCCAGAAATTCCCTTTTTCGATTTTAAGAGTAGTGCAGTAGTAAGAACAGTAGCAAAGTATTTCTAATTTCTACCTACCTAATAACCTACCTAATATTTTGTGGGTGTTTGTAGTGTGGGAGCCGTGCACGTGGATGAACAGTTGGTCTTACGATTAGTTCACATTATTCAATTCATCCCTATATCCTTTTAATCGAGGCACACAGAACAGCATCTGTGTACGTATTTTAAATGGTACATGCATTTAAATCAGTGTACGATTTTATATATATTTACGCTTGTGTTCAGTTGACGAGTTGTTAAACTATTATGAAACGAGGATTTTTAAACAGAGACAAGGAAGTTAAACTACCTATAGTATATTTGTCAAAGCGGGAAGGAAGGGAGCTGGCTGGTTGGCTGCCTGTGTATTCTGTCTGGATTGGATTTAATTTTTGTACAGGAAGAGGATTTCAATGTTGGTATCTGTAGAAGACTACTGTGTAGAATTTACTTAGTTTAGGATGTGATCGTGGTCGTGGTTGAGTCCGGTGGGATGCGGCGTGTATGAAGGGAAATGTGAGCGGATGGATGGTGGAGGACGGGACGGGATTTGTAAATTTAGGAATTTTTGGGAACGTGATGTGGGATGCGTGTCTTTATGTCCGTCGTAGAGTCTCCGTAGGCTGATTCCAAGTCTGATATTTGTTATTTGTGTTGGTATGGGTCCTTTGTATGGAGATCCACTTCTTTTCATAAGATCATTTCATTCATTCATCAAATCAAGAAAAGAAGAATGGAATGACAATGGGACATAGGAAGCCGAAGAGTGGCGAGCTCGTCGCGTGTCGCGTGCCATATCCGTCTATGTACACTGTACAATAAAGTAGGTACTTACACACATAGCACGTACTATATCCACCAGTACCACCAGTATACCAGCACCAGCACCAGCCGCCAGCCATAAGTTCCATGCAGGGATGCTGCCGTACTATGGTGTGTTACTATGCGAGTGAATCCAGATTCAAAACGAAATGTATTATCTATTCAGTCTGAAAAAATCTAGGGGTTCGAGGTCGAGTTAGTGCGATAGATACAGAGAGAGAAAACGCGGTCAACTGTCAAACTAAGAACTAAAAGAAGAAGCCATCGCCATACCAAAAAGCTTGGAAGCAACACCATGTCATACACCAGTCCCAGTCACCAGACTATAACCAAATCCAAAACTAGGAGCAGATCCAGGATCCAGAAAGAGCGCCAGGATTTAGTAGGAGAGCCGATGAAGCAGCTTGCAGGATGAGGAGGATGAGGATGAGGACAATGTATGTGTGTGTGAGTGCTCCCATATCAAAAATATTGTACCCAAATATTGCAATTGAAAAGAGATTACGGGACGGTGACGGTGACGGGGACGGTGTGAGAATGCGTTACGTTACGTTCGTTTGGTTTTGGTTGGGAAGATGAACTTTTTTCCGGGAGTGTAGAACTGTATTTTGTTGTAGGCAGAGGGTCTTCCCTTCTTTTCTCCAGCTCATTGTTGAGGACCATCCCATCCCATGCCGTGGAGAGACGGGAAGAAAGAGATGCAAACAAAAGCTTAGCTCACTGGCACTGGTTTTGGTTCTGGTTCAGGTCCTGGTCCTGGTCTTATTGCTTGGTCCTTCCTTCCATAATCTATATTTCTCCGTCTCCTATTATCATTATGTCTCTACAATATTCCATTATTAGTATTTGTTCTCGTAAAATATATGGTAGGGGCCTTCTATGTCTATAATGTATGTATGTCTCAAGTATAAACTACATGTAACTTGGAGGGATCCTCCAGGCTAGAGCCACATGCTTCGTTCGAATTTCGAATTCGAAACTCCTATACTAATAGCTATAATATATAGTAATATATATAAAGCTTTTTCTTATAACAGTTCTAACACTATGAACTGCACTGTGCATCATACATAGACAGTGTGCTTGAATGCTTCTACTACTTACTATATGTGGAGAGAACATAATGCTCAAGATTACATATTATGCCATTTGGCTTTATTAATAAAGGGATTTTTTTTTTAAATTCCCGTTTCGTTTCCACTCTACTGGTTGATCAAGATGCACACCTTGTCTCCATGCAGTGCAGCCAGCAGCCGACCATCATCCTCCATCCTCCAGGTCGTGTCGGAGTCGCGCGCCCTTCACCCGCTCACACAACTCCAGCAGAATGCAAGGCAGCAGTCAGGAAGAGCTCCAATTTTCAATCCAAATACAAATCCATAACACAATCAAGAATAAGAAAAGTCCCTACTACCCAAGCCAGAGCCAATAAAGCCGAACGAAGGAAGTCGGACCAAGTGGCAGGACTTGCTGCATGGCAGAAAAGACAAGGAGAGAGACTGTGAGAGTATTTAAGGCTTCCTGGACCCTCGGCCTTCCATCAGTTCCTTTCCAACCTCCAACCCCACACTCCTTCACCACTTTACTCCTACTTTTAGTATATTTTAAAATATCTCCTTATTTTTCATAATATATTCAACACGTAGTAGGTTTCCAAATTTCATAAAATTTCAGTTTCAAAATTTTATATTTTTTTAAATTATCTATATTATGGACATATCAGTAGGCATAGCTTATTCAGGAAGGGAGAGACAGGCACGCGTCCAAAGTTTGTAAACCAGGAAATTCGTCGCCAGTACCAGTACCAGTAGTAGCTATAGCCATTAAAGCAGTACATAACGACACGAAAATCCAGGCAGGGACATTAGTACAAACTACAATTTTTCGTTCAAAAATAAGAATTAGCAATCCATTAGGGCTATTGTCTGTAGTAAAAGCCGTCGATAATGATTAGGCTGGGATTATTAGTCAAAGATCATCACATCACATCATTGCATTGGTTGGTAGGTAGGGTAGTGGGTCCGTAGTGGAAAGTATTTACTACTGGGAGAAGGAAGGGTTAGTGGGTTGGTTTTGGTTTGTTTTGTAGGTTGGTAATAGGTATTTGGGATTTTTGGGAAGCCTACCTTTTATTACGTTGAGGCTTAAGCCGACAGACGAGCACATGTCTTCACGTTGAGCCATAAGCAGTAGCACCATAACATGTTCAATCTGTAGGTCCAGGTCCAGGGTATAGGAGTAGGGAAGAACGAACCGTTCTAAAGAATCTCTCAATGGCAAAGTATTGCAGATTCGATTTGGATATATAAATATCTGTAGGAAGACAAAAAACATGTAGGAGACGTAATACTAATATAGAATATATAGGGTGAAATATATAGGGCACAAGCACAGGGTCGTTTGTGTGCGAGGAATTCGAATTCATTATTATTATTATTATTCTTGTTCAATAGCGGGATTTGGGATTCCTATTTCTATTGCACCTGGTTTCCTTTATTTCCACATCCACGCTTATCCTATACATATACAGATAGTCAGGGTATAGTGAACCATACATATAGCCACACAGTTGACAGAGGTAGGGTTACCGGTACCAGTACCAGTGCCAGTGCCAGGCAGCTTCCTTCCTAGTTATACATTCGGACTTTTTTGTATTCATTGCATTCAGGCCATTTAAAACGACAGATAGCTGGGCTGGATACGTATACATGTAGAGAGAGAACTTCCTTTGCTTCTTGTGCTATAGGTGCAATTTGAATTGGTTCGTATTGATAGGGATGGAGCACATAGGCAGTGAGTGGCAGGAGGAGAGAAGAAGAGCCACAGAGTCTCATTTAGTTCGGATTTTCGGGACACCTGGCCCTTTAAACACGAAAGGAGAGGAACGGCAGCAGACGGTTAGTAGGGTAGGACCAGGACCAGGACAACTCACAAAAACACCTTTCCGTTTTTTCCCCCTCTCCCTGTCTCCTACTACACACTAAACTAAACGTTAGAGAGTACAGACAGACGGACAACTTGGGGAAGTAGGTACCTAGTACCCACTTCTCTGATTCTCCGTTCCCGTCCTTATAGCTACGTAGTTCCTAGGGATATCAGTAGTAGGTCCTTTAACACTGTAGGCATTAAGTACAACAAACGCAATTTTGAACACACTTATTTCATTTCCACTTAGGTAGGTACATATTATTATTTGGGTTGATCCTTTGGTCCCTTAAATACCAGTGGAAAGGAAAAGTTTGTTGGCAGTTGGTGGTTCATCTTCGGACAGATCGTCAGAGCAGAGCCCTCGCTACCAGTCCAAATCGAACCCTTCAAATTCTATCTATATACTTGAACAACAGAACTACTGTACTTTTTCTTCTTCATTTTTTTTCGTCTCTATTTTTTTTAATTTTGAAAATCTCGGGATTGATTTGGTTTTTATTAAATCTTTAAATCTAAACTTGTTATTTGTTCAGCATTAACTCCAACTACCTACATAAATACGGTTTGAGACACAGTTTTCCCCATCTCTATTTCACTCTCTGTATTGCACTTGAGCACTGTATCACAAGATTCTATTCCCTCTGTTTTCCAATCACTACCAAGAAATATCCAAAGCAAGCCTTACGTTTCTATACGCTTGTTGACATTTGTCAGCGTTGACTTTTGAGTTGACTGGAGTACTGGAGCCAGGACCAAGAGTGGAAAGGAGCTGGACATTTAAAAGGGTTTTTATTCTGGAATTGCCACAAGAAGCGGGGAACTGGAACTTTGACGAGACAGGACCATGAAGAAGCGTAGGTTGAGATGGAGAACTTTTGTGGATTTATTATACTCTCTGGATTTGATTTTTGAAAAATCGAAGAAAATCTGATTGAAGCTTTGATTGTCCAAACGCAATTCTTGTGTTTTTTTTAAATCAAGAGTTGGGCTAGGACATCACCGCTTCATGACGTACTCAACAAATACATATTATACGAGCAAGAAAACGTTACTCCCTATGTAGTACACATACTGACAGTTCCAGCTGAACGGATCTTCTACTATCTTCTATACTGTAAGGTATTTTATATTTGAAATAGTTATTATCATTAGTAATCTTGGTAAATAATGATTTAACAGTAATAATAAATTAATCATTATCTTTATCAGAATAATTTTCTAATTTAATATTCTTTTCGTTTTGAAATCTATTTTTAAAATAATGGTATAGTAACAGTAGCTAAAACGTTGTG
This sequence comes from Dicyrtomina minuta, assembly GCA_949802685.1. Classification (NCBI taxonomy): domain Eukaryota; kingdom Metazoa; phylum Arthropoda; class Collembola; order Symphypleona; family Dicyrtomidae; genus Dicyrtomina; species Dicyrtomina minuta. The sequence goes on along the minus strand of OX461810.1, from coordinate 39,321,127 downwards.
ATTAAGGAATAAATAGAATTGTGACACAGTTGCTCGTACTTAATAATGTTACAAAAATACAATACTGTATTCCAAAAACAGTGACAAAGTATAATCAGGGGAAATGAAATTCAAAATTTTTATAAAACTTGAATATTTAGAATACATTAAATTTAAGGAAAGCTTCGCGGTCCAGCAGGTAAGATTAATTGTGGACGTCAGTACAATTCTAGCCCTCTTAGCGATTAGGTCTTTTAAAATTTTCTCCCAAAATTTCCCCTTCTATTCTATTTTCTATTTCCTAGTTCCTATAAAAACATTTTTCCCTTTAATTAATCACGTAAATGACAGAAGGCTGAGGCTTATGCAATAATTTACATTGAGACGAGACATAGTAAAGTGTTTCCATTGAATAAAAATAGACGAATTGGATACCTGCCTTGATTGCTTATTAAAACAAAGTAAAATAAATTAATAAAGATAAAAAAGGGTTTGTTCAAAAATATAAGAAGACATGGAGTGTGCTTGCTTCCCTAACAATGGTCCAATGATGACCCCGCAGCCCCACTACATCCCTGGCTATGCTGGCTATGTTCCACAGTTCAAGTACAAATTTGGAAATACGTATGGTTGTCAGACGAATCGGATCTTCATGGACCCATGTGTCAATATGAGTCCACGTGCAGTTCTCACCGACACATGTGGAGATGGTTGCCCTGTAAGATTTACATATAGCTTTAAGTTTTCATTCATTCATAGAAATAGAACACGAGATTACGCTCTTTAATCGCATGTGTAAGTAAAATTACAACCTAACCATCACAATGCGTCCATGACTACGCACTGCCAGTTCACCCTTTCCTGCCCTCTTTTGCTGCATACACTAATATATATATCTAAAAGGTGAGGGTGTTGTCATTGTCATTATCTATAGGATATTAATTTAGCATACCGTATTTCTTATAATAGTAGACGGGTCTGGCAGGTCGGAATTTGACTAGTAGGCAGGTCTCCTACTATAGGAAATACGGTAGGTATCGTAAGATTGCAAACGGTAGAGCACATCCGGATTCGGGATCTTATGCTGAAGTAGTAGTAGTAGTAGCAGCTGCATATAGTTTACTATAGAAACCCCTGTCAAAGTATACTTGCAGCTTATGATCATGGATGAATTTATCCGCCCATCCGCATCTTTGCATGTAGAGTCATATTAGATTTCCATACCGCACAAAACTACACCATTTAGACACACATTATTACAGTCTCTCAAGCAAACTTTGAGATGAGAGCACAAAGACCGAAAAATCGGAAACTTCAAACTGTATTTAGTATAGGTATCTGTAAATTGTAATAAGTAACTATGGAGTGCATACAAACAAGCGTAGTATAAGTACATTCCACAATTATTGTGTAACCTATACCCCGTGAGTGAAGAATCAAAATAACCCTACCGTAATATCTTTTTTGTTAAATTTAAATTACGAAGATTATAAAAGCAAGTAAGTAGAACATTTTGCACTTTTCAAAAACATTTAAATGGAATATTTTGCACGTTTCAAAAACATGTAAATAGTATATTTTGCACTTTTAAAAAACATGTAAATAGGGTATTTTGCACTTTTAAAAAACGTATAAATGGAATATTTTAACCTTTTCAAAAACACTCCATTAACGTTTTACGCATGCTACATTTTCCATCGTATTCACTGACTTTGTGACATAGCTCCTTTTAATTCTAGTTTAATAAATTGAATATGGGCTATTTTGATTCTTCACTCACGATATGTACATTGTACACAAGATCCTATACCAGCCTATTTATAAATCTCCTTTTATTTTAAACATACCTACCTACGTCGATTGTAAATTGTAATGTTTCCATCTGATCTATCAGGAGCATTCGTGTGCTTTACTCTCTTTCATGTCCAGACTGTGTACAACGCTACTGTATACGTCTTGATTTCATGACTGATGAGTGTTTCCTTCGTAATTTCATATCAGCTTGCCCTGAAACCCAAAAAATAAGCTTCCTTTTCCTGCTCTTTATGCTCATTCATGCCGTGCCATCCTCATCCTTTCCTCTCCTTGTCCTTCTTTCTTTCATAATTCGATCAAATTGTGTTAATGGACTCGAATACTCCTTTCTTTAAAAAGTACCTACTTATATAACCGACACAAAAAATACACCCCGGTTTTAAAACTGAGAGGAAATTTCAATTTCAATTGGAACAAATGTCATATTACGGAGGACGGGATGTGCATGATGACAAAAAATATGTAAAAATCCAGTAGCCCGTAATGTCTTTCAAGTAAGTCTTCTGTTAGCGATTACGTCCGAGATTCTACAACGTGATAAAATAGAATAGGAAGACAAGGAAAGGGGACAGATGTGCGTGGGTAGTAATGCATTGTCATTACTCTATGTAATTAGGGGTACATCCAGGCTGATGCAGGTATAGTAAAGTGTTGGTAGTATGGTAGTATTAGATATCTACACACAGCACACGAAAAACTGTAATTAAGTTTTATATATTAATTTAAACAGCTGTAATGAAGTGCTGAAAGGAAAGCATCTTTTACGCTTAGAATTCTATTTTGAGCTAATTTACTATTAAATCTAAAAAATGTCAACAACTAAATTTATTTAAAAATTAATTCGACACTATAGGGTGGATTCTATCAGCGTGCCACAGGTCAAAGATACGGTAACTGCGGTTGTGACTGCCCCGCTGCTCCCACTACACCTCAAACTTGTGGCTACGAAGTACGATCACCACGATTTCAAACCATTTTGAACCACACGTATGCTCCGTACTGCAATCGATTCTGTACCAGAACATTTGAACAGGATCAATGGAGAGATAAATTATTTTCTCAGGTATTTTTTAAGATTTTTCTTCATCTTCATTTTTAATCAAAATCCATAAAAAAATTAATCACATCATAGATATGATGCTAGGTCTAGAGGTTACAAGATCTAAGGCTAAGAGGCAAAAGGTCTATCTTAATATATAAGAAAATTGCATTTAAACCATTTCTCTTGTAAATTCTCTGTCTTTTAAATGTTTGGCTTCTGAATTTTACTATTAAAGGAAAAAGCAGCAATCGACGGCTGGAAGTTCTGTTGCAAGCAAAGCTCCTGGGAGAGACCGGAACGAACCCAACCTTGGGATGGGGATCACGCAGAATTCCGAAAGACACAAACAACTCTGTTACCCTCAATTATAAAAGCGGACTTGGAGATTAAGATGAGAGGATGTGGCTGTGGTCCTCAAGGTTTACTCTCTTCATGTGTTTGCTAATCATTTTGTACGATGTATATCAGTAGCATGTATACAATACACAGCAGAATATAATTGACCATTCTATCTATTACATACAATCCTGTTCGTCTCCGTCTTCGTCTTGGTTTGTCCTTTGGCTCGATTCGGTCTTCGGTCTTGAGGTTCGGCTTCGGTGAGCGAGCGTAAATAATAATAATAATAATTACCACAACCCCTCCCATTTTACTCTCATTTACCAGATGCTATGCTTTTTACAATTTTACAATAATTTCAGTCAAAAATTATTGTCAAGTAAATAGATAGAAGGCTGCTGTCGTTTGAATGTCGCCCTACAGCAAACTGCCGGCAGTGTGCGCCTTATGTACACAGGTTAAATATACACATATGTAATATATGTGTACCTGAATAAATAATTGTACTGAACAGTAAGTTAATACAGTCAGACACCATTTACATGGCTTCAATTTCAGTACTAAAAAGGATTATGATACTACATATACATACATACCTCTAAGATAATATTCAATATTGTGTGGTTGTGGTGTGGTATAGTGACTATAGCTATAGGTCTGTAATAGCTCATAGTTGGTAGTGGAAGTAGTGGAAGTGAACGCAAGAATTGAGCCTCATAAAAAAGAGGCGAGTCGAGTCAAATGACGAACAGACGAACCCCATACTTAAAGATGGATGTCAATGTGTGAGCAAATAAAAGTATTTACTCAACCCTTTAATCAGCAGTAGTTTCGTAGTTCTTTTCTTCTTTTTTTCTCTGTCGGCTTCTACTTCCGTATTTGTTTAAATGACCAAGAAATTGTTCCACACGACTCTAAGAGAAAGACTAACGACATGACCCAAACGAGCAAGACCGGAGCTATTAAATACAAATTACGAAATTACAGATACACACTGTGTGATAAACTATAAAAATGTGTGCTTTCTTGATTTTTGACGGATGCATGTATAGTAATAATATATGTTTAAGCTTATCATTAGTTATGCTGTATTTTTTTCATATAAAACTTGTCATCATAATGTTTTTAACGTGCACCCTCACTGGTACGGATAGACGCCATAGGAAGTAGTAATTGTTTAGTGTATGTTTTGACCGTTCAATAATTATTATTGTCTCTAATAATTTTGGCAAATATTATTTTTGTGAAAAGAAATCCCAACAGCATATGCAAATATACTACAATCTCCTCCAATATTTTTTCAGTTTTTCGTTTTTTCATTTCAATTTTTATTCTTGGCTTATGCAAGAGAGACACAGTATAAATGAAAGGTGAGTCCCCATTCTAAAAAATGCAATGTGGAATAAAGATACATACAAATAATTATTACAATTATTATAACCTATGGCGTCCTAAATATTTGAAAGCTAGATAAAATATAAAATTCTATTTTGATTTTTTTTGTGATGTTATTTATTATAGGTCGTAAAAATTGCCCTGAACAAGTTACAGTAGGACAATATATACCGCAAAGTTTACTTCCTCAAAGTACCTGCACTCCTTGTGATCTTCATGTGAGGGATGTGAAGTGTAAGCAGAAGGCAGCGGCCGCGAAGGGGCTTTTAGACTGCCTCAAACCACCGCTCTGCCCTGGAGTCTGTAGCACCCTCATGCAGAATGTATTTTGCGAGTAAGAGAGTTTTTGACACACAAATAAAAAAAGATTTCTGGATAATATATTGTAATTTTATCAAATACCGGCGCAGATTTCCGGTATAATTTATTAGTAAACGGACATTTCCTACCTGGACTTTTCCTACCCACTGGCCACTACCAAACCTAAGACTAGGACATTTCTAACCCGATTAATGTATGTAATGTAGAATAATTAAAATGCTGCGGTGATAAACGTGTGAGAAACATTTGTATTTTATTTGCGTAGCAAGTCTATAATATTTAAACCAGGTCCTCCTTACAATAGAATACGAAAATTTTGGGTGGTACCCTTTTGAGCGATGCGCAGTTAGTTTTTTATAAGGGTAGGAAATGTCCTAGGTTTGGTTGTGGGTGGGAAATGTCCGGGTAGGATCTATCCTACAACCGTGTTTTTAGTTAGTTAAATTATCCTTAATTAATTGGTTTTTTCAAGGGATAAGTTGATAAGTGCTTAAAGTTAATTTCACAATTTATTCTTTCAATAGAGACAATCGAACACTAAGAAAATTAAACAAGGATCAAATGGGCCCATTTCCTAAAACTGTTCTAGATGGTGTCTTTGAAGGTACAGTATAGTTTACAGTCGCATGATTAAAAGTACAGTTATAGTTATATTACGATGAACTTGGTATAATCTTAATAAAATTTAATTTTTTAATTTTTCCTACACTGTGTATTTAAATAAACAGATTTAGGCGAACTTCCTATCGTTACACTTCACAAACTAGCCCAAAAAAGAGAAAATTTTTCGGGTAAATATTACCCGGAGGAGAGAGGCTTAGCACGAGTTTGTAATCCAGTTGGAGGCTCATATCTCACAGCAAGACCATACCGTTGCAATGCTATCTATAAGTAAATTACTATTTATTATATAACTTATTTTACACAGTTTTGGACTGTCCAATTGAAAAATACAAAACTATTACTCATACTCAGAAACGATTTAACAACTGCAAATTAAATTTATGGCGAAATTTTTTCAGGTGCTGCGATCCTATGAACTCAAATTATGCAGGTTTGTCTATTAACTCTTTACTTTACCTATAACATAACATTAATGCATAATGGCTACAACTATGCTATTCTATTATTGGAATTTTTAAAACAATTATCGTTGCTCAACTCAATGCATATATATTTTTTCCTTGATATGTATTGTATTGTCTCGATGATTACTTTTAATTGTACAATAGGTCATATTCCGGGTGAACAATTCGTTTATGGAGAGCACCGTGGCAAGGGTACTAGAAATGCTCTCAAATACATGACTTATCGTGTGTAAATTATTTACCGTCAAAAACAGCTTCAGCGACTTCAGTCTTTAGAATTCAAGAAACAAAAACCTTATTTAAAACTTTTCAAATATTTACCTTTTCGAACAAATTTCAAGCCCCGACTACCCCCAATTTATAATTTAAAATTCGTAGTGCTTCTTATATCAAAGGGGAAACCTAAATCTATTGTTTTAATACAACATTAATCTTGTTGTTAAAATGATAAAACACGGCTCACAAAAGGGGAAATAAAAATTTGATTGTACGAAATACAATATACAATACTGATATATCTATGTACAGACTCTAGCATGATAACTTTTATTTGTGAATTATTTTATTACATCATCATTCATAAAGTATACACTATACACAGTACTGCCAGGTAAGTAATAAACAATATTTAAAAGGACCTTTTGTTTTAGAATTTACTAAAGGACTATAATTTATAAAAATTGGCCCTGCAATATATTTATATTCTAAATTTCCTAAAAAATATGTAACCTGCTATACACGAACCTGTACTTAGAAATTTTACAGAGTATAGGATCCAAATAGTGGACTTTTTTTATTACGATGCATAATAATGTATACCATTCATGTCAAAAGTCCACACTGACATGAATAAATATCTATTTCACAATTACTTTTACACAACTGTCTATTTTTACAAGAATAATTAAAGTTTTAGAATAATTATTGAAGATTTTTAAGTCTTGATCCAGGACTGATGCAAAATGGGTTTGGGGTTGCATATAATTCTCAGGTGTACTCAAAACTCAGAATTATAAGGTATACCCAGTACAATGCGTCTTTTTGCCTCCCTTTAAAAAGAAATATAAGGTATTTCCATGATCTACTTATTGCAATATCTACACATACAGTAGATAAAGTCATACACTGCGACCACAAATTAAGAATAATAATTTTAGAATGATTATTAAGACTTCGATTAAAATTTTATTTTAGAGGAAAAAAAACCAAACCCCGGACAAATTGATTTTGCCACGACGGTTCGAGTTATCCCTAAATCTCTAAAAGAAGTGCACAAGCCTGGAGTTTTGGGATCAATTGAGTTTGAATAATAGCTTGTTGATTGAATTCTCTCGGATGAGGGGGACATGGAGTGCAAAAAGTTAAATCACTCGACGTAAACATTTATTAGATAATCGTAAATCCGTAAATCGTAATAACAATATGTATTTCACAAATCATATCGTTCCCTTATTGCTCAAAATTGTCTTATGGACATCGTCACGAAATACTTGCCTTTTTTTGAGTTTGAGTATGAGTATGATCAAAATATATATAGGTATATGGTACATTTAAGTTTTGTTGTAGTCTATTTAGTCTTATATATTTCATCAAGTGTACGTAAGATTGCCGAGGTATCCAACACGAATTTCAGTTTCAGTACTTGTTAATGCCGAAGAGGCGAACGCAATGGAATTGCGGAAGTTTGGGTATAACGACGAATAATAATGTCACAAAGTTCAGAATGAAATGTCGTGGATCGTAACGCGTGTAGAAACTTGCAAGGAAAAATCTGGAATTTCAAAATCATATTCATCAATATTATTATTTATTGCTATTTCTAACCTACTGAAAGCAATTGATGAATATTTTTTGCATTACATTAAATAAAACTTACAAAATAATTGGTACGATTGTAAGAAACTTTCTGGTCGATGTAAACTGAACCTAGAATATTAAACAAATCAGTTGATTAAATATCTACTGCAAGGTGAAGGCGAACTTAAGCTTTTAAACACAATTTTTTCGATTTCCGAAAGTAATAATATTTCAAAAGAAACATACTCCATAATCAATTTGTTCCCAGTGAGTCAACGTTCTTGCTAATCCTTGATCCTGTGGCTCCCAAGGAGCTCCTTTTAAAACGTGCAGAAACACAAAGTTAATCTGTAAAAATGAATACAGAACAATATAAATACTAAATTATTAAATTTTTTAATAATGGATTCACTGGGCACTACAACCGAAAATATTATAAAGCAGCGTGTCCCGTTTTCTGAAAATTAAACATAAATCAGACCCATAGAAAATGAATATAAAAAATATTGTAATTAACTATATCTTTACATACCGAATTATGAATCAAATTAGTTAACGTCCAAGCTACAGGTATACTCAGAAACGGAACAGATAATAAGAATAAATGTAGCACCGTCACAACGATGGCGTAGGTCAGCCACATACCCCTACTACCTAAATAGCGTTGACCCAACACATAATATATTTATAAGCAAATTAGTAGTGGTCACAGGTCGCAACAAGTTAACTTGCTGAAATCATACAGCTATTCGTATTGTAGATAATAATATTTTTTAAAATCACTATACTATATTCCATGGTACAAAAAAATGAATATTAATACTTACCTAGCCATGATACATTAGGGTTGTCTTCTCCGTGTCCTCCAACAGTAATCATTTTGGCATAACCTGTACTATGATCTTTGGTATTTTTGAAAACGTAATCTCCGTTTTGCCTTAAGATAGAATAAAAGGTATGCACACAAATCAATTTAACAATCTTGGTTCCGAACAATATACTTCGTACAATCAAAGTCATATATAAAAAAAAGGCTTGTTACAACACAACACAATAAATTATTTAGTTTCTTCCTCAAGTTCCCTTAAGTAAAAGCACCTACTTACAACTTATAGTTCGCGGAGCCGAATCGACTATTTAACTGCGCTGCTGTGCAGCCAGTAGTGAACTGAATAAATACTTTAAGGAAACTACGTCAAGTTAAACAAAACAGGGAAAGTCTAAGGTAAATATTGAATGTTATCATCATTATTATGTTAAACAGTTAGCCAAAACCAAACTGCGTTTATTAATTATTACTTAATTGAAAATCTGAAAATTACAACTACTAAAATGCACGCACAATATAGAAGGTACTTAAAACACGTCGAGTTATTTTTAAATGGATACAGTTATAGTAATAGAAAATACAGCACAGACCTACTCACTATATAAACACTTGAAGAGTAAACACAGGCCCCCAGTCACCGTCACCAGTTACCAGATTTTTGAGCAAAATGGAAAATTTACAAATCAAATGCACACACAAAAACTTGAAAGAGAACTCCTTCCGTAGGTGAATGGGAAAGGAGTGGAAACAATGTTGGAAGCGAACAATTCTGTTACTTAATGAGTTTACAATTTCAGTAATAAAATGTTTGGAATTTCGTAATCGTAACTTCAAACTTGTTCTGTATCAGCTCAGCTCAGAGCTCCTCATTGTCTGATGTTTACACTTTGGCAATTTGATTACTGCGTATATACTTGAGACACACAGAACAGAACAGATTCTACACACATCCTATCGCTCTCACTTGAGCAACTTCATCAGTACCAGTACCACTGAATTCATCTGACTTTGATGGCAAGTTTTTTTTTTTCCTGACTGACTGTCACTTTCTTTCCTTTTACGTAATACATAATAATAATATTTATCATAAGCTTAGTTAGAACATTCGCGCCAAACTCTAAAGACAACCATTAGCAATTATACCTATTTCACTATTCATAAATATCAAGAATCAAGATCTATTCTAATTCTATAATATGGGCTAAGAAATGCAAAACGAACACAGTTACTAAAATAGCATTATGTACTACCCGTGTATGGTATGGCCTCTTGTTAAACCCGTGCTGCCCTTTAATACAAAATGAATGGCTACAAATCAAAACATAATGACAAAAAACATAGAATTTGTATTTTAAAGTTTCCTTATTCCTGCGTACTTATATGAAGAGTTTTTTGGCAAAACGGGATAATTTCATACAGCAAAGTTTATTTACAGGAACAGCGAATAATGAATAATAGGTAACAAGATTAATTTTTTGCAGTCATTTTTTTCCTACAGGTGACAGGTACTGTAGCACACGACGTGTTATTATATTAGCAGTTTCATAAATCTCACTAGTCAGCTGACTCTGGAATTTTTTAGACTATTTCCAAAAATTTTAATTCGTGGACTTGACCCGTTTCATCAAAAAAATCAATAACTTATAACATGGAGTAAAATACTCGTGAGATGAAATTTTAATCGTTTCGAGTGAAACCAAACGTTTTTTCTTTTAAACTTTTCCTTGCGCATAAAATATGTGTAGAGAGAATTAATAAATTTTTCTTCTAAAAACTTCAAAAACACTAAAAAAAAACAAATGTAAACTAAATAGCAATGCATGTTTTAAGTGAACTTATCCCATTTTGCCAAAAATCATTCAAGTATGAGCTTATCCCGTATTGTCAAAACACGAAATTTTGGCTATTTTAAAAAAGTGGTTTGACCGAGCTTTGACATTTACCATTCCGTACACTAACGTATCTAGTTGAAAAGTTCACGTAACGCAAATAACCACATGTTTGAAAAAATGAACTTATCCCATTTTGCCAGACAACTCTTCATATATATGTAGACGTATTTAAGTATTTGATGCTCATCTTGGGGCGATATGCTGTTTAATATAGCAATATAACACAGGAAGAAAAGGAAACCACAACCACATATTATGTACAATTTAACTTTATAATCTTGGTCCGACAGCTCACAGATATTTAAATGGATCTAAATACGGATAGGAATTTGCAATTTGCAATGCTCAAATAGTCTGTTTACTGTTTGTGATTTGGGAAAATTCCACAAATTTTGTCAAGTAAAATTGCTATATATGTAAATATAAGCTGAAGTCTGATTATAATATGCACTAAGTACAAAGTATTTATTTTTTCAAAGAAGCTGTTTCAGACTACTGAAATTTAATTGCAAATTGCATAATAAAATATTAAAACGACCAAGATAATTTACAGAACTTTTTTAAATAAGATTTTGGTTGAAATCATTTATAAATGAAAAAGCTTGTAACATTTTGTCGTCTATGTATATGGATCGGATGCGGCGAAGAAGCAAAACGGAAAATACTAGGTATTTTTATCCTTACAAAGAGATCCAATTAATTTTTTAACGACACAAAATTATAGAGAATATTTTGCGTATACTATGTAACTGGGATGCCATAAAACACTTGCCTGTGTGAATTGTTTATTATAAGCTGAGTACTTAAATTGCCGGTACATTGATAATTAATATTAGTGACACGAGTATAAGTTTTAATAAATGTCACTTATAAGACCTTGATTTCACTAGAAAAGTTAACCATTGTTAGCCTTAAGAAACACGCTTTCAGAGTTAACCATTGTTAAATCTGAAAGCGAGTTTCTTAAGGCTAACGATAGTTAACTTTTCTAGCGAAATCAAGGTCTAATGCTACTTCAAAATAAAAATAAATTTTGATAAACATATCTCGCTCTCTGCTGCACTGAGGATAATCAATTTACCACTGGTTGGCTAAACTAAAGCTACACGAGAAAACATAATGCAGTTTATGAGCCAATTATATATTATACATATGAGTAATAGTTTCGAATCCTATTGAACGTGAATGCTCCATAGGTTCCAGGCTCCAGTTTGTAGTCCGGCTCAGAAACGAGGGCATTTTATACAATGCCTTTTGACAAACATCTAATGTAAGCCAAGGACCATCCACGTTTATTATGTACTTCTAAGTATGAGCTATTTTAGGTTTTTAGGATATTCGAAATAATGTAGAGAAAATTTCTACTCAGAATGTGAAAGCTTCATTTTATAGAAGTATTCTTTGTTCGATTACTACAAAATCCATAGATGCATGCATAAGCCTTTACTTCAGATTTAGATAAGCTCCCTATTATGGCGTATGTAGCCTGTGTAGGTACCTACTTAGATATTCATGTGTTCGTTAAATCCTTTACACACCACCTGACCAGTAGCACCTACCAGGAACCCAAAACCTAAAAGGAAAACCTCTGGCTTTGTCTTGGCTTTGATTTTTTGTTTGGGCTGCTTTGAGGAACATAAAAGAAATTAAATATATAATAATATATGTTCCTCGAAGTATTCCTTGAGCGGCCCATTTATTTAAAGAATTTGTGAGGGAAATAGTTTTAAGTTGAAGTTGAGGTTATAATATTTATTTTATTTTAAAATTTATTTTGTATAAATTTATTGGATACCATAAATAAATAAATCAGATAGTTACATCGTATCCTATAATTTCGTAATGAAAGAGTTGTTATCTTTATTAACTTTTGCACATTGCTGTTCACTATTAATTACTCAGTAATTCTGATTCACAGCTGTTGTGTATATATGTATTATGCTATATCAGGATTAGGTACAGACCTTACTTAAGTAACATTATATTATAGGCTTATTTACATTCACTTGCTACTAGTTATCAAGTTACCTCTGTCACCTGTCGGGATACAAATGGTATCGGTAAATACACTTATTGTACTTTGTACTATTTGTCGTTGTATTCCCCTTTAATACTTGTGTGTGCATTAGTAGAATATCCGGAAAAAAATATATTTATTTTTGGTTGCACCTTATATAAAGATTTAAGCCCAAGCATTTATATGAATTCAGATAATTCAGATATACTATTCATTACTTTATTTCTAGGAGTACTTCTTTTAATTACATTGGCTTGTCGTGCCTTCTTAATGGTGGCGTTATATTAACCATGTTATAAAAAAGTTGTGCTTCGTCGGAATTCAGTTTTAAGTAAGTAATGTGCAATGTGGAAATTAGTTTTTGACAGCAAATTCTTTTTTGTTTGGAATATTTCGCAGCCAAAATTACATTTGTTGCGTGAAAATGCCCATTACTACACTTTGGTTTTTAGCTGAATCAATAATTTTTTTGTTTAATTCAGTGTATAGTTTCACTGAAGGAAATTAAATAAATGAATCCTGACAGGTAATAATAATAGTATAAATTCCATAACATGCAAGCAAGCACACACAAATCTCAACGCTTAAAACTGCCTAGTGTGATTCTGTAGTCTACGCTATATACATGTATATTACATTATAAGCACACATAATTTTAAAAAATTCACTTATTTGTTCCAGTTAAGCTAATTATAGTTGCGAATTATCAATGTTATATATTTTATCACAATAATAATAATAATATAGTTTTAAAACCTGCCACCACTTTTTGAAAGTATAAAAAAATATTCTTGGAAGAAAATATTATAAAATAATGTACGCTGTATTAGCTAGGGTTGTGGCCGCTGTATTAGTGTTTTTCCAACAGACATCATATTGGTCTGGTCCGGGTAATGATGACAGCACTAATAAGCCTGTCGCTTCGAGATTTACTCAGCAACAACACCAATTTACTGGTCTCATTCTGGCTCGAGGTGGAAGTAAAGGGATTCCACATAAAAATATGAAATATTTGAATAATTTTCCTCTTATACACTGGAGCTTAGATGCCATGATTAAAAGTGGAGGTAAGAAAAAGACAAAAAGATATTATTATTTTGTGTAAATTATTTGTTTAATCTTAATCACTATTATTTTTGACAGTATTCCATGAGATATGGGTTTCAACGGATGATCCTGAAATAAAAGATTATGCCTTGAGGATAGGCGTCCAAGTCCATGACAGAGCACCTTACACAGCGACGGATCACGCTACTTCGATGTTAGCAGTTCAAGAGTTCGTTCAGAGTCATCCAGGTAATTTCTATACTTATAGCAAAATGATTTATTTTTTTAGTATATACTTTTTTTAGTACGTAACAGCAACCTAAAAATCTGAACTATACTCCTTAATACATCGGTTCATAATTAATTAAATATTGTACAATTATTTCAGCTACTCAGTACGTCGCATTAGTTCAGTGTACATCGCCGTTTATACGTCCCAAGTACTTGCACACAGCAGTAGAAAGGATAATGGGAGGAAATTGTGACTCTGTTTTTTCAGCAAGTAAATCTCATCAATTAAGGTGGTCAGTCGCATTAAACGATCATTTTGTTCACAAACCTCTAAATTTTGATCCCAAGAAAAGACCCAGGAGACAGGACTGGCAAGGAGAATTTGTTGAGAACGGAATGTTTTATTTCAGTCCTCGTAAGTTGATAGAAAAGGGAGCGTTTCAGAATGAAAGGTATAATAACTTTAAGAAAAGAAGCTTGAGCAATACTGCAATGTAGCTTTATTTTATGGATAAACATAATTTTATTGCTTGTGTTTTTTTTAATATTTTAAGATCCTGCGTTGTTGAAATTCCCAAGTATGACTATCTTGAAATCGATACCGAAGAGGACCTTAAAATTGCAGAAATTTTAATGAAGCACTCGCACCAATCAAAAAATGACCATGTCGAATTGTGATATATGATAGAAGTTTGTAAATTTATGGATCTACTCATTACTTTAGTTATATATTTTCGTATTAAAATTTGGAAATCAAATTTTAATGTTATTGATGATTGATGATGATGCTTTCTTTTGTAACCATCCAATAAGTATGCGTTTTAAGAAGTCTAACCTAACCATATAGATATTCTGTATTTGCAAAGTATGGAGCTTTAATAATTACACACAATATGTAATAACTGAAATTCTTCCAGAACAACAGAGCTTTCAATGATTTGCCAGAGGCTGCTTGAGCGCTGGAGGAAATGAGTTAACATTGTATGTATTTCAAGCAATAGCTGCTATTTTCTTTTCTTCTGATGATATTATTTCTACTTAACTTCATGATGAGTTTTTAAATTCTCTTTGTACAAATTTTCAGACCGTGCTACTTAATAACTGTCACATATAAATATAGCCATAATATACGCACATAGTCTTAAGCGCAAGTTCAATGAAATGATATTAAAATTATACGTAAGGTAAAATAAAAATATACTTAGCAATGAGGCGAATGAAATTAAACGTTAGTGCGCGCTATGGTGTATCGAGCACCACCTCAAATAGAAATAATAATTTACATATTTAACTATACGTATTTAATAGGTACAACTGTCAAGTGTGAAGTTCATCCAAACCTGTGATCCACTATGTCCACTGTTTTGCTTTAAATA
This sequence comes from Dicyrtomina minuta, assembly GCA_949802685.1. Lineage (NCBI taxonomy): Eukaryota > Metazoa > Arthropoda > Collembola > Symphypleona > Dicyrtomidae > Dicyrtomina > Dicyrtomina minuta. The sequence continues at coordinate 39,305,959 of OX461810.1, read as the reverse complement.
AAAATTATAGAGAGAATAATATATGTAGTATATACTTATAAAGTAAAAGGTGTAACGTTTACTTACACTCCCCGGCCAAATATTGTCTGCATGAATACCTAGTAGGCACTTAATCATGAAAGTTAATAGTAAATTATAGTATATGCAGCAAAAAAGTGTATTGAACCTGAACCTAAAAATGCTAACAAGTGCTAAGTGTGACTTTCAGTAAATAAAGTTACTTATCGTGAAGGAGATTCCAGTTTTCATAAATTTTTATCTTATCATACTTGCAGCCGAATTCATAAATGTTAGAAACCGGTATTAATCTGAAAATCTTGTTCTATCTAAATTAATTACTAAAATACTTTAACGATTCATAAAGGTATTAGCATCAGTACTCAGAACATATCGACACGACACATCGTCCGTCAGTGAAGAATCAAAATGGCCTATCTACATTTTTTTTTGCTGAAAACGAAATGTACTATCTACAAAAAAAATTTAAATATCAAGATACCATAAGCTTGTACGTGTACATGGATCATTTTGCACAGTTCAAAAACATGTAAATTGGGTAATTTGCACTTTTCAAAAACATGTAAATGGGGTATTTTGTACTTCTCAAAAACACGCAAATGGAAAATTTTGGCATATTTCAAAATCATGTAAATATTGTATTTTGAACTTTTTAAAAACGCGTAAATGGAACATTTCAAAAACACGTAATACGGTAATACCATTTTAAGCATCTATCTCGTGTAGTTTATTTGGTTGGATATAGCTCATTAATTTTAGTTCTAGCTAAATTGGATGTGGACAATTTTGATTTCTCGCTCGCGTAGCCTATACATGTATATACCGTAAAGCTTCCTCCCGGCGAGAGTTACGTAAAACGTTGGTTTAGACCCGGGAGTTATTAGAAACCAGAGTACCAGAGTATAAAAGAACAAAGCGTCTCCAGTCTCCATTTGATTCAATGATAAAGACCCCGGGAGTTATTAGCAGCTTTACGGTACTTATATTAATCTATAATCTATGTAAATTTAAATATTAGTAAATACGGAATACGGTAGGATTACATTGGTAGCTCTTGCTGTCCCCGCGAAAGAAAGTAGGGAAGAGCTGCATTTAGTGGAAGTGATAAGTATTAAATTTTGGAGATACACTCCATCCAACGCAACTACGCATTTCACCCACTGCCCACTGGCAAAGTAGTGGGATCACTATGGTTCAGTTTCAGTTCGATCTCGATCTATACTGAAAGTGAACTCCACCGCAGAGAAATTCATAATATACCTGAGTTCATCGCCTTCTTGGAAGTTGTTATTGCAGTTAAAATTAAGCCTTATTAATTAAGTTGTAAAGGATTGAAGTCAGAACTCATACATCTTAGTAGAAGTAGATCGTAGATCACATAAATCGTTATTCCTATTCGCTGGTATTTAACGAGATAACGAATTAATTTTTTTAATCTCCAGTGTAAGAGTTCTCTTTTCTTTGTTTACAATAATATTATTATCTGGTGATACAATCCTTTACCGTAAAGTTAAAATGAGTAAGGCAAGCCAACTAGTTCGGAAATCTTTGAGGTCGTCGTCGGCACCGAATTCATGCAATTTATTCAATGCATCAACGTGGGAGAGTCCATTTACATCTTCCATTTCAAAAAGATATTATCCTGAAAGTAAGTTGATTTAAATTTAAAGAACCTAGTTGCACCACACCGTATCAGCTAGGATGCGAATGGATATACATATAACATGCTTATATTTTGTAGAACGTGGCAGGATGTGCGTGTGTTGACGTGTACGGTTATGTTATTGTGGAATATAATTGTGTAATATAATATCGGGCTATGTTTACCGTTTTCCACCGGCAATAAATTGTAAATCTAATAATACAAGTAATTCTAATATAGAGCTGAAAAGATTCTACCTGAACGCTGCCGTGGCTAAGACTAAGAATGACAAAGGGTATGAAATACACTTGGACAAAAAGGCTTTAAAAACTCCAAGTAAACAGAACTTGACTGTGAAGAATGAAGCATTAGCAAATGCTGTAGCTGCGGAATGGTGTGCTCAGAAAAACGTCATTTCACCAAACATTATGCATTTGGTATAATTATATGTATAATTACACGTTATTTTTTAATTCCCTCAAAAGTACAAAATGTAATTGTGTAATTCGGGCTGAAATTTGTTTTCACACTACTTCAATAAACTAAGCTTGACCCAAGTGTATTTATTTTTAAAGACGGCGCTTAGTAATACTGTTCAGGATAATCCATTAAAAAAAACCAAAGATGCTTTAATCCAGGCGGCGATAGATTCTCTTGCAATGGATACTATTTTGTACCGCACAGAGGTCCGGGGAGTGTTTTTTTTTCTCTCTAATTTTATTTATTTTAAAACTTTAATGTGTGTAGTTTACAGTCAATTTAATTTAAAATTGCATTACGATATAGGAAGACGAAAAGTTGATGCGGTTGCAACGCCAGAAGTGGGATCCAGTATACAGATGGTTCATCGATGAATTCAAGGTTGACGTCCCTTTGGCAAGTGGAATCATTCCTCCAGATATTCCTGAGGAAACGTATAGTACTATTCGCAAATTTCTGGAGACAAATAACTTTGAAGCAGTTCAAGGTCTGAAACCTAAGTACTTAGTTACGCTTACAAGGCATTTAGTGTACGAATACGATCTGTTCATGTTGTTCACAAAGCAGAGATCAAGTTTTTTTTCTTATGGTATTAATAGGGTTTGTGTTTGGACTTGACTCAATCAAATCTTTGATCTTAACTACAGCCACAGTGATGAATATCTTAACACCTAAAGAAGCAGTTCATTTGAGCCGGTTAGAAGTTGAATTTCAGGTAATTAATTTGATATAGAGCCTTACTTCTTGCTTCTCATGCAGTATTTTAACATTCATAAATTTTTTTGAAATTTCATTAATTATATAGGCAGAACATTGGGGCATAGTTGAATGGCACCACGAAGTCGAGTTATTTGATTCGATTGCGAGGCTCTCGGCGGCGACATTGTTCTTCGACACACATTCACATGCATAAGAATCTCACTTGCTCTCATTTATGCTGCTGTAGTATTGAGCGGATTTTTGAATATAAAATTGTATCTAAATTGGTTACATATTATATTAGATGCATACGTGTATTATTAAAGGCAACTATGGACGGAAGTCATTCCCGGTTATTAATGTTATAATATTATGAACAACCTGAAAACTATCTTATGTACTATGTTAAACGTATGGCCCATACATTTTAATGAAAAATAATATATGTATATGGATCCTAACCTCTAATCTTGACCGAAACCGAAGGTGTTCCTATAAAAGTAGTTGGTTCAATAAATTATTTACTCTCAGAATAAATATATCCTCATTGTGAATATTTTATTGATTATGCATTGGCATTCATTCATTCACTTAAAGATTTCCAACAATATTTAATTTCACGTGTAATTGGTTTACAAATTCGTACCAAGATTTTTACTTTTTAGCCGCTTCCTCGCCCTGAGACTCTTCGCTCTCTTCCTCATCCTCAGAATCATCTATAAAATAATGTAAAATTCAACACTTAAAACAATGCCATTCGTATCATAGTATTTGATACGTTATTTTTTTTTAAATATATGGTAATTTCCTTTACCATCATCATCATCATCGTCTTCATCATCATCCCCACCCCCATAACTTGCACCGTAGCCACCATAGCCTGAGAAAGAGGATTGGCCATATCCACCGCCTTCCTCATCATCATCCTCGTCAAAGCCTGCTCCACCTTGACGACCGAATTTGTGACTCCGAGCTAAGGTTAAAAATCAAAGCATCAACTACTGCAGCAAAATTATCAATTTGAAGGATTAAAAAGTAATTATTACAAACGTATGCATATGCAAACTCACTAGACATGCTAAGGTCTTTCGTTTCAATAGTGTCAAAATTGCACTTTGGACAAGGAATGGGTTTGCCTTTTTCGTACTTAAATCCTTTACGCCTCACATGGTCGTCACAATAACATGTTTTGCAACGTAGACAAGAATACTGAAACGGAATCAAGGATGATTAGACACTTTAGTAATTAACAGTCAACCGTGGATTTGGTAGTTGTGGTGAGTTGCCATTTAAAAATTAAAAATCTAAAATAAAACAATGAAGTGAAAATCAAACTGGTTTTCCTACCTGTCCAAGGCGATTACATGACTGACATTTGTAGCTTTCTGACTCCAGAACTTGACAGGAAGCTTGATGTTCAAATTGATCATCCTCACATAAAAAACAGCTGCAAAACGAGCAGCGGAATATCCGACCTGTAAATGTAAATTGTAGTTCGTACTGACATAATATAATTTGTGAATTCATATGGAAAGACAGTGGAACATTTTTGAAATAAAAAATAAACCTTAAGAAATAATTAATATGTAGTAGTAGTGTGCGTATGTGTGATCACCCCTTATGTGTGATCAGTGGCCGCCGTTCAAATATTACCGCCTTTAAAAATCTGCCCATCTAATATTCATACAACCTATAGTCTCAACTATCTTCACTACTGATTTCAGCTTCTTTCCTTGAAAACTCTGGCTATGTAAAATTATGAAAGTTTTGAGTACTTTTTTGAATTGGTCACATTTAAGACCCTACTTTACCATTAACTTTAAATGTATTGATCACATTAAGGGCACTTGGGCCGTTGTAAGACTTTCCGCAGTTTTTTCGTACAATGACCTGTATCTCTTACAACTTTTAATTTTCGACACTGATCATTTTTTTGTACATACAGTATTAATAGAGAAGTACAATGATAGCTTCTTCGTTATTGTACGTTGTCTGTGGAAAAAGATACAGATTTTCAAAGTTGATAAAAAATGAACCCGATCACACATACGCACTCCCCTACTATACTAAAATATTTCCTTACCTCCATGTTCCCATACTCCACGAGAGCATTCTGTACACACAGCATCCGTAAGTGGACAAACACAAGCATGAGCTGCAACACATTTTCGACCATGGCAAACCCATGCTTCGCAAAAATCACAGACAGCTCCCTACACATCCAAATAATAAGGTCAATTATTTCATTTATTTCTTGTAAACTGTGGGTGTTGCATATTACATTGCTTTACTTGTAGCCAACAAATTTTTAACCCAATCAAGTATTAAAAAGCTAAAATATACGTACCACCATCCCAAGACCTGTGGTGAAAATTCCAGCATGGCGAATAAGACAATCTCCAGTTTTAAGCATACACTTGACTTTTCCACAATGTGCACACTGAGGAAGACGTTGCACACTTTGGCAAAAATAACAAAAAGCCCGATTTTTTTGAATTCTTTTGCACTTATCGCATTCCATCGAGCTATTGCAAGGCATTTCTGCAAGATCTCGGTTTTCTTTCGCCGCACGTATACCTTTTTGTCTCACTTTTAGCTTCTCAGCTTTCTTTCTGGCTCCAGTTTTTTTCTTCGGCATGATAATGCTGTCAGTTGTCAAAAAATTAGTATGCTACTGCCTTTCAATTGCACTCTTGCTTGTTCTGCAGGGAAAAGAAAAGAAAACACATTAAAATAAAATAATGCTTTTTTTAAATTTGTTGCTTGCTATATTTTATATTTAACGCAGACATTCAACATTAGTTTGGTATGTATAGGATCTGCTTCTGAACTTAACCCAATATTAGCCAAGAGCTAGTTCTGGACGGTAATTTCAAATTTAATTAATAGAATTAATATGCAGGCAGACAGCTGCTGATATAATATCAATAGCAAAACAAAAGCAAGATCATTAGTTTACATTAACAAGTACTTCATACTTAAAAGATGAGTGAAAAATAAGAAACATCTAATTTTAATTGTTAATGATATTAGGCGGTCAGTCATTCTGCTACTGCAGTAGACAGTAGACAGTAAAGTTATATGAATTTTGAAGTCCTGCAGCTGGATATTTACTATTTATTTAAACTCTTTGTCTTTAACTGCATTTAAGACAAGTAAGTGCAATCAAATAGTATATAAATAGAGACTGAACTAAATAATTACCTATTCTTTTGGTAACCTCCAGAAAATACAAAGTATTGTGACACCGATGATTACAATTTGTTGTATTTACTACTCAGAAACCTCTGGACTAAGGCCAGGACAGACAAAACTTAGAAATGATATCTAAATTAATAAACCAAATCTATCTACCACCACTTGTTACTTTGCTACTCAGTTTGCTATGACTTGAGGATGAGGAGGTCTTCTCTTCTATTGAAATTGCCGTATCTTTTTTTTGAATGATGCGGTGCTTGGGTAAATGTAAAGCATGGGGCTTGTGCTTCACCTTTTATCATATTTATTTTCCGTGCACACATTGCATATTGCATTGGTCCAAGGGTCAGACGATCGTTTGAAACCATTATCAAGAGGTAGTGCTGCACGCTTTAAGTTTTTCCGTCCACACCGTTTTATAGCCATAATAATTACAATTGTTTACAATAATATTTATTGCAACTTATTTATTGTTTACTTACTTGTAATTTATTAAGTTACTTAGATTAAATAATTTTTTGAAGTTAATTGATTTAATCCGCGAAACTCGGTTTTAACAAGCGGAAAACATCAAACGTTTACTGGTGGTCGACTGGTGATAGCAGTGTTTGATGTCAATAATTCAAAATCTAAATAAACATGTCATTAAATATTTTAGATAATGAGATGTGAAATTAATGGCTTAAAGCTTTACACTTTGGCGTTTACCCCTGAGCTCATTATTCCAATACACATAGGTAAAAAGGCGCTAAGGAACTGCAAATGGTCATAATCTCGTAATCGTTTTTCGTTGGGCAAGCATCCAACATTTTAACATCCCTCCTTCTTAAGATTAGGAATTGACTTTCAGAGTTTTTTATTTTATGGATATTCGATTATTCTATTCAATGTTAATTGGGTTTTAATTTTGGCTAGTTGCATAAAATGTAAACGTAGCTTTCAAATCTCGAGATTTCGTTGACGTATTTATGTCTATGTCTACGTATTATACGTTCAAGATGGGCTTGACAGGACGAATCGGCAGTATCGGCACTTACTTAACTAGCGTTTCATAGTATTTCATACACATTTATATACAGTACTATACAGTATACAGTGTAGTACAGTTGTACAGTACTGCAGTAGTACTATATAGTAGAATAACAGAACATGCTGTCAATAGAAAATTGGGAAATTCCAAATTCCCTTTAAAAGAAATATTGCTATTACAGTACAGGGTCGTACCGTCATTGGGCATCAGTTTAACTTAACAGTGCTGAAGAAATCAATACAAAGTCAGCGTCACTTGTACTTACTCTATACTGTGCCTAATGTTTAGCTACATTTAATTTATTTATATGTTAATTTATGTACCTATATAGATAATTATAAAAAAATTATTATAAAATTATTTTTATTCATGCACTGAGTCCTGTGGGCTACTTTTTTGAATAAAATTGTCTTGATATTTGATAAATACTACAGATCACTGCAATCGGTATTTCTATCTAAAATGTAAAATACAACCGCAGTTGTCCATATACCTATTATTACCTAAGTAAAACGGACTTAACGGACTCCGGTCCGTCGTTTTAAGGCCTTAAAAACAAAAGATAAGGGGACAAATTGCAGCGGCCCAAAAGTTTTCTTCTTGTTTTATTTAAATAACTGCGAAGTGCGATGCGAATGAAATGAAGACACTTCGCGAAGCGAATTTAGCGAATGCGAGAAAACGGAGAAAATCTTATTTAAAAGAACCACAAGCAGAGAATGCACAACAGCAGCAGACCAACTTGCAAACTCTGGTCTTTTCAATTTTTTGGTATGTACATAGTGTGAAATCATGCTATGATGACGTCTTCAAGGTGGCACATACATAGTGGGATCATTTTCTTTCGGCGATGTTATATTATCAGGAGCAACCGTCAATGCAGTCCCCTTGAGCTCTGCTTATTCAGCTCTAATTGTATTGCTATAAAGTATTGCAAACTTAACAACATTCAGTCTTTCTTCGAGGCTTTTCCGTCAACGTGTAAACAGTTAAATAACGAATCAAATTTTTGTAATAATATTCATAATTCATAATAATATTACTAGTCTTGATTTCGACTGATCCTGAGATTTTATTCTCCTATTACTTCAGTTGCCGGTGTTCAGTGTTAGTGATTCGTAAGAGTTTCTGTTTGCCGACTGGATCTGAGACATCTAACATCTAATAGCAAAGATTTAAGGAAAATATAAATCTTAAATGTGCGGAAGCCATACTTATTTGAATCAGTAAACAATCAGGGCGCCGTAATATTATGGAATTTATAAAGTAATATAGTTCCTTGTTTGTAACTTTCTAATAATAATTGACAAATCCTTCAACCTTTGACTCAAATTTTAAGCTTCGATTCCGTTAAAACAATTCAATAAAATATATACCATATTCTGCCAATGAAAAATGCCTCCCGCGTCTAAAAGAAAACGAAACAGTGCTGGGGGTGGATCAGGACCCAAAAGTAAGAAAGGAAAAAAAAAGACGCAAGCTAATAAGAAGACGGCATCTGCCTTTTCTTCGGATTCTGACGCGGAAGTCGCCGAAAAGGGTGAAGACGACGAGGGAGAAGGAGAATGGGTAGTGGAAGAAGTTGTAGATAAGCGTTTTGTAAACGGAAGAACTGAATACTTTTTAAAATGGAAAAATTGGCCTCCGTAAGTATTGACTTTGGTTTTTCACATTAGATTTATTAACCAAACCATAGTTTGAAGTTTTTAGTAGCTTTCGGAACCGGTATGTAAGTAGGATGTAGGTACGATAATTTTCAATGTTGAATGTGTTTTCATAAAATCAGTTCAAATGTAGTACATAACATATGTTATTTCGCTGTTTGAAACAGATCGACGAATACGTGGGAGCCCATCGAACATTTAGAAAACTGTCCAGAATTAGTTGAACGCTATGAAGAGAAATTGCGGCAGAAGAAATTGGTTAGTCAATATTTAAGCACTATTTCTTGTCGCATAGAGAATATAGTTATTACGATATTGAAGAAATAACATCTGCTACATATTTAATTTATGATGATCTATATGTGTTCCAGTTGGAGGCTCCTAATGGGTTTGATGAAGGTTTTACGGTTAGAGCAGTTCGGGGCGTTGTACAGCTCCAAGGAGCTGGAGATAGGAAAGATGATTTGTATTATCTTGTCGAGTGGGAAGATCATGACACAATAGAAAAAATTCCTGCCGTTGTGGTCCGAGACAGGATCCCACACGAAGTCATTAAGTTTTTAAGCAGTAAAATAAAATGGTCAAGCACAAGAACACCGGCTGATGAGGATGAAGAGCTCACCAACGGAGGCGGCAATAATGCTCCGAAACCAGAATTATCTTCTCCGCTCTCAAGTTCCCGTAACGGCATCAATAATGATGATTCCAGCCCTCTTGAGCTCAGTGATAATGACAATGAAGATGATTGAATTTTTATACATAAGCTCAAACAGCAAATTTTAATATACTATATATATTTTATCTTATTTCATTGTTTTTAAACTCACTTTATGTGGTTAAGATTGTGATTATGCATTATTGTCCACTTACTTGCACCACACCACATAGAGCATACCTTCCATTTCCATGCCGTCTTGTATTACAGGCTAATTGTGAATTAAAAGCTGCGGCGGCCTTACATTTACCATTTTTAAGAAATATCTATGTTTCGAATGGCATCGGTGTCGGTAAATAGTAAATATGTCTAAACAGTAATCTGTAAAATGCATGCTCGGTATCTTACACTATATAATATCTTATCTCTCTTATATAATTATATTTTTTAACTTATAATATAGTCTTGTAAAACCAGGTACGGTAAGAATCTGGTATATATACGAATTTGGTAACTTATAATTAATTACAACCTTTCACCTATATATAAAGTCCTAAATGATGCAATGCGTGAATTTATGAATTATTATTATAGCATTTATTTATGTAAGTATGCTTTAAGAAATGTAAAATTAAGAAGTAAATAATAACGATTGGTACTTACTGGTGTTTCAAAGTATATCTTGCTTTTTAAGTTTTTTTAATAAATAAGTTGTTTGCGGGAATCATGAATACCTGTCTAGTTATTCACTGGATTTCCTTTATGTACGTATAATTATAATAATTACTATATTGTGTTATTTTAAATGCGAAGGAACCGATATTCCTACTTGTTATACATGCATGCTATAGATTCCCATTAATCCAAGATATGTAAGTGTTTGATAATAAATTAGCACGCTTAATATGTATTTCCTAAATATGAATATGGGGTGTGGACAAGGTATAATTAAGTACAACAAATCATAAATAAAAAATATTTTTCTTGTCTGTAAAAATCTAAAAACATGCAACTTTTGACCTAGTAGCAACGTAATAAAGGGACTTAATTACCACATTGCATTGTATTGTAATGTAGTGTCAGCATAATTATTTTTCAAGGGTTACCCGCTCTGTTTCCCTCTATAAATTGTAACAAATTATTGTGTAGGTGTTACCGTCACAGTTTCCTCAAGCTTAAGACTTGTTCCCTGCTGTCCCCAACCAACTTGCGGGGCGGGGTTTGTACAATGAATTAAGGTTTGTGACCGAATTTTCGTCATAAATGGAGTGCTACTACTGTCACCTTCATAAAGCAACATAGGAATTAAGTACTGCTGTATCCTTTATTCAATTAATTAATTGTTTAAATTCAGTCAGGTTTGTCACGACGACGACTTTTCTACTTTAAGGCAAGAACGGAAGGAATAAAGCCGACATGACGTATCGTCTGTGAAGAACCAAAATGACCCATTTCCATTTTTAGCTAAAAACAATATGTACTATCTACAAAAAATATTGAAATATGTCTTGAAAGCATTTAAATAGACCATTTTGCACTTTTCAAAAATAGGTAAATAGAGCATTCTGGAATTTTAAAAAACATGTAAATAGAACATTTTACACTTTTCAAAAACGTAAATAGAACAATTTGCACTATTGAAAAACATGTGAATGAAACATTTCGGAGTTTTAAAAAACGTGTACCTACATAGGACATTTTAAACTTTTCAAAAACATGGAAATAGAACATTTTAAACTTTTCAAAAACATGGAAATAGAACATTTTACACTTTTCAAAAACATGGAAATAGAACATTTTACACTTTTCAAAAACTTCTAATTAACATTTTACGCATGTTTCTCATTTTGTTTTTATAACGTAGCAGCTCATTTTGATTCGAGCTTAAATTGGAAATGGGTCATTTTGGTTCTTCACAGACGATATGCACAAGCAAGATATATATGGGGTATCTATACGAAAAGTTACATAGTGTAGGAACCTCTTGTCGATTTCCATTGCTGGGGTAAACAAGAGCAGCGCAAGTTTTCTAGGCTCTTTTTTTCCCAGTTATTTGAAATCGAGATGCTGATGCGGCTGATGTTGATGTAAAGAGAAAAGATGAAAACATTGCATTGCAGTTGGCAGTGCGATCACGAAAAAGGAAATACCCTCAAGGCTCCTTGAACCTTTTTTGTGTGTGTGCTTCGCTATGTCAGCACTATTTGTGTTGGTTCTTTGAACGTACCTAGGTATACAGTCATATACCAACCCAGCACATATTGCGTAGAACACCTAAAGTAATAATAAAAAAGGTACTCACTATACATTTAGTTTCCCGTGTGGCATCTACATCCCGTCAGTATATGCCTAGACTGTCCTACAGCTAGGACAGATATCTCAGATCCGAAGCTCATCACAGCTGATTTTAGTCTTTATCAATTCCGACGAAATCATAAACATCTCAACACAAGATTTTTTTTTAATTAGTATTTAGTACCCCATACCTGGTCTACAGTTCTTTCACTACCATAACTATTATTACAATTATATTATTATAACCGTGAAAGTTTTTGATTTTTGAGAAAACAAAACGTCAATATACACTTGCCTACATGGATCCATTTCAACTTTGAAATCCAAAATCTATAGAAAAAGCAGTAAATTGGAGAAACTTAAATATGTAGGATCTTACATTCGTAATAGTTACTTTTAATACACAAACGGATCGTCAGAGTCAGAGAGCTGGACAAGTGAGGTGCAGTCTATAATTATTGTATGTGTGTGCAAAATATATAGTTTTTTTTGAAATGCTGTCTATCCAAATAGAAGGAAACGGAAGTTCCGGAGAACTATCGTTCATCATCGAATTTGAATTTTATTCCGTGATTACATCTCATTTCCATGTTTTCAAGGTATGTGTGAAAGTTTTTTGTGATTTATAATCAGTTTAAACTACTGTAGTACAGCTAAATAATAAGAAGCAAGCGGTGCTTATTATGTATATTATTATTATTATTATTATGTGTAATTATTTTATGTTTATAAAATAATACCTCTGTTGTTCTCCTACGGCTGATACATTGCTATACCTATACTAAAATGAAGACAAAAGGCAAACCACGGTCCTTGTCATCTTTTCACCATAGAAAATTTATCTTTTGTCGTGCCAGGACTGACAGCCCAGCCAAACTTACATTTATACTATAATTTAAAAGATGCATATATAATTATAGCGCATTAGAATGTACATAAATTTTGAAAAAATGTATCAGTTTGCCTGTTGGATTAAATCAATGTTGTACATTAGGTTCAACGCTTATTCGTTTTCTTAAGGGATTTTACTCTGCTGTGGTTGTGTTAACCTTATTGTGGTTTCAGTGCTTGAGTTAACGTCAACATTTTTAATATTGTAAAAGTAACTTCATTTGCTTTCACTTTTTACTATCGATAAAAGTAAAAATTAGGATCATTGCAGGATTAAGAGGCTTGAAATGGAAACTTACAAAAAACTACACCAGTAGTTCTGCATGCCGTATCTATATTGGTCATTGGTTTGTTTATTTTTTTCGAGTGAGTTGGCTACATACAGGATAACTGCAGAGATAGATTTCTTTTTATTATTGTGATTAAGGCTTGAATGCTTAATTCAAGAGGATAGTTTGAGAAAATGAAACTGCCAAAGTTACACATATTATAGGGTCCGTGTGCTGAATTATTAGGATGATGCACATTATATTGTATTAATAAGTAACTTGAGGCGCTCGCAATAATAACTAACTACATAATAATAATAATATAACTCGTGGACAATCTCTAGACACCAAGGCCAAACCGGTAGTATGATTACGTAATGACAGCTACAAGCGCTCCATAAAAATAAGCAAGCGTGTAAATACAGATGAGAGATTATACTCCGTCTTTCTTTAATAATATATGTAATTTTTTTTTAAATCTACTAGAAGCCTTTTTTTGCAATTACCAATGATATGATAGAAGTGATAATGAAAAGCGTTCCATCCTCATACCTTTAAGTACACAAGCCTATATATATGCTACAAGAAATACTCATAAAAATTACAATAAATTATCTTAAGGAATGTCTCAATCTAGTAAATATTCTACATCACACACAAAATAATACATATATATAGTTCACATAAGTTCGTTTATCGTATAAAGTTATTGTATTTTTTATTGCATTTTTTATTGCATTTTTAATATTAAAAAAAAATCTTTATCTTATCACTTTGACCGGGACAGGAAATACTCCAAAACAAGGGATGTACACGGTAGCTGATGTCTTGTAGTATAGTACTGATAGTAACAATAGTAAGTAGTAGGTATGTGCTAGGAAATGGAGACTGCATACTACAGACAGACAGAGTACAAACAATGTTCAAGGAAAATTTTGTACGTTAATTTAATGTCGAGTCTCATTTTTCTCTTAAATATTATATCGTCTTGATTGTTATCTCCTCAATGAAAATATGAAATATGCAAGTCGTTGTTCTTTGACATATGTATGTGCGTTGATTGTGAGTGTGTGCCACCCGTGAGCTTCTGTCAAGTCTGTCAACCATTTTAAACTCATTAGCTTTAAATATGCATATAATTTAATTTCATTGAACAAAATTAAAACTGTTCTCTCGTTGGGCAGTCTATGGGCATATATATGGGTTTAAATTAAATTACATAAAAGACAGGCTGCACAGTGTTGACTCGATACTCGATACAGTTACATCTTCCATTGCGGAACGTACGCGTATAAAAGTATCAGTATAGTTTGTACTATCGTCATGGTTCGTAGTTTATCCTCCGTCCCATCTCAATTTTTTTATAAAAGTTTCTCTATACTTATATATCTGTGCCTACTCGAAAATAAAAGATCTACTTACGTAAGTAGGTACTTATACATCGTGTAAAACATTTAACTTTCGGGTTTCCTCCTTCTTGATATCTGAAAATAACAAGCTGGAAACTTTTGTGTATTTTAGGATTTTTTGGATCCATGCCCTAAATTCGGAATTATGATGTGTTGTCATAAGCAGAAATATAGAAGCGATTCTATATTATATTTATATTATAGTATACAAAACTACTTGTACAGGAGGATTGACAATATTTCTCCCTTTATTTGTGTAGCGCGTGTCTTCCAGTGTGTGTAAAATGTTGATGTAATCATTATTCATTCCTATCTGCCGAATTTGTGGGTCGTCATCCTAAAGCGTTCAACTTACACAGGTGACAGGTTCTGTCAGTGAGAATTGAAACTTTACTTTCTCCCTATATGGACTGTCATACTACGCATACATTCATTTAAAGCAATCATAACCACAACCACAACGACGACAGGCATACGGGCTCGTAGTTATAATTTATTGTAATCTAGTATAATTATATCTTAATCACAATCGTGTTTTTTTTTCATTTTTATTCGTAGGGTCGATACAGGTAAGGAATCAACATAATCACCGAGATCATATTCCAAATCAGGCTCCAAACACATTATATTTCCATTGGACTTGTATTTTAAAACAAAAACAACGACAAAACAACGATCTATTATACTGATCTGCTGATTCGAGTTCACGACGAGCGAGCTGATCTTCCTATCTACCGGCTTTAATACTCACTTCATACTTCCAATTTACGTTTAGTCGCTTTTACATGTACCAAGTCTGACGATCCGACTGTTGACAGTGCATCATTGTGTGTTTGTATCAACTTAGCCCTATAATTAAATTATACCCCTGCCTGCTGTTATTTAATAAGGAAAGAATAGGAGGAAAAATACAGAGGATATCACTGATCTCGTACTTTTAACACAAGTAAAATTTCTTCGGCCCTCAAGGGGAAAGAATTTAAAGTCATAGTTTCACACATTTCTACTCACATTATTCAGCAGAACGGAACGAAGAAAGTAAAAAGAAATATGCAAAAAATAAAATAAAAAAATTTCAAGCTGAACAGAAAACTGAAGCAACAACAGCTGTAAATTTTGCGATATATATAGGGGGTCGGGTGGTAGAAAAAGAATTGGTAAAACAAAATTTGACTGCACATTAATGTCAAGATGCCTCCAAAGGCCCTTTCATGTTTACTCAAGCCTCGGAATCTTCGCATAGTGGTCTTCAGCTTGGCCGTCACAACAATTATATACGCAATATATCATCTGTACCTTTCAACGTCCTATGAAGCCAGTCCAAGTCCAAAGCCCACAACTGAGGCGGATGGAATCATCAATAATAATTTTATCATAAGTGACTATGACAATGAGAACGTCCAACCTCAACATTTCAATAAGACGCATTTAGTTCAAACAAATTCGAGACTGCAGGGTGGCAACAATAATGGGGAGACGATGGAGAGACAAGATATTCCTTTGAATATGTCATTGTACGAAGATAATTACTGTCCTATCCTTCCCCCATTTACACCTTCCATTGACTCAACCCTTGTATTTCCGACGCTGGGCTTTAATGTAAGAGAATAACAAGGAAGATGACAATTTAAGAATTGTCTTTACATTTTTTTTTTACATTTTTCTTTAAAACAATAATTATTAATATTCCTTGGATTCTTTTTGATTCCTTGTCATGGAACAGGAGGATTGGATCCAGGGCCGAGAATATTGGAGTGCGTCCATGGAGAAGCGATTCATGGAAACTAAAAAATCGAAGGAAAAGCCATATTTGAAAGTATTTGTGATTCCACATTCTCACAATGACCCTGGTTGGTTGCGAACCTTTGAAGGTTATTTTTACTCCCAAACAAAAAATATACTGGACAATGCAGTGGAGAAATTGACGGAGTACAGGTACTTATTTACACACGTAATGTGCATATAGGTTATATGTACCTACATTAACATCACATACCATTTTTGATATGAATTTATAATGTAATGTAGGTACCAAAATATTTTTTTTTCTATTTTTTGTGTGTGTAAAGGAATATGACTTTCTTATGGTCAGAAATCTCATTTTTATCGAAATGGTGGAATGGAGCACATCCAACGAGACGAGCCATGTTTAAAAATTTGGTAGCGGAGGGAAGACTAGAAATTGCAACGGGCGGTTGGGTCATGACGGACGAAGCGACGGTTAATTTGTATTCTATGATAGATCAGTTGGTGGAGGGGCATCAGTGGGTAAATGTTCATCTTGGGGTGAAGCCAAGATCATCTTGGTCCATTGATCCTTTTGGTCACGGCTCAACTTTCCCCTACATTATTAAACGGGCTGGAATTAATGGAATGGTCATTCAGGTATACAACATTCTGTTTTCTACTCGGCTCTCACGCTCCCTCCTCATATCAAAATACTTTTATTTTCAATACATTTCCTTTTTCTTTTTGAGCTATTTTGCTATGCCGATTGTACTCTATCTTCAATGACGGAAGTACAGAAGCATGTAAGCGGATCTCCATTGGATCACACAGTGGATCAATGGTATTTATGCTTTGGTACAAAATAATTTCATTTAACGATTCTACCATATATTTCAGAGAATACATTACGCCTGGAAGAAATGGCTCGCAGATAACCAAGCTGGGGATTTCGAATGGGTTCAGCGATGGGATATCTCGAGGAAAAATTCAATATTCTGTCATAACGCTCCTTTTGATATTTACTCGATCAAACACTCCTGTGGTCCACATCCTCATGTACGTTGTACTTTCATCTATGTGCCTATACCTACCTACTACTTATACTTTGTAATATACTCTCCCACACTCACACGTCAGTGCAATGGTCAAATTAAGTTCCATAATATGTTACTCATTAATATTTTGTGTAGTTTCCAAAAAAGATGAAATCCCATACTGCCCTTTTCAGTTTTTGTTACAGCTTTCGATAGGATTGTGATATCTGCACTGTCTGTATTTATTATACGTATGCATAATGTTTGCTTATTTAATGCTAATGATTATTATTTGTATACAGATCTGTTTAAGCTTTGATTTCCGTAACATAACTGGAGAGTATGGAGAAAACTACCGAGTTTCCGTTCCTATCACCAAAGCAAATGTGAGGCAAAAGGCGGAACTGCTTCTGGAACAGTATGGGAAGACAGCATCTTTATTTCCTCACAATGTGGCTATGATTTCTTTGGGAGATGATTTCAGATTTGACAAACCTGTGGAATGGGACCAGCAGTATTTAAATTATATGCAATTATTTGAATTCATTAATGCCAATCGGAATTTCTATCGCGCCGAAGTTAATTTTGGAACTCTAAAGGACTACTTCAAGGTAGAATATTTTATGTGTACATATTACTATAAAAAAGATTCATACAATTTTAATACAAAATTAAATCTAATGCAACACATTTGTTTTCAAATGTAATTCAATAAGGCTGTAAAAGAGAGGCAGTCCAGGGATGACTTCCCCACATTTTCAGGAGATTTCTTCGCGTACAGTGATATATTTTCAGAAGGACGGCCCGCATACTGGAGTGGCTACTACGGGACGAGACCCTTCTGGAAAAAGTTTTATAGAGAAACGGAAAGTAACTTACGTAGTGCGGAAATTGCATTTACCTTTGCACACAATATGGCTAGGCAAAATGGGAAACGCTCAGACGTGCAGGTACGTTGCTGATTTAATTATTCTTTTATAAAAAATTTAGGAAGACTTTGCAATTGGTTACATAACGTATATTATTAAAGGCCATTCCATTGCCCAAAAGTTCAAAATTTGCATATAACTTTTTATGCACTTTTTTAAAGTTATACTTTAACTCTTTACTGACTCGCATTATATTTTATAGTATGAAATACTCTGAATTTTTCTCATTTACAGTTATTTACTCAAGAATATACAAAATTGATCACAGCTCGTCAATGGCTTGGCCTATTCGCACATCACGATGCAACGACGGGGACTTCGAAAGTGAACACAATGGATGACTACGGCTTGAAATTGATGGAAGCCACACAGACGAGTCAAAATATTTTAATGTCCTCCATAAACATGTTATTATTTGGTCACGGGAATGCGACGGCCATGTCCACCGACTATGAGCTCTCTTCCTTTGGACAACTTCCCAAGAAAATCCCATTGGCTTTTGTACAGAAGGAAGATGGGAAAGAACTGATTCAGAACGTCGTCCTTTTTAATAGTTTAAGTTGGAAACGAATGTTTTATGCCAAGGTTGTCGTAAGCACTCCTCACGTCCAAGTCATTGGACCGGATGGGCAAATCGTCTTATCTCAGGTATATTTTAGAATGAGAAAAAAAAATAGGACTTTAATATTTTTTCTTGAAACTCATACCATGGCTATCTTGAAAAATATGATGTGGGATTTACATATTGACATTTCAAACTTTTATTACAGTTAAATCCAATTCTGGATCTGTCTGAGTCACAATCCGTCTATTTATCGTCAGAAGTTTTCGAATTAACATTTTTAGCTGACTTACCCCCATTGTCTGTGACCACGTACAAAGTTAAGAGAACAAAGCTTAAGAGCAAGTATGCGGCACTTCGAGCTGAAGTCTACTGCCGTGACTGCAGTCATCCTGGCAAAATCTTTGAAATTAACAGAATCAGGGTGAGTAGCGCGGGTTCATATCCATTTGAGGTTGTATGCATATTATTATATATCCTATACTTTTTTTAATGACTCAATCATTTAATGGACTACGGACATCCTGATTATAGCACACACAAGATAAAATCCAGCAGATTAAATGTACATATGAAATGTACCTACTACTTACCTGTAATGTACATGTCTGTCCATATGTTTTTAGGAAGGAGATATCCAGCTGAACAACGAGAAACTTCAGCTTTTATTTGATCGACAAACGGGATTACTTCTCAGCATAACCAAGGCTCAAGAGAATCTGAAAGTGAAAACTAAGCTCACGTTCGGCGGTTACTCATCGATTCATTTTAGAAGTGGAGCATATCTCTTCATGCCAGATACTGAAAAGGAAGAAAACGTAAGCAGACGAGTTAAAGTGCAGTCTCTCATTTTTTCTACCATATTTTTCCCCCACACTATCCATCTCCTTCCCACTCATATTATATAGTATATACTTTCATAATGAAATCAGACAACTGGAATAAAATCAATTCGAAGAGAGAATCATATTATATACCACTGCTGAATTTCGATTTTGATTTATTATGACATGAGGACAGAGATGGATAACATTATAGAAATCTGATCTGAAAAAGTTTTTCGGCCTTTGGACAAATCTTTATTTTTTCTTCTTTTTTTATTTAACTCAATTACAGATTCCATTTGGTGGGATGGATTCAAAGATTTTCATTATCAGTGGACCTATATCATCCGAACTCTCACTCTTCCACGCACCCATCGCCATGTGTACCCGGATTATGCAAATGGGAGGGGAAGAGCTGGAAGAGGGGATATTTATTGAGAATAAAATCGATTTAGGACGTCACAGTGCAGAAGTTTACATGAGACTCCAAACGGATTTAGATACTGGCTCCAGCTCCAGCCCCGGCACCGGCTCCAGCAGAGACTCACAGAATGAGAAAATGAGACCGAGTCAAGATAAGAAGAAAACTCGAGATCCGGACAAAGAGCGTGAAGAGGACTACGTTCCCACATTCTACACAGACCAGAATGGCTTAGGGATCGAGAAGAGAGTTAAAGTTGGTCGGATTCATCTGGAAGGGAACTATTACCCCGTGAACACGATGAGCTTTATTCAAGATACGGAGAGACAAGTCCGACTCTCAGTCCTCGTGGATCGATCTCATGGATTCTCATCCTTTGAATTTGGAAGATTGGAAACGATCATCGAGAGACGGACGGTCAATGATGATGCTCGAGGGATGGGTGAAGGAGTCACGGATAATCGGCCTACAATCTCTAATTATGTGATCCTCCTGGAGAAAATCCATTTGGAGTCAAAAGTCAAGAATAATTATGAGGACACTCTCCCCACCATCCGTGCACTCCATCACTCCCACGAATTAATATATCAGCCGCCAATGTTTGTCTTTGAGCAGTTCATTGACACTTTCAAAGTAGGGGTAGCCACCTTTAATTTTCTGAGTCAAGCCCTCCCCTGTGACTCTCACCTCCTCAACCTAAGAACCATTTCAAAAAGTAACGAGAATATGGACATTCAATTCCCTACAGAGCGAGCACTCCTCATCCTTCAAAAATTTGCATTTAACTGCAAACAGGAGGAGAAGTTGAGTTGTGGCGGGAATCATTTTTTCTACCCGGACACTCAACTCAATCATCTCAATGTTTCCTCTCTCCGGCGAACGGATTTAACGGGCGTTGTGGCCTACGGTGGGAACTTTAGCAAACTCCACGACATCCATGCAGAGCCTTTAGATCTAACCGGTGTTGTCGTTAGTTTTAATGTGTAAACTCTTGTACTTTCCTATATTTACTTAAAATTACCATTTTGAATTTAACTACAGTAATAATTATTGTGTATAGGCCGTATATTAGAGTAGGGGCTAAGGAGGTATGTAATTATTAATACTATTATATTTAATAGGCACACATAGGTACACTTTATATATCCTGTTTAGTTGGTTGATGTTGTTGTTGTGGTTGTTGTTGGTAACTGAAACTGAATGACATTTTCGAATCTGTGATGACATGATGGTCTGTCTGTAGCTATGTACTCTGTACTGTACATGAAAATTTGCATAGTGTGGTAGTAGAGAGGTTTTAGGTATAGGCGTCGGAAATTGGTACTGATACTACTGATGGTAAACCTTTTTTAGGAAGGAGACGGAAAAACGCACTAAAAATTAATTACATATTTTAGATTACATTATTATCATCATATGCGTAGAAGTATATAGGTACTGAATACTGATAGTTTGATAGCTCCATAAAGTAGACGTTAGATTTTTGAGTAACGATGGTATACAACTATATATAGATAGTTATTCGAGACTATTAGGTAGGTAGGTACATAAATTTTATTACAATTTTACAATCATCGTTAATGTAAAAGGTTAGAAACTGCTGTTGTTTTTTTTTTGAAAATTAATTCAAATGTTTCAAAAACCATTCAAGTTGGAAAGGTAGGTGTATCGAGTATTGTCTTTTACAGTTTTGCGTGTGAGTAGTTAGTAAATTAGTATTAACGTTTTTGTGCACACATTATATATGTAGGTACATACGCATACATGACATGCAAAAATCCCTCCCTTGACTCCATAATTATCGTCGATATTTTCCTCTTTTTTTGTAGAATTCCACAGCTGTTATTTTTGTTGTATTTTATTTTGAGATCACCCATGAAGTATTTATATGTAGTTATAACATGCATATACAAATAGCAGTATCTAACATAAACAGCTCTCTTATTAGTATTTTATTAGGAATTTAAACACATGATTTAATTTTTTAATTTTAGAAGAATAATTCCTAACTGATTTTAAAATCTATTTACACTTTTAATTTTTGTCCCCAACAATTCCGTTTGACAAAGTCATATTATACAGGTAAATAAACTTATTTGAACTGTTCAGGTACAATAATACAAACATGCCATAATATAATAATCACCCGGTAAAATAGTGATATCATTAATCGTTTCTGTTACTTTTCTGATTTTCATTTTCACTGCGGTATTTTTGTCGCCACTATATGTATATCAGTACAGGGTTATTAATCAAAGAATCCTAATCCTCTCCCCTCAACTCACACACCGTTCAACTCAATAGCGCGAATTATCACAACCATATTACAAGTGCCAAGAAGAAGATCAAGTAGGTCGAAACGTTGCACAATTCAATTTTCAAAAAAACAGTTCGTTTTTTCATAAAGCCCGTATTCAAAAGTGACTAAAATTTGGTGAGTTCCTACTCTTACTTACTTTACTTATTTACTCCTCACCTTGCGTCTTACCTACCTATCAGGGTTATTAATCAGCCTTTTTTATTATTGTTTTTTAGTTAGGAGAAGCTTATTTGACACTATAATATGGCTTCTCTCTGACGATTAAAAACTTTCTTCAACTTATTCAACGATACTATTATTTCAGTTTTTTTCTCAGTTATATTATTATGCTATAATATAGTCCCACGTACAAAGTTAAATTACTGAATGTGAGACCAAGATAAACCAAAGATACTTATAATAACTTAACTGGTTTTTGTTTTTATTTTTTGGGTTAAAATTTACATTCTCATAATAATATAAACTTTTATACACTATACATACTGTTAATATACATAATGATTATTTTATATTTTTGTTCTGTCTGCTATTTATGGTTGCAAAATGTGGCTATGTGCTGTGGCTGTAGTAATAAGAATAAGGCAAGGCACATGTTTGTAAAGCCCTATCTGTACAACACATTTATGTAATATATAGCTGTCTTGCAATTTCTAATTAATTTAGTGTGGGAATGAAGTCGAGAAAGCACGTAGTAGTAGGTATAAGGTATATAGGTATATGATGCCTTCTTTTGGCGAACACGGTACACGGATGTGAATTGGATTTGGATACATATTACATTCTTCGCTGCGTAGTTCGGTAGTTCTGACAATACATGGCTTTGCTTTGGTTCGGTTTGACGTTAGAGATAATAATTAGATCAAGATAAAATAAACATGTTCTACTCTACGTAAGACCGTTATAAGGTTTGCCGGTGCCGGTGGAGGCAGTGCGGTTGGTTGTGAGTTTGTGAGACAGGGGTAATAATTAATAGAGTTTTAGAATTTAGGAGAAAGAAGAAAATGAAACTGAGGCGGTTGTGGTTCGGTTTTGGTAATCATTATATACAGAACAGAGTACAACAACACTATACTACAACATATTATAAACACGAGTGTGCTACTAAAACTAATATAATTGTAAGGCAAGAAAGCTAAACAAAAGTACTGTGTGTATGGAATACAGATAGAATAGAGGGGTAGTTGGATTCTTCGGATTGTACAACTCGTTTGGTGCATCTGTTATGTTGGTTGGTGTATTTAAATATTTATTGTTATAGAGTTAGCTGAAGGTACCTTTAACCTAAGTACAGTTATCTACATATTATATAACCAACGTCTGTCTGGTCTGGTTTGGTTTGGTTTGGGAAAAGTTTCGGTTGAGACTCTCATCTCGTCATACTTATAATGCTGCATCATTTTCGCCCAATCCCAACAAAATCCCAACGCCAACGCTAAAATGTCTCTCATATATCCGCAGCTCTGCAGCAAAAGACGTCTCATCAGATACAAGTAGATACCCCCACTCAGATCAGAAACACATAGACAGGCTTCTTGGAGTCTCCAAAAAGATGTGTGTACGTGTGCTGTTATTTATGAAACCAAAAGTCTGTCCGTCGGGTTTCCTCGTCTCCTCGGTCACTATATTTATTTTATTATTTAGCGTGGGAGATAGTTGATACGACGGTACAGATGCAGATAGATCCCTGCACTATAGGTTTGCCGACAAATTCTACATATGACTTACCGACACCGACCTTATGTACATACGTTATTTAGTTGCTTAAAAAAGGCTTTACTAGATTGCGACAGCGACAGCTTGTTATACCCCAGTTATGTTGTATTAGGTATTAGGTGCATATTATTATATATATAATGTAATCTAATTAAATAATAATATTATCTTACGAACTTATTACAATTGAACGTGCTATCAAAACTTTTGTCAATCGCCGCACATTTAATTTAGACTTAATTAGACATGTACACAATTAATATATGACTAATCAAGACTCATGCTTCCAATTTTTGACACCAAGTATTACTCAATTTTTCATGCTAACTGTAAGTTTGTAAATTCTGCACACATTGTATACGTACAATTTTAGTAATTTTAATTAGGTATATACATACAGTACCTATATGCACGCTATAAAGTTAATGACTATACCTATATGTATATTATGTACCAAGTGAGTAGAACAGAAATACCTGACATATTATAATTGAAACAATATCTTTAGTTGTAACTGTACACACGACTCAAAGGTTGTTATTACTGTCAATGGTCTATACTGACCAGGACCACCTTTCAAAATGCATGCAATGTACATACATTTTTGCTCTTTACATAGTTGTATAGTGGTTTCGGTTCCAGTGACAAATGGTTATGAGTAACTCGGGAATTGGATATCTGTGTAATGAACTGTTACCGGTATCGGTATCGGCGTGGTGATGCGATTTTACTGCTTTCAATTTGCGTTCAAACAGAAATAGATACTCCATAATTATGCATACACGTAAGGATGAACCTACCTACATAGTATAGGTGGATATGATATAACATAGTGGATAGTAATACACGCTATATTTTTCTTGTGCAAATATTTTTCTCTTTTTTTTTAATTCCCTGCTGCTGATTCGTTCGTTACCATAATAAGCTGTAAACTTTTATAAATTAAAAGATGGTACTAATTTTGTTTAATTAATTATTTAATTAATTTTAAAATTATTTTGTTAATTCGTGTAAATGAAAACGTTTAACGTAAACAGATAAATTCTCCACGTGCATTTATTAGTGCGGTTAGTAGTTTCAGCTTCCAGTTCCAGTTCCAGCAATTTTTTGTATTGGAAGTTAATTGCTGTCTGTACTAATTTTATTTTTAATGGATGTAATTTTGTAACTCTGTTAATGTTCCCGTAACTGTCCATATTCGCTTAGCGCGACGTCAACTCTTTCCTGCACCATAAGGACCATTATAAAATAATTAAAAAGCATTTTTACATGGCAGCGAAACTATCCAATGTAGTAATGTGTAAAAAATAGAGTCGTAAATTTTAAGCAATCACTTATAACAACATGACAGCTACAAACATAAACTAGCAAGTTTACAGACCGTAAACTTTATTTTAATTTTGTGTTTTTTTTTTCGCTGGTATATTATAGAATTATAGCTGACTTCCTTCGCATTTCCATGCATTTTGCCCCGTCTGTAAAACAGGAACGCAAGCCGTGAGCTTTTTATTTACATCACACTACCCCGTCCCATCCCGTCCCGTCCCTCTTCACAGCTAAACTCTAAGTACATAATTACAATCTATTTTTGTTGTCAGTCATAATTTAGAGTTTTATTTTGTTTGTACATTTTATTGTATGTTTGTACAGTGTACTTTTAGCGTAGCCCATCCCTGTAATTCTTGCCAGTAATTTTATTATTATGTATATATAAGAATCAAGAATTTATAGCAGTTTTAACACCATATAAAATTAACACGGACGGAAGTTCTTTTTTTTTCATTAATTCAACATACTTTATTTTTTTGAATGTTTGTTCCTGTAACAGCTACAGTGCTGTGAATATTAATATAACTATATATTATAGTGTGACTCGTAGCAGTAGTATATAGTAAGTTATATTTCTACAGTCCAATAAATATATAGTTAATTTAAAACCAAATCGACACCACAATTGAAACCAATTACTCTTACCATAAATTTTGTAATTTGCCATAATTCCGTAATACAAAACCAGGCTTCAATTACTTTTAAAGTTAATTTAAATCGCTATATACATCTAAAAATATTATTATGTAGTTATATAATTTTTTTTTTACAATTTAAGGAAACTTCACATTAATACAAAAATTAAAACTTTATAAATATGTGCATACCCTTATTATTTTTTAATTTGACAAACACCACGCGGACACTAACACTGACTCTAACTTGTAAGCTCAGTGCTATTACACAGATCGGATTACTATAATTGAAATGATATATGGGCTATTTACTACTCCATTTCCATTTTCTTGTATAAAAATATGGTAGTTAATTAACTATCATATAGCCAGTGTTGGACAGAGAATTTTGCGATGATATTATGTACTAATTAAAATGTAATTTACTAAATATATTGAACCATAGCATGAGTTATTTAACGTTAAAATGTACATACATGTATATGTAATACTCATCGTGAGTTAGCCGTATGTATTAACTGTTATGTACGAGATTCTTATAGTCTGTTAAATTATTGTTACACTACCCTATGCCTGTATACCTTTTAAAATACTTGACAACCGAACTTCAACGAGTGATATATCATTTTAAAGCTCTTGAAAAACAAATAATTAAAAATTGATTTTTTTGGAAAACATCTTGATTTTTTAAAATTATTCAACAACGTCTATACACAAAGCCCTTCTTTTTTAGTGATAAGATTCTACTGCTAATTACCGTTTGAATCATGCATAATTTTATAATTTATACATATTTTCAGTGAGTAACCGGTATAGCAACTTTAAAAATTAGATTTGGCGCAAAATTCAAATTTGCCAAGTTTTTGAATTATTTTTTAAAGAATCGACTATTAATTCAGAATTATGATAAATTGTATAATGTGTATGTATACGTAAAACATGATGCAGTCCCATTGTTCGGCACTGCCTCATCTTTAAACTGTTATTACGGCTGCCTTTAAATAAGGAACTCCAGCCCTTGTTTTGTTGTTACATACTTTATTAATAGGGATAGGCATAATTGTACATAATATATGCATGAGTATTGTTATGCATTGTTGGTTGCGATATATGATGTTGATATTGATATTAATTTTGTCCTGAAATAATTCTAAGAGTGTTATTGTGCAATATTACAACTTATTATTATGTTACACTGTAAATTCCAACAAGAAATCTATAGAAAAATAAATGGAACTCAAACCAACATTACAATATAGATAGAACAAAAAAATTACGAAAATTTAATTTACTACGCACAAGTTTTTAGCTTACATTGCGGTCGTCTGTTGTCTCATTGACTTGTTTTTCTTTCATACGGCGCGAGTGACGAGCTGTCACTATATCACACTACAAAGGTTACAAAGCATGTCCTTGCCCTTTCTTTTGCAAATAATGCATATCCTTATGTAAGCAAAACGACACCTACACCCACGAAAATATTTTGAATTAAGTGCTTACCAAGAATTATCTGTAATTAACTATCCCTTCCCTTCCCTTAAGCCTTTGTCTTTATTGTCTCATTTTTGACATTACTTATGATCTAACCACCGCACCGACGACATTGACTAAATGTCCCGTATGAGCCTAAAACAAGAACGAAAAATGCGGCTTTATATTTAATTACCAGTACTACACATAAATGGGAAGTTGCCGAAGGTGTGAATTATAAGGGAATACAATGAAATATAAATCCAAAACAATGACAACAGTCAGTTCCAAGATTCCTATATAGACACTAGAACTATACATAGTTCTGAGAATATTATAAAGATGATATAGTTGGCATTAGAATAAAGTTGAGCTGAAGAGTTTAAATATTTATGGGTCATTAAGTGTCATGAATCACTCAGACTGTGTGTGTCCCGCATACTTGTATAGCCTAATAAGTGGGGATGATGCCATCCTATACATAATTACATATGAATTATATTATTCGTAATGGAAACCATCGGCGTCTGTCTCCCATTTAAGTAATTGCATGCATAGGTACATGTAAGTATGTACCACTTATGAATTTAGTCCATCTGTTTCGGGATGGATGTACCTACCTAATTACATCTACTTACGTGCCGTGTTGTACTGAACTGGGATAGTTTATAGTGAGGTGTCGTGTCGTGTTGTGTTGGGGCACATTCCAAAAAAAAGGAGAGATATCGTATTATCTGTATCAGTCAGTACCTTCCTTTTAGTCTAATATTGGCATTGCCACTGATAGTAACCGAGTGTAGGAGGGACGGAGCCAGACCATAGAATGCTAGAATGACAGGGCAGGGGGATATATAGGAATATATAGGAATAGATAGAATTTTTTAGTTTCTGCTCACGCTGCAATTAAATGGTAAATAGCATTTCCCAGGCCATAGAATTAGCTATTATTATACTTAATAATAATGCATACATAATTCGAGATGTACAAATGGAAGGATGAGTGTCTGAGTGATGGCATCAGTATAATACTAGTATATAATTACCATTCTTTTTGGTTGGGCTTTGGATTTGGATTTGGATTTGGCACGGATAAGCCTTTCTACACGGACCGGCCAAGTCTCTCTCTCCCTGCTGGATGATCGCGATCAGTCCACACACTCGACAGTGTATTTAGAATAAAGTTTAGTTTCGAGAGTAATTTAGTGAAGCATGAGCAGAGCTGAAGGTGTTCTCCCTTCCATCTCATCCATCTGTACAAGTGATCGTGTGTGTTGATATTTTGTGGTTGTGGCTTTGGTTTCCGTTTTGATTGTTGAGTGCTTTGGGAGTATAGTATAAAAATTCCCCAAGTACCTACTATTAAAGATAAAATACAGGTATACAAAAGAATTCCAGTTGCTGAAAGGAGAAGACGTAGACGAAGACGAAGAAGAAAAAAAAAACAAATCGAGTGTGGAGATAAGTGGAAGGTTGTGTTGTGAAATGAAGTGAGTTAAAAAGACAATACGAAATAAGTATAAGTTTAGAGGGGGAGATGAAATGAAATGGGAAGGTAGCTCAAGAGACACTTATTCCGTCCCATTTAGAATTGTTGTTGTGACTCAAAACTTCAAATTAAATTTTTTTTAGTGCTATTATAATATTACCACATACCACTATACGGACTACCTATATACTATACCACTACCGGTGTACGCTGAGTTCTTTCATTCTTTCCTTAGGTAGTTTTCACATAGACTTGATTCTGTGTGCACGTGTCTGTGAGTGTGTGTGTGTTCTTTTTCAATAAATTTAGTGTCGTAAAAATTAGAGAATTAAAATGCCCATGAGTCGGAGAGTTTTAATAACAGTGGGAGCTGCAGTGGGGATTTTAGTATTACTAATAGTGATTGTCGTCGTGGTGACTCATCAAACTGGAGGATTCCTTCCCGGCATCTCACAAAATTGCCCCGCGAATGTGACGTGAGTCATTCCCTTCATTCTTTATTTTTTGCAAGCATTTTTAATGAATATAAATTAATTCCATTTGAGATTACAATTTACAATAATAATAATCGTCATCATTATGACAATCAAGTGACGTATGGCGTAAATCCTTACAAACAAACATACAGAGACAGATAGGGATAGGATTAGTAGGAAAGGAAGTCAAAGTGCATTTTGTTTCCTGCTGCTGCTGGGTATTTATTTTCATGTTGGCACGTTAAGTAAACATAAGGCAGAATAACTGTTTTTTTTTCTTGTGTCTGTGTCATTTGATCCTTTGGAATGTGAATTGCGGAATTACTTGGTGGTTGTGATTTTGATGGTGTGCAATTTGTGTTGGCAGTTAGCCATAGTATATATACATTAGTGGCAGGGCCAGTCCTATATGTAGGTCCCAGTGTCCCAGTCAGTGCGAGTGCCCTTTACCATATCAGATCTATATAGTATCCTGTTATAATTATATGTAAATGCATGGGATATGGGACTTTATATGTACAGGACTACAGGTTGCCGTATCACTTATGTTAGTTAGTCAGATATATACTACTCGACTTTTTTGTAGATAACAATTTATCTTTTCTAACCTATAACGTTGCTGCTGTTTAGTAGTTGTAGTGGTGGACTCATGGCTGAGTTGTTGAGTGTTGGAGACACATGTGGCTTGGGACTATTAGTGTATTCGCATAAGATTCCAGGAAGTATACGTAATAACAGGAACGTAATACAATGTAATACAATGTTTACATTACTTGTGTCATTTCTTGCGTATGTGCTCTATGTAAACATTTGTCTAGTGAAAGAAATAAATAAACCCTGAATAATAATAATAATAATAATAATGTGAATTAATGTTAAAAGCATATATAATAATACATATAGTTTTAGTTTACATTTTCTTGACGAACATTTTTTACTCATGAGCTCATATAATTATTATTATGGCTAAGCCATTTCCCCCTTTCCATCCCCATTCTTTTGTATTGTGTTTCCGACGGTGCGGTGTAATGAATGGTGACTGGTGCCTGTTGCCTGGTGCCGGTGCCTGTGATCGATGACAGAGTACCCATGAGTATTCCATGCTGTCGTCAGCGTAACATTTATTGTGGCAAAACTTGTAGTTTATTGCTCCTCCTGTTCCTCTAGTTTTTCTGGGGCAGCCACCATAGGTAAAAACATAAATTATCATGTGAATCGGTCGGTGACTTGTAGGATTTATTTTTGGAATTTTGGCAGAAATTTGATATGTTCCCTCCATGCCATATTATTATACAGTCTTCATAAATAATTAATGAGAAATCGGGTTGTAAGCCTTTCCTTGGATTTGGATTTTGGAACTTGTTGAATGGAGATGGTAATCTATAGTGTACAGTAAATCTTTTTCGTTTACATAATTTTGTCCAGCCTGTATATGGTAGACCATGAGTCAGGGCCCAGGGCTTTGCTTAAAAAAATTGCATTCGTTGGCTTTTGGCTTTGTTTACATTTCAAAGTTTCACGATAAGCCTCGCAGCAGTACGAGATCGAGATCGACGAGATGCTTTAGAGATAATTTATAGGGGAAGAAAACCGGAAGGGAAATCGTTTCAATCGTATATAATATCATGTATTATTCCCGCCAAAGGATAAAGTCAAATGCCGACACCGGATATATATGAGCTTTGCATTTAAGAAAGGATGAATTCACGAACCCAGAGCAGAGGTTGAATTGTTTAGGAGGAGAATGATCTATAATTTATGTGGAGAGAGGAGAGAGCTATATATTATAAGCCCTCCGCTCATTACTTTTGCAACAATTTTATTAATCCATAGCTCACGTCACTCAAGTGTAATAAGACAGGGAATTCAAGGAGGTAGCTGCTATACATGAATGACACAAGTATTTGATGAGGTGGTGTCGTTTACTTGTTACTCTTTTATTTACGATATTTTGTGGTTTGGGATTTGGAACAGGAAATGCGAAGGTTACTCGGAGAACGCAGAACTATTTCACATGGAGAGTGGGAAATGTTTCCGGAAAGGTGAAGATCCAGAGGGAATCTGTGCTCAGAACATGGCTATTCTCCCGGTGAATAATTGCTTCATCCAAGGGAGGTGCGAGTGTGCGTATGATAAGCACAACAGAACACTCATTTATCATCCGGAAACGATGCGCTGCTACTTTATTTACCAGCAGGTAATAATGTTTTTAAAATATGTGGTTACTCCTCTACAACTCACCAACCTCTTTTCATATTCATCATTTTCATCGAGGAATTATGTATATGAAATTTAACACATAATAAATTCTTAAAATTATTTTAGGGATTTTGTGAGGAGGGGCAGGTGGTCGGACTATCCACACAAGGGAAGGGAATATGTCAACCAGATATTTGCCTAGAGGAAAAAGCGAAAAATCCGGACTCGAAGGAAGAGTGGGTCCCCTTTAGAGGAAGATGTTTCATCCTGTATAACAGACTAGACGAGCCGGACTGTAAAGGACAACTCAAATTTTTTAAAGGGAAAATTAATCCGTCTTGTGATAAACCCGCAGTGATAAATACAGGGGGTGTGGGTGCTGTTCCCTCCGCTAATTGTCCACCAGGTAGTTTTCAAGCAGTTAATGGATACTGTCAACCAGAGATTGACTTTGACTTTGACTAAAACTCATATAATAATATAATTAATTATATTCGTTAACTTTGCACTTTGAGAACCTGAACATATATAGAATATATGTAATTATCATATGCATATTTATTATAATTATTAGTCTACCTGTTTTTATTTGACGGCAAAGAAAAGCTAATATTGTATTCTTTTACAGCTATAAACATGGCCATAACTACCCCCCAGTATTGTGCTTTAAATTCTACAATAAAAAATGCCCCACCATTTCTAAATATTTTCTATATATATATATATAGTTAGGTAGATTGTAAGTATATGTAAATTATGCGTGGGGATAATTATGTAGACCCTCATCTGGTCTGGTAGATACACTAAACACTACTAATTAACTAACTATTGCTCAATAGGGGGAGACTACATATCGACTAACTATATATAAAAAAAATATAAAAAAAAGCAAAAACCATAAAAATACATAAGAGTGTTTGAAATAACCCACGCATAAATCTGTAATAAGCACTTTTGTAATTTTCTGAAAATGTTGAGTCCACCTGAGGTCCGCCCAGCCCCTAATGTCCCTCGACCCAGATGCGTCAAATTGTATTTAAAAAAACATGAGCTAAAAATTAATGATTAGCTTTAGGTATATATTCCCAGAAATTATCTCACCAGCAATATTTAGTGTTGTGTATCACTGCATTTCTAAGTGTAAAACAATTAAGTGAATGCCTTTATATTAATATTATAGTATATACTTTTTTTTAGTGTGTAGTAAATTGATCTTCAATGTAGTTATAAAATTAGCGAGACAAATTCTAAGTATTTATTAATAATATATATTACGGCAAATTTATCGCAATGATAATTAAAAATGTTGGTTGGTTTTTAAAACTTATATATGCTTGCGGTTTGTAATATAATAGAAAAATGTATTGGGATTTCAACGGGGAAAATATAGCCATAGCATCATATTATGCCATATTATGTATGTATGTGTGTCAGCAAGGTGTAAAATTGTTGCTAATTACTACAAATGTACTCGCTTACCCAGATAAATAGTTTAAAATTTTTTTAAACCAGAACGACAGACAGGCGAGAAGGATTCATGAATTTATTGTTTATTGTTATACTTCAACTGACGAAAGCCTTTAATGTTTACGTATGAATGCTTTGCATACTTGGTATGTGCTTAGCTATTGCCTCAATTAAACCGTTTGAAGGTCAATAGTGTTTAAGTTTCTATGTGTATATGTACCTAAATTTTAAAACAGCTTTAATTGACTCTGTATAGCTTTAATAATTATTACATGTACCTACTATATACATTTATATTCAACAACGAAAACGAATTTCAAAATACAAGCAGTCTGTATATATATACATATATTAATTTATTTAATTATGTAGGAACTAATAAGTTAAAAGTAGCAAGAAGTTTTATACGAATATGCAACCAACTAATAATGTCAAGCCGAGCCGCTTAAGCTTATTTGGGGCTCCAATACCAAATTACATACGTACATGTTTAGTAGCTCAGTCTTCAGTCTATGTTGTCGCTCTAGTTTTTTTGTTTGGATTTGCTTCTTTTTGTTTTGTACTTCAATTTCATTAATTATTCTATTTTAGCACTTGAACGGTTGAACAGAACACTGAAATATTTTAATTTTTAATAGAATAGCCATTGTGACTAAATAATTCAAAAAGAAGTGTATAAATATTTACAATTTGCATAACATACTTTAATTGTAATGTGTAATAATTATACAGTAACATGCATTTGCTGCAGTCTTCTATGTATGTCTCAATTTCATATTATAAACTAAATTATGTTCTACTGTGGAAACAAAAAATAATCATTTTCATTTGATTAATTTAATGTAATAATAGTCCCGACTTCAAGCGCAGCCGCTAAATATTTATGTAAATTCTTCAAATGTAAATTGAAAGTTATTTGTAATTGTAAACTAGATGCTTTTAATGTAAATAATCGAAATATACTGCCGTGTATTACTTTGGAGAAGTCGCTCAGGCAAATAATATGTAACTAGTAATTAATATGATTATTTTGCAAGTGTAGCTTAATTACACCATTTGAATTCAATTTAATTATATAGTCATTAATTAAAGAGCTCTTTAGCTCATATCTTTACCATGAAATACCACAGTTAACCTTAAAAAACAATGTATAAATGATACAATAATTGGTCGTACTACTGCAATCTTATATCTTAACCAAAACGTGTTCTGGTTTTCATGAATATTTATAGTTTCGTACATTATGTTGTATTGTATTGAAATAATTGAATTAATTGTTTTGCTTCCGCCTTCCATACATACTCCATACAAACTGAGTATGAGAAATACTGATATGTACTTACTTATTAGACTATTACACAATTGAAATTGAAATTGATAAAGTAGGCATAATATACTTAGGCACTACTGTACTATGTAGTAGGAATATTTGTTATGTTAACCGCAGTCCGCGTTTTCAGCATGTCTCCAAGCTTCCAAGCGATTTAAAAACCCAAAAGATCGCAGTGCCTGCTCACACAGTTCTATTACTTGTTGCGTTAATGGCCGTTGACACTGCTACACTGCAGTAAAAAATAATTGCGGAAATCGTACATGGATCCATTGTAATCTGCACATGTACTCAGGATCATAGCAGGAGAGGTTGGCTTCATTTTACTACTACTGGTATGAATGAACTACAAACACAAGCAAGCTATGAATTATTTTTGATAAGAACCGAAACTACTACAAAGGACGACGAGGACCGAGAACTGAGAGGATAAATACTTACAAGCGCTTGTCTACAACGTGATTCTGTCTCTGATTGCAAAATACCCAAACAATGCAGACGCAAAATAAAAATATAAAGATCACACACCAACATACAGGACATATAGCACCCGGCACTCGCTCAGCTCACCGTTAATTAAATTAAATTGAATGAAATAACGTCACAAAAAAAAGAACGACCACCGCCGCATGAAAGATGACATGATTTATGATAGTCGAAGGAATCTCCTCTATGCGTATGGTCTGGTCTGGAAGCGACTAAACATCAACATGTCATGCTTAGTTGGCTTATCAAAAAATGTCATCACGAAAAAAAAACTAATGCATTATTATGACAATGGGACAATCAATCAATTACCATTACAGTCAACTAACGCAGTCATTTCTTTCCTTAGGTAGGTAATTACATGCAAACACTGCACTGCACTGCCTTGGATAGATGTGTTGAATATACTACAGAATGCACATAATAAAAGTACATCATACCCCCACCATAAGGTTTGTCTTTCCAGAAAGTGTTTACCTTTACTTCACTCAGTGTCAATTTTGACTTGGAATTGAAGGAAATGCTTAAACCTATTGTACCTACCTACCTACTTACTTACGCAGGTGACAGAATGGGGTTTTCATTTATTCTATGTATCTTGGCTTTATTGTTATAATTTCCACCCAAAACATCCATCCTTTTATAATATGCAACCCATATATTCCACTATAGTCGACACACTCATTTAATATTTAAAAATGGAAAGTTGTACAAAGGGAAGCTGAAAGCAAGGCTGGTCACACAAGAAACCGTAAGCACTAGAGTGACTACTTAGTTAGTCATAAATTCATAAATAGCAAACGATGTAGAAAGGAACAATCTCCATAAAGCAAAGGAGTCTTTCGGGGGAAAAGGATTTAAAGGATGCATAGTACAAGTGGAATAGGTACATAAATACAGATGCAGTCTGCTGTCTCTCTACATAATATATACTAGTCAGTCAGTCAAAGCCACAGACAGAGAGACAGAAGGTAAAAGGTAAATGCATACTACTAAAGGCTACATGCAAAAAAAATGCGAAAAAAATTGAGAAATGACTTTCCTAAAAGGACTTGACGACTGAATGAGATGTTTTTCGTTTTTCGGTTTCGGTTTCGATCTTAGTGTGTGGGTAGTATAGACAGGCAGTAGGTAGGTTCGGCTTCGGGAGTAGGTCGCAGTGAAAAGATGCTCGGACGGACAGACGGACGGACGGACGGACAGACAGATGATGGATGGACGCCCAGTGAGGTCTCAAAGGCGAGAAAATGCGGGCTTCATGAGAATTGTGAAAAAGAGAGAAAATAAAAGGCAAATGAAAAGGTTCGTTCGGTTGATGGTGGCGTGTGGATTGGGATATATTATTGAGAGAGTTGAGGGAGTTTAGTGTGTTATATATTTTGTAGGACGTTCTTTTGATTTGAGACTCAAGTTTTGTAGAGAGAGAGTGAAGAGGTTTCCTTTTGCTTTGCTTTTTTGCAGAGGCTATATTATATGCTGGCGGGAGTAGCAACCCATAAAGTCATCATAATAATAAGCTTTTCTGTGTAAAGCCGTATTAGTTGACAGCCAAGTTCATTGACGGTTCTCTCTCCCTCAACAACCCAGCAGACAGGGCCCAGAACCAAATCCAACAAAAAGTAAAGTATTCCAAAGCAGTCCTTTTCGTCGTGTAGTATTCGTTTAAGTTTAAACGAATCCAAGAGAGAGAGACCCAGGATACGAATACGATGCTACTCCGATATCGAAGCCGATGCCGAAGCCGTGCTTATCTATCCTAAATAACGTCTTGGCTTTGTAGTGGTGTGCTTCTGCTATGGTAGTTCCTGTCTCCTACTCTCTCGTACCGTCATACTCTCTCTCCACGATCTACAGAGACTATCATCATCGTACATTCTTCCCTAGTATTAAAAGACTCCCAACTCGAAACTAAAGTCTGTGTGTGTGTCTCTTCTCTGTTCTGTGTCCTATTAATGCTGGTTCATAATATTCATCATTCATGGTTGTGTGTGTGTGATTGTGTGCATCTCTAATCATGCATCCTTTAGTCGACTCACTTGTAAAACATCCTTACATTTTAACATTTTTAATAATTTAAAATCATTATTATTATTATATAGTAAGTAATATAAACTATTCTCCATGAGAAGTTATCCTTCGTCCAAGTAGTCAGTCCAAGATATTCGAATTCTCCTGGCTCCACACACAGACAGGCACAGACAGACCAAGTTTTAATCTTTACCACTTTTACCTATAATAAGTAAAGACCTTTATTAACACTTCTTTAGTTGCAACAACTCAATTTTTGAATTTGCAATTTTAAAAAACAAAGCTCCTGTAGTAAAATTACTCTTTGTCTGTTTTCTGCACGGTGATATCCTCGTTTGAAGTCCTATATTGCTCTGTGAGTCAATCTTTTAGTAATTATTATATAATTTAGTCCGTATTATAACGGATGAGGCTAACGGAAACGGAACGGAACGGCGTCCATACTACACAGTACGTGCTACAAGAAGTACTACAACTACTTATGATACTTACGGTAATTTGTAATTTGATATATTTTTTGCTGTATCCATTACTCACCTCTTGATGCTTG
This sequence comes from Dicyrtomina minuta, assembly GCA_949802685.1. Lineage (NCBI taxonomy): Eukaryota > Metazoa > Arthropoda > Collembola > Symphypleona > Dicyrtomidae > Dicyrtomina > Dicyrtomina minuta. The sequence goes on along the minus strand of OX461810.1, from coordinate 39,268,722 downwards.
ATGTAACACGGATTTCTTTTTTTTTGTTGAATTTAAGATAATGGTATTTATGTTGTTGTTTTTTCATTCTGGGTACGTAATAATTCCATTTTATTTGATTTGATTGTATTGTTACAGTCAGTCCATTTCGTTATTATTGGTAGTTCGTAGATAGTGTATATATCTGTCTCTGTGTGTAGTTTGCCATTTAACAGCCAGAAATGATCGACCATTGTCATTGACCATGTTGTGTTGATGTGATTTCAACATTCAAAGGTGATGATTTGCCATTAATTGTTGTTTTGTAGTGTCAGGACAAGTATCAAAGGATATTTTCATATTTTATTGAGTGTTTTCACTTAAGGTAACTTAAACTTATCGAATTTTTCATTGAATTGTTTTGAACTTATATCTATTCAGTTGTCAGTATTGAATTTCGTTTTATACAGTTTCAAATTTGAGTGGTTATGATTAAACACTGTTTAGATAAAGAAGAAAAAATAAATTGTTCAGGATTGGCAGGGTTAAAATGTATTATTTTGTATTTTGTACTAAAATGTCAGTTATTGTGTTGAATTTATGTTGCTGTTTGGAATCTATAACTTCAATTTTATACAGAAAGAGCTGCTTCTCTCTACATGTTGTTTGTTTGGTTGGTCAAAATTCTAGGTTATCGATTCGAGATTGGAGAGTTTGTGACTGCAACTGTGAAGACTACAGCTCCGAAGGGCAGCCGGACAGCCTAATTTATCTTAAGGATATTTTAACATAAACATATTGGATTGAATCAAATGTTGATCAGATTGGATTCGGTAAAAAATCAGTTGTTATGTCATAGTTATGTCATGTATCATATATTTAACTTCATAGAGTTTCGATGATGGAAAATAATTTTTTATGATGATTTTTGTTTGGAAAAATTGCAGAACTAACTTCCCAGACGAATTTTAAAAAATATGGAAAGAATCTGCACCCTTAAAAGTCAAAGCTGGCTTTAAAAAAATACAAAAGTGATCAGTGTAGTAGAATTAATAGTAACTAGAAGAAGAATTTTTTTTTGTGTGAATCGCAATGAACGGATTAAGTTTCAGTGAGTTGTGTGGTTTATTCTGCTGTCCACCATTTCCATCAAGGATAGCAGCAAAGCTGGCATTTTTACCACCTGAACCATCGTATAAAATGATTCCAGATGAGTCTGGAGCAAAATTTACATTGGAGCTTAATGAAAAAGCCGAGTGGCAGTATTCCGATAGAGAAAAAGAAAATATAGAAGTGTTTTGCACTCGTACTTCGAGAGGAAATCGCATCGCTTGTATGTATGTCCGCTGTTCTAGCAATAACAGATTTACCATTTTGTTTTCTCATGGCAATGCCGTCGACTTAGGTCAAATGAGTAGTTTCTATGTTGGATTGGGATCCAGAATCAATTGTAACATATTCAGCTATGATTATTCGGGTAAGCTTTTTTAAATTGTAATTCATCCATGAATTATTGAATATTATGTATTTTTGGGTGTCTGCATCTTGAATCAAAACGAAAGAGCAAATTCATTAAGAACACTACTGGTGCTATGTTGTACTAAATTTTGTAATCGTATGGAACGTTTTACGTCACTAAAACTCCTTCCTTGAAGGATTTCATTTGAAGACCACCAGGTCATAAATTATAAATGAGATCTGCAGAATGCTGCGTGTAGATTGATTGATAGAAAATCATACTGGTGTTGTATTGCGCTTGTTCTTCGTTAAATGATCATGTGCATAATTCAGTCTTGGGGCTTGAGAGTCTTACGTATCTAGTTTTCGAAAATACAGAATTGTAATTTGTAATCTATCTGCACCTACAGTCGTTGTGTTTTGTTTCTACTCTTAAACCTATACATTTAGTAAAATAATTGCATCTGATACTAATGTTGCAAGCTTGGATAAGCACTAACACTGACCTTATTATTTTTGCTATAGGTTATGGAGGTTCAGGAGGGAAACCTTCAGAGAAAAATTTATACGCTGACATAGAAGCATCGTGGCACTGCCTACGTAATAGATACGGGATCTCACCTGAAAATATAATTTTATATGGACAAAGCATAGGGACAGTACCCACCGTGGATTTGGCATCCAAATATGAAGTTGGTGCCGTCATTCTCCACTCACCCTTAATGTCTGGGATGCGGGTTGCCTTTCCTAACACCCGTCGAACATGGTTCTTCGATGCCTTTCCAAGGTAACCAATCTCTAACAAGGATTATCAATTATCTTCACACATTCATAAATTGTGATACTCACAGACTCCCAGTTCAGTAAACACTGATACTGGATACATACCTTTAATAAAAGTGTCACATGGTGTATAACGCATTATTTGTAATGACCCTCGATCTTCATTAATTTTGTCATGTACCATTTATTTCGCACAGTATTGACAAAGTTCCAAATGTCCACTCACCAGTCCTCGTAATTCATGGAACAGAGGATGAAGTTATCGACTTTTCTCACGGTTTAGCAATTTATGACAAATGTCCAAAAGCCGTAGAGCCATTATGGGTCGAAGTAAGTGTGTCACACATGTATATACATAGCTTTAAACTCATTAAGAAAAGGAAAATTGTCCACTGAATAATTTTTTTAAGTAAGAGCATAATTAAATGTGAAATAAATCCTAATATATTTTTTTCAGGGAGCTGGGCATAATGATGTTGAACTGTACAATCAATATTTGGACCGACTGAAGCAATTTGTTACAGTTGAGCTTGTGAATTAGTGTTTGTGAGTGACTCTTCTCGAGGCATGCTATACATTAAAGAACCAAACCAGCCAAGTTAACAGAATATGTTTTACACACCAATTTATGAAAACAAGGAATTAAGAGCACCACCCGTTTATAATTACACTTATAAAACTACTCTACTCAATTATGCTCATACTGTGTGTGACGTAAGAATTTTTGATCTTTGATTCAACCGAAATTACACCGTATTGATTTTATATATACACAACTATATTGAACCAAATCTACTGTCCTCTACATTGTTGTAATATTACACTATATTTCCATTTGTATTTCATGTTCCCTTTTGCCTATAAAGAACAACTAAATAACTAAACAGCATAGATTTGTATATGTAACTTCCTTGTGAAATGGGAAGAAAAGTGAAAATATATTAGACTTACATAAGTAGATAATACATACATAGGTAGGTAGGCTTAAGATTTCATTATTGTGTTGCCTTAATCACAAAACAAAATAAAACAAATTAATCAGTAGGAGAACAACCACACAATCCACTAGCCCACACAACAAACAGCACCCATCAAATGAAATAACATGACTACATTCTTCGATAATTCTTATGAAATGGGATCTACCACAATACCAGCTCATAGACCAGAGACAGAGATAGTAAGTGAAACAAAAAAAACAAGTCAAATTATTGATGAGCAAGCAAGATATTTATATTAACTCTCTATTTTATAATACCTACCAAAAAAACTAAATGCTAGATACTGCGTACTACAATTACATGATGTACTGGAATTTAATAATACGGAGATATAGTACTAAGGTATTATCTAATATTATACATTAGAATAATAAGAATCATTGCATTGCAATTGCCCTCATGAAGGGTAAATAATTTCCATACCATGTGTATTTAATTAAATACATGAAATACTTATTATAGAGAAAGAGACGGAGATTTTAATAACATAATCAAACATAAAAAACAATATACAATACATATACCTACCTACTTACATTATATTATATATCTAATTATCTAATTACATTTAAACAAGAGCGAGTACTTATCCATAAGTTACCCAGCCCGAATAATTAAAACAGTATATTTAAGTATATCTATACATATATTATTCGCCCCCATCTTTTTGTCATAAATAATTATATATTATTGTATTATTATTACCTGTGTAACTAGTTTTCCTAATCCCTTTACAAGATTTTGTGCTCAACCTTTTTTATTACCTTTATTATTATATATATTATATAAATTACTGTTAAGATTATAATATGATTGTGTAAAAAGAAGAGACTACTACCCACGCAATTTTTAATATAAAAATTATATTATTTTGTTCCAGATTTTAGAATGAGTACACAGTCAGTCAGTGCAGAGTCACGGCTACACCTATAATAAATTATAATATGTAGGTATATAATTGATAATTATGTTACACACATATAGTATTTATATTGTACATTGCATGTAGCTTAACTACTCGTATATTATTATTATTATTCTACAATAATATTCCTAATTTCGGATTCATATAATTGCCATTTATGATTATTACTATCGTTATTCTTATTCTTATTATTAGGTGTCGACCGATAATTGTTTATCAATAATTAATAGTAGTAATGAGTGATTTTACTCACGATGCTTCCCTCTCCGCGGATCATACTATTTTTAATAAAACTTTTAAAATTCAATGAAAACTATATAAGAGTGCCAAATCACAATATATGAAAGAAAAAACACAATTTCCATTCCCTAGTCGAATCATCTACCTACTACTATCTGAACGAATACCAATAGCAATCTACTTCCTTCAATCAGTAACACTGGGTGAAAAATCCATTGAATCCTAAACAAAATTAAGCAATTCCTTTGTACTCGTAAGACTATATAGTGTAGTTGAAGTACGTAAAAGTAAACGTAAAAAAAGAATTAAAAAATGACAATCACAATTTTTATCTGGCGCAAGAGAGAAAGACAGACCTCATCACAGTCTCAGAGAAAAAAGAATCCAGTCACCCTCTTTATCATCATTAATCTTCATCTAATCTGCGAATACCAACTTTTCGTCACCACCTCTACTCTAATTGGTTGTACAATTAGTAATTATTATATTTAAAAATAAATCTAAAACACAAACAAGAAAAATGAATTTGGAACCGTACGATAGATAGGATTTTATTAGTACTATGAGAATCTAAGTGAAAAGTCAAATTGTGAGACGACACAAATATATATACAATAGGAGGTTGAATCATTCATGATAATAATATTAATCATGATTATGAAATTACAATTTACACGTAAAACATTCGAAAAGTTTTGCTTACTACCGTCTATTCTATATTCTATAAGATTCTATTCTAAATGAAGAAAGTAATGAATTAATTAATTACAGTTATTAACTCCTCTTGATAATTCATAATTTTCGCTTACGTTCGCAATAATAATTACAATTTATTACAAGTACCAACAACCACCACCATACTATCATTACATTTGTAAAACGTAATCCTAAATAAATGCTGTGTTACAGCAAAACGTGAGTAAAGTTAATGATTTTATGTAAACGTAAATTATTGTTTCTTCGTATTAAATTGATGGATTCTCCAAATCCATCTATGTAATAATTACTCGTGCTGCATTGGACTCACCAGTAACTACTAAAATGATAACTAATTATGGATTATGTAGCTGATATGGGATTAACATGTCTCTGCACTGTTTCGCATTTCACACCCGTGTTGCGCCCTTCACGTTGGCTTTTCTTGTGTGTTTAGTAATTACCTATCATCATATTCTTATTATTTTTTGGTTTCCTTTCTTTCTTCCTTCGAATTTGCACTTGTAAGGTGACCACTAATGACATTAAGTAGTATTACATATAGACATAAAACGTAAGTATGTAAGTAATTATGTGTGACAACGACCAATTTTGTACGTCGTCTTTGAAGTATGAAACCAAACCATATACGTTATTTTACTTATAACCGAACACAATGTCATTATGAGAGAAAAACTTGTAGTTAATAATTGACATTTACAAACGCTCAAAACACACTGTCTTCAAATAATCTTTTTCAGATTAAAATGATAAAAGTTTGTTCTTCAAAAGTAGGAAAAATGTTTGCCTACATACTTTGGGAACATATTTGCTCCATATGTATTTGTTGAGTAAGTTATTAAAATACACGACCGTAATAATTGTAGCCTGTTGCCTGTTTCGATTTTAAAAACTTTACGTATAGCTCGTTTTGATTCTTCAACGACGAATATAGCATTATATAGTACTTTACATGGAAAAGCGCAATTAAGTATCACTATATCATAAAATTAAGTATATGTATTCCTGATTCTTGGAACGCAAGTAACCCTTGATGAGAATTTGTATTTCTAAATCTATATAATATATTACATTAATATAACTATAGTAATACAATGGACGATATAGGAAAATACACAGTCGAAGTAAATAATAAAAAACGCAAATTCAAAAGGCAAACAGAGGTAGGCACCATATATATTAGAGTCCGCACGAAAACGAAAACTGATGCTAATACTGAAACTGAATTATGACCTGACCTTTAAAATGTACACTTAGTATTAGGCAAAGAAAAAATATTTACATTTTGAGACGGAAAAAAATGTGAAATAAAATTGAAAGAAGGCCAGGGAGAAATACATTACAGAAATATGAAGCATGTATCGTCCTATTTGAAGAATTACTAGTAGTTTTTGAACGGTGATCATTCATATCTTCATCCTGAGGCAGTCCATCACTACCACTATACATGATGTTATTATTTCGACTTTGAACCCCTTCGTTTTGATTTTGGTTAGTATTCGTAGTGGTGCCGCTCTGGCCATTGTTACTACTACTATCATCGGAAGGAACTATATCCTGGGTGATACTGTCCATTTGGTCTATGATTTGTATGGTAGTGGACGGGTCTGAGACAGTTTCATTCTGAGCCAGTTCTTCCTCTATGTGGAGTTCCTCGTCGTAGTTTACACTTATGGAGGGGGTTGGAGTTGTTTGGGACTCCGATGGTGAGGGTGGACTTGACTGGGTCAGGATCGTTGTCATCCTGGGAGCGTTTGTAGTAGTTGTACTGTCCGCACTCATGTCCGCCGTCTGTGTCGAGGGTGGACTGGTGGTGGTACTGGTACTGGTGGTACTGGTTGTCGCGGCAGTGGTGGCTCTGTCCATGCACCTTCGGATTGGTTGAAATTGGTAGGAGACCAGGCTGCACTTGAGACCCTCTTGACACTCCAGGTCATCGTAGCACCAGTCCCCCCGATTCCCGTTCCCAATCCTTTCGGGTGCTCTACACCTGGCTTTGATACAATCCAACCCGTAGCTACATGAGATGTCGAGCTGATTATTCTTCCCACACGGACCCGTCTCAGCAATGGTGCACTGCTTGTAGCCCGGCTCCCATTGAAGATTCCACACTGGAACATCCGCAATGAGCCGATAGTTGGCACAAGCACAGTAGCCCTCCGGGTCACAGTCCAAGTAAACTCTGTCACTACTTCCAGGGGCCTCAAAGACACAATCTACAGCATTTCTACAGCGGCGATCGAACTCAAATTGAAATCCGTCTTGGGCTGACACGGAGGACAGTAGTAGAAAGTGAGAACTCATGTAGATCCAGAGGACCGCGGAAGATGGAAACATTCCTTGTAAATTATTATGCTTGACCCCCATTTCTTTCTTTGTAGGTATATGTTTAATATCCAAATTTTAATGTAGAGGATCACTCAATACATTGAGCTGGAATTTGGAAAAATATACCAGTAATTACTTAGATACAACTACACAGAACCGAGAGATTTATTTCCTTCTTCTCATTATTTTGACTACTACTTATATAAATTAATATCAATTAAAATTATTGTATTTTTTGTCTCACTTTGTACTGTAAAAAAAACTTGCGCTTACCGATACACCCAAAATCCTATCTTTCCCAGTTAAAGCATGAGGAGCTCCACAGCCTTTCTTCCCGTTTGAGAGGAGAAAATGAGGAAGCGGGGATAATGAAGTGAGGAATATGTGTCTACGAGGAGAGGGAGACAGAAGACAGATGAGAGTCAAAGAGGAAGAAATATAGGTTTTTAAGTGAACACGGGAGGAATGAATTGTTGATTTTGCAGTTTTGTTTTTGAATGTTCCAAAATCCAAAACTAGCATGAGTCCATCCGCAAAGTCAACGTTGAGCTTTCCGTTGTTTAGTTTACATTGAAACCAGAATTAATGGATGGTGGGAAGTCTTTAAAACTTTAGCTTGTTGACTGGTGCTGGTGGCTTGGATTTTGGCAAGCCTTCTATAAATATTCCACCCACTGATTATCCAAGAAGCGCCATAGCTGTGGTCTCTTTCGTGCCTTGCAGTAGTTCAGAGAGTAATTCAGTAATTCAGAGCAGTATTATAGGTACTGTAGATAGTGGATTGATACTCACTCAGTATATAATCTTACAGATAGAGATTGAGATGTTGTAAAAAAATCAGATGCACACACACATGTATATAGACACAAGTCAGTGAAGATAACTACATCATGAAGTATTTCCTATTTGTATTGTCATAAGGTTGAGACTATCTTTGTCCAAGACCAAAGTAATTGCTTCTCATTTGGCCCATTAAAATTTACAACAAACATTCCTTCCCATCTTTCCATGCATCCACAAATATTCCGTCCTCACTAAACTGACACAGTATTAGTAGAGATGCAGAGACTCCAACGACTGAGACAGAGAGGCACTACTTCACATTTCCCATCTTTTACATTTTCATTCAGCAAGATGAGTTGGAGGAACGACGACGACAAGAAGGAGCAGTACGTACCTACACACAGATATCATGAAGATGGATGTGCGCTATCGTTGACGTTGAATTCGGTCGGGGATGATGCCGTACCTCTGGCCGGTTTTTTTTATTTAGACAGAACAGAAGACAGATTGACGAGTTGCAGAGTTAAGAGGGAGAGAGATAGAGATCATCACATCAACTCCATTCCCCCACACACAAAAAACTCTTAGAAGAGGATGAAATTCGAATGGGACATTAAGACAGGGCCGAGAAAAACAAAATTATTTTATCTTACAACTGAATGACTCGGATATGTCATGACGAGAATTACCATTTACCATCACTAATAAAGCAACCACGAAACGAACCACGGAGAGATCCAAAACATTCTATAAAACTTGAATAAAAGAAAGAACCCAACGAAACCAAAACGTCTTAAAACTTCTCCCACTTTTTCATACATCTGCCTCACTCCATATTGCGCCCGAGACCGAGCTATACATAATACACCATCAAATGCCCAACTTAAAAAGTCTGTTGAATTCATAGTACGTATGATGTATATGTAGCATGTAACTTGTGCGTATCTCCCTCATTTGTCCCATTTCTATTCATAGGATTCATATTTCATGTCCAAGAACAACTCCGGAAAGAATAAGAAAAAACATTATTATTATTATGCAATGAACCTGGGGCAGGGAAAAGGTAAGGTCGAATTTCCATAAAATACCAAATAGTATATTATTAAAAGGTTCATGGTCTCACTATTCCCAGGAGCCCCACATACATCCACTTAAACTATGGCAGCTACTACTTCTTCATCTTCCTTCTTCTCACAGCCCATTGGGATTTTTAAATGGTTTTTGCATGAATTATTTATGACTCCGATGAACTGAGACGTCGCAATTCTTCTCAATATTAATGTTGTCACCTTATTAATAATTATTGTAATTTCCTATAATAATCATCACGGACAAGCATAACAACTGGTTTACGGCGGTGCAGTGGTGATCTCTTCGGCTGCTTTTTTTTTCCACCGCAACTTCTTATTACATTTTAAATCATTTCTTTTTGTTAGTGGTAGGGGCATATAGGCTCGTTCACAATAGAGTTAAATACACGGAGAGTGGGCGTTCATGTTCCGCTGTAAATTTTGTCTTGTCGCTATGAGATCACTTTAGGACTACTAATGATCTTTTAAATTCTGCTATGATTATAAAGTGTGATATTTTTTCATTGTACTGACATTCTGTCGATTCTGTTATTCCTATATATACAAGTATGGCACACTTTGTGATTGTTTCGTTCGTACAAACATTTATATACAGGAAATTTTATTAGTTGTTCATTTTCAATAAGTCAATAAATTATAACACTACGCGATCTTACACGAGTACAAATTATACAAGCATCCTTTGGGCTACATTTAATAGACAACCTCTAGAAGGTACACATCAATACATTTTACAGGTAGAGATGTAGATACTGATAATTATTGCACAGACCTTTGTAACTCTTTAAACGCCCTGCAGCAGTGCACAATCTTTATCACGAACTATACGAACAATATTAATAAACATTATTATAAACACATATCAGACATTAGTTTTAATAGTTCTACTTCAGTATGGTACACGTGCTTAATATTATTTGTATTACCAATATTCTAACAAAAAAAATTAATCATACGACACATGTAGTAATAATTAGACATATACATATCACAGAATTAGTAACACACGTGTAATAATACTAATTATTAATTATTACATCTAGAAGAACTGTCAATGAAAAAAATGGTAGTTGACGACTTTAAAATTTTAGCCCCCTTTTGTCCGCTTCATTTTGTTGTGTTAAAAAAATTGAAGTTAAACATCACAAAACAGGTCTGAAGGTAGTAGGTGTAGGTGCTGTAGGTACTTAACATGTACATACTGTACTATACACTAACCTTTTGGTCTCGGGACAGAAAAGTATATCTATGTAAATATGGTTATTTATGACTACCTACTAACTATATAGTTAAAAAATATTACGAACACAAACTAATAATATGGCATTTTAATATCAGTTTTACACAGCAACAAGTTATAATATAATACCTATGTTGCATTCTGTTAAAATAAAAATCTTATTTTTATGCAAAAGTGCATGGTGACGACGCAGCAGATATGTACATGCAGATATATTATGGCGTACCGTAGCCGTCGACAAGGAAAGAAAATATTTACTTACAGCTCTAACTATTGCCAATCTATACATTAATATTATCATCTACGACACTCTCTGAATTCCCATGTAAACATGATGCAATGCCTTTTTATAGTGCATGTAATTGGGATTTACAACAAGTTCTTCTCGTTATTATTCTTCCGTTTTCCTAACTAACCCTTTCAAAGTCAAAACCAGATTGTGATTCTCAAATACACGAGGAGTAAAAAAAAGAAGATATCTGTTTCTGTGGCTCATAAAAAAACATGAATTTTTATAATATTAATTATTATTATCAAGTCCTATATATACTTAAAGCATTTTTGCTTGTCATGTGGTATTCTCGTTTTAAATAGTATAGAGTCTGCTCGGAATTGAGTGTACATGAGGGGCGTGTATCCATATACCTGAGTAAATACACAAAAAAATCAACTAGGTTAAAAACATACATAATCCAAAATCCACCTATACAGTACTCATACCATGTGAATAGTTATAACTACGAATCATTTAGCCTTGTTGGTATTGATAATAATTATTACTATGAAAATATTAGCTCAAATTCAAAGTACCTTTGTGAAAAAGTTAATGCAATGATGCCGTTCTTGAAAATGAGAATCATCTTCGGATAAAGTAACTGGACAGCCCGGACAACGAAAAGTCCACCTGGAAGTGACCTATAGGACAGGATGAAATAGGGAATCAATGCCAATAATTATTGATTCACAAGCCACTCGATGGCGTCTGGAGTAAATTGTAAAAGAAATTTTAACATTGACTGCTTTACTGATTCTACCTTGACGGGAGGTTGCTGAGTCACATGAGAAACTAGAAAATTCATGGCTATGTCTTCACAATTCATGAGCTCATCAACTTTATCTCTAATTGCAATAGGCATGTCGTATGTATAGAGATATGAATACATTTTGTGATAAAAGGCTGCACCTGAAAACAGAGCATAATTACCAAGACCAATATCATCAGTAAAAAAAATATAAAATATAGCCACGTTACGCAGAACAAAGAAATAATTAAAATCAAGGAATTAACTCTCTTACCAGTTAAAACCATAGAGAGTTCACACGAGTAGTTTGAATTATAAAGCCATCCACCATAATTCAAATCCCAAGCGTGAAAACGACCCGGAAACCCAACAATGCGATCCCTGTTTTCCCTCCAAACTCGAAACCCAAAAACAATTTCATCATGCCTCAAATGAGCATCGTCATCTATTGAAAGAACTGCCTCAGTTTCAACGACATCGAACGGAAGAAACCGATTGTTTAAACTATTTTTTTCTGCTTTAACCACCTGCAAGTCCAAGAAGCCAAAGGGAACACAATGTGTAAAATTTTGATGCGATATTATGCTTTTAAAAATGTTCATCAATACACGCTATAAATTCATTAAAGTTTGATTTGTAAGTTGATTTTTGTAAGACTGAAAATAAAAAAAAAATACGCACATGAATGGGAACACCAATATCTGGCCACTTTAAGTCCGGTGAGGGTAGCTGCGGTGAATTCCATACAACCACAACGCGATTCAAATAAGGCAAGGCAAACAATCGTTGAAGGGAATTCATAAGAACTTGTTCTCTCTCATACGTAAGCATGACTACTGTGAACTGCTCCTTGGGAAGGTTCCCTCCAAGCGATTCACTGAATTCCTTTCCAGATCCTCCAGCCCCTCCAGCAATAGGACGAAAACCAATGGAAGAGCCTTTAAATTTCGCTTCCGAAGGCAGAGGGTGATCCCACTAAAAATATACGAAAATAATATATTTCCATACTACAGTACAATCAACCAAATGATTGGTTGCAACGAAAAGCATGTTAAGTTCGTTTATTTTTTTAACTTTATTTTTTCTTTCATTATTTTAGAAAAAATTTTAGATCAAAAAATATATACAGTTGAAACATTCTTGAACATTAACTTTATGACTCACATACGTACTACTACATACTACTCTACACATATTTTTAAAATACAGCAAAGAACTTACGGGCGTGAAAGGATACAATTTAAAAGGCTGATAGTGCACGTTCCATAAATCATACTTTTGTATAATTGTTGTAGAGAAATTCCGAGTGAAAGTAGGTGATGGATATGATGGTTCAATTGGTCCTAGATTTTCTTCTTCTTCCGGATCCAGTGTAAATGAGTCGAGTTTCAATGGCTGCACTCATTGAAGAAAATAATTAAATCAATTTTTTAATTCAATACAAATATTATGAAAGATTAATTAAGATTTGTATTTAGCAGTAAAGCAAAGCAAAGCAAAGATACTGTCTCTCGATCCATACCGTGAAAGTTTCATTGAAGACATTGGGAGAGGGAACTTCCTTGTACGGAGAAGGTGCGATTCCGATCCGTGTTCGCAAACTCCCCAACAACGTCTCCACAACTTTTTGTACAGAGCTCAAATATTTCTCAAATACTAAACGGCCGTTTTTCCTCATGGCGAGAAGGTCAGAGTCCGTAAAGGATTTTAGGTAGTAGTGTAATTCAGTGATTCTTGCCGCTGGGAGTGTAATTATGATTTTCGTCCAGTCAATGACCTCACCGAATGGGAGTAGTAATCTGGAGCCGATAACAACGGGGATAGAGCCATGTTTCAAACTTTCATACAATCGCAACTGTAGTATTTTACTGCTAATGAGATCCAAATTTTCTGGAGAAAGTAATATAATGGAGAAAGTTGAATCCAAGAGAAGTCTCGTTCGGAGCAAATCATTTTCACAGAGACTTGATACTCGTTTTGCTATAAAATCCGATCCGCTATCTCCACCAGTATTTTTCCCATTATTGGAATTTGAATCTTTAGACGGACTATTCTCGGATTTTTGATTACTTTTCATACCCATGGGTGGGTCACAGGAGAATTGGAATACAAAGGAATAAGGATCTTCTTGCTGAATTTTCAAAAACTCTGACTGTACTGATGCCTCAGTTTCTCCGCCCAAGTAAGTTGCTAAATATTTTCTTTTAGCGGGAACTATGGGGGGTAGATGAGACCAGACTTCACCGGAAGGAATCGCTTTTTCCCAATGACTAACAACAATGTCGAAATTATATCGAAATAATAATTTACTCACGCTGTCACTCACAACCATAGCACGTCCCAATTCCTCATAGGGGAAATTAACTGAAGTAGACTTAGCAGTCCCAAGTTGTTGTTCTTCACTTGTTCTTCCTCCAGTACAATGAAACCAAATTAAATGGTTTCTTCCATCGCCGTACCAATACTGAAGAAGCTCATGAGGCTTAAAATCAGGTTTACCCCGTTTGCTTCCCTCCTCCCTCACATCCGTACACCTTTCAACAATAGCAATATAAATGCAAGCTTTGAGAGGATCTGACACAATCTGATGATTTTGAGATATCATTGTATGCAGCATATTTAGATTACTGGAGGAAGTACTAGTAGCACTATAGTCGTAATTTAAATTACTATGATTATGATTCGCATAATAAGAGTACACGGCGGGGTACACATAAACAGAGAAGCTGGACGTAATGGGGCACAAGGAAAAATCAAAACAGGAGTCCATGTCACAATGTAGATTTCCTAATTTCGAATTATAATTATAATTTAGAGGATACACTGGTATAGCACGAAGGGGGGCTAAGGACTTGGGACGACCTAGTCGTGGAGTATTCCTCTCCATGGCTTCCTTTTCCGCAACTTTAGCTTGCTGCAGGGAAATCTGGAGACGATCAAGCTCATTCCGTCGGCGACCTGCCTCATTTTTAGCTTCATCCAACCTACGATTTAGAACAGCTATTTCCGTTTGCAGTCTCTGTCGCTTAGCTTCAAGACCTCGAAGCTCAGCAGATACACTTAATTTTATCCGGAGTAATTCCTCAATACGAAATTTTAGCTCTTTCCCTTTTAATTTGTCGACATCGATCAGCTTGGACGATATCCAGGCTGGAAGCTCTTCCTCTGACTGATTTCCATCCTCGACTCCCACCTGAGCATATATTTAAAAACAAAAAATATACAGGTAAGAAAGAGCTGATTCTTGTGAGTACATACAGAGCGATCATAACTAATAAAAAGGACCAACAGTTGCTAACAATTATATAATTAATTCAGTGTATACAACAGAAACAGTCAAGGGCTGAAAACTAAACTTACATTTGTTAAATAGTAGTGTGTAAAAAATGGTATAAAAAGAAGGACTAAAACAACAAGAATAATTATTTTATAAGTTTTCATGTCAATCTTCTTTGCGAAAAACTGGAGTCGCTTCCGTAACTTTGAAGGTTTTTCAGAAATCATTTTATTGCTGGAGCCCTTCATCTCAGTCAGTCAAAAAGCATGAATTATGAATATCATAAATATACACTTTCATACTTCATGACTTTGAAGTTTCAAATTCCAAAGTCCTATGAACCTAACAACATAACCCACAGCAGTATTTTTTAAAGATGAAAAGTGTTGGCTAGTGGTCACTCACATTATTGTCTTAATTCGTGTAGACAACGTGTACAAAATTTTATTTCTTTTGCCATTTATTAGCTGGAACGTCACCATTTACAGAAACACCAATAATTATTCTTATGAGGTTGAGGTTCTGGTGGGAATGGGAACTTTATTACCAGACAATTAAAAATACATGGTACCACTATGAAATTAAAATTAAACTCAGAGCTCTTTTAATCAAATATCTAATTAAGTCTTGGTTACTTAATTTTTTATGCATGGTTCTTTTTGATTCCCAATCTCAATTAATAAGGCGTCAGAACAGAACAACGACGATAGCGAACAAGACACAAGTCGACTAATATTTTAAAGTCGAGAGACAAGTTCGAGACACTTTTATATATTTTACTCATGGGCTCTCAGGAGTTACGTTTGAATTCTTGAACAATTTTCGCGGTAGGCTCAAAGCGGGAAATTCTTTCGTAATTGAGAATAAACTTGGCACATGAAAAATATTAACCATCCCTAAACTATACTAATGCCTTCTAAATTGCTATAACAGATTTAGCAATTAAAGTATTTCAAGTGATTCAAAATTATAATTCCCACAAGCACACACATAGTTCTATCCTCGCTGGAGTATGTCCATAATGTTGTTAAAAAAATGTGTTTCAAGAGGTTTTGGCTTGTATAAAAGTGCAGTTTAGAATTTGATTTTGTTAAAACCGGAAATCCGCAGTCAGTTTAAAACTTTAAACTCCTATAGCTGACTGCTGACTGCTGAGATACCATTTAGTTCATTCAAAAATGCTTTATCTTTTTTGTAAATAATCTATTACAAAATTCCTCAAATGTGTGATGGAATGGGAGCTCTTCTTGGCAAAGAGCAACATTTACATTATAATGATTGGGAAAAATTTTCCGAGTTTTTGTGTGGGTTTGGTGCTGGATTTACGAATATTTGCGTTACTTATCCCTTAAATAAAATAATTTTTCGTCAGGTGAGTATAACTAACAGCTAAAAGATGAAAACCTTTCCCTGGTTTTATGCATATTTATGCAAAAGTACACACTTTTGGGGCCATAATTTGTTCATGGTCATCTGGTTTTAAATTTGTATTCATTTTTATAAAACATAAAGATGCTTCATGGAGTCCCTATGACGCAAGCAGTTTCCCAGCTCCAAAAAGAAGGGATTTATTTGCTATATCGAGGAATATTACCTCCTTTATGTCAAAAGGCTACGTCGATGTCCATTATGTTTGGATCATATAATTACTACACGAGCACGTTCGCTAAAACTTTCCCAGGGGCGAATAATCAGTTAATCAAGAGTTGTTCTGCAGGACTAGCAGGTTTTTCAGAGGCAATTTTAACGCCCTTTGAAAGGGTTCAAACGCTGTTGCAGGTAAAACACTGACCATAATAATCAAATCCTCTAAGTCTAAAATCAGAAATCAAGAGGGGGAGTGTGCCTTATAAAATTAGCATGTTATTGGAGTGCAAAAAATATGTGAAAGAATATTAAAAATTGTAATTATTATTTCCCACAGGATCGGCACTATAATAGCAAATTTAATAATACAATGCATGCAGTTCGAGTTATTTGGACAACGCATGGTATTCGTGAGTTTTACAGAGGATACTCGATGATAGTCTTTCGGAATTCAGCATCAAACATAATCTTCTTTGCTGCCAGGGAAAAAGTTCAAGTCTACTTTCCCCATACGAATAGTGTGTGGTCAAATTATTTTTTAAATTTTATCAGGTTAGATTGAGATTTCAAGCTAATTTTTTTTAATCATAAATGTACATAAGTAAAAAGAATTAAGTATGTCCGCGGCGCCGTTGAAACGATAAACCTTGATATTACGAAAGGATCTTCTTAAAAGGCGCTATCATATTACTTAAATTTTTATGGAGTTTTCATTACAAATTACAAACACCCCTATACCTTAACGCTTTTAATACCCAGGCTGATTAACTTGTTTGAATTTGTTATTTTTGGACCATATAGCGGAGGACTCATAGGTGCTATGTTGAGTACAACTTTTTATCCGTTCAACTTAGTCAAAACTCGAATGCAGACCAAGTTAGGTGGCGAATTTTTTCAACCAAATTACGTATTCTCCATGATCTGTAAGGAGCGTGGATATCGGCTTACGGAACTGTTTAGAGGCGTTCATCTAAATTATACCAGATCCATCCTGTCATGGGGAATAATTAATGCATCGTATGAACTATACAAGTCATTACTCCTCGCCCCTTCAAGCCGTGATTAATTTCCCTTTGGGACTGATTCTTCGGTACTTATTTTCATCCCTCTTGCATGTTGCTACTACCCTATACACCCTATAGTCTTCGTCCCTCGTAAATTATTACCACACACATTAGTTTTATGACCTTGTACATTGGTTTCGCTATTACGGTTTCTTGTTTGCCTATAAAAGTGCTGAAGCTTGTCGGAAGTCCCAGCGATTACGAATTTAAGTTTAAGGAACGCCATAAATAAAGTAAGACACTAATTTAAGGATCATATACACTTACAATCAATTTTGACTATGCAGGCAACTTAACCGAAAATATATACGATTTGTGCAATAAAATGTTTTTAAAATACGTCAAATACCAACTAAAAGAATTATATGATACAAATTGTGATTTCATTTCACTCATCCGCATATCGTCTGTAAAGAACCAAAATGACCCATATCCAATTTAAGATAGAATCAAAATGATTTATGTCATAAAAACAAAATGAGAAACATGCGTAAAACGTTACTTAGGAGTTTTTGAAAATTTTCTATGCACATCCTTTTTAAAGCGTAAAATGTGATATTTTTTACGTTTTTGAAAAGCATAAAATGTTCCATTTACATGTTTTTGAAAATTGTAAAATGTTCTATTCACATGTTTTTGAAAATTGTAAAATGTTCTATTTACATGTTTTTGAAAAGTTTAAAATGTCCTATGTACACGTTTTTGAAAACTCCGAAATGTTTCATTCACATGTTTTTCAATAGTGCAAATTGTTCTATTTACGTTTTTGAAAAGTGTAAAATGTTCTATTTACATGTTTTTGAAAATTGTAAAATGTTCTATTCACATGTTTTTAAAAATTGTAAAATGTTCTATTCACATGTTTCTGAAAATTGTAAAATGTTCTATTCACATGTTTTTGAAAATTGTAAAATGTTCTATTTACATGTTTTTGAAAATTGTAAAATGTTCTATTTACATGTTTTTGAAAATTGTAAAATGTTCTATTTACATGTTTTTGAAAATTGTAAAATGTTCTATTTACATGTTTTTGAAAATTGTAAAATGTTCTATTTACATGTTTTTTAAAATTGTAAAATGTTCTATTTACATGTTTTTTAAAATTTGTTCTATTCACATGTTTTTGAAAATTGTAAAATGTTCTATTCACATGTTTTTGAAAATTGTAAAATGTTCTATTTACATGTTTTTGAAAATTGTAAAATGTTCTATTTACATGTTTTTGAAAATTGTAAAATGTTCTATTTGCATGTTTTTGAAAATTGTAAAATGTTCTATTTACATGTTTTTGAAAATTGTAAAATGTTCTATTTACATGTTTTTTAAAAGTGTAAAATGTTCTATTTAAATGTTTTTTAAAAGTGTAAAATGTTCTATTTAAATGTTTTTTAAAAGTGTAAAATGTTCTATTTACATATTTTTTAAAAGTGCAAAATATTATAATTAAATGCTTTCAAAGTTTCAAGACATGTTTCAATATTTTTGTAGATAGAGGATACTGTTTTTAGCTACAAATGGATATGGGTAATTTTGGTTCTTCAGCGAATTCCTATAAGTTACGAATTACATGTAAATGCTACTTCAACCAAACAGTGCACTGCAGTGGTGTGAAAGCTAAAAATTTTCAAGTGAAGGTAATTTATTAAGTTTATGTATAATTATATAATTAATAAGTTTAACAACAAATCACTCGGTTTCCCGTTCCGTTTCACATAATTTATACAATAATAAAGATTATGCTCAGAGAACACACTACAACCTGAATCTAAATGGGTTCTAAACATTAAAATGATTACTCAAATGTAATAAAGTTAAATTCATAATATTACGCATTATATGTAAGCTATTGTTCTACTTCTGTTGCAACATCGAATTTGTTCGTCAAAGCAAGATAACATATATATAAATAAAATAGACAACCCGTATAAATGACTTTATAAGCTTAACAAAGTCTGCACTAAAATATCGATCAAGAAAAAGGATAAGGTAGTATTTTAAGACATTTGCTATCGCGCCGTAATAATATGTCTTTTATTAAAAGACTCATCGTGGCACTTCATACCACCTATGACCTAATGACCTAGGCGGAATTCGATTCGAAGCCATCAATCTACCTATCTATCATGTAAATCAACTAAACAACATTCGATGTGCTCAGTCAAGTGTACAAAAAAATATCCTGGTATCAGCCTATATAATCCTAAGTTGGGAATATGTTCCTTAAAGGTTCTAGAGGATTAAATTTTGTCTAAACTTGGATTTGCAAAAAAAATATCTTAATCAATAATAATATTAATAAAAAAACGTGTTGGGCTTGGAATACTAAAAAGATATTTTAACTAGGTGTATTATAAATTTTAAAGGCTCAAAAAATACGATAAAACATCTTGCCTTGTAATTACTATACGAATATTAAGTGCTACATTTTATGGTATATGTAGTAGCTTGTTTTGGATTAATTCTACATTTTTTACCTTTTTTTGAATTACCAATTCATAAATTGAACTTTATATATAGTATATATAGTATATAGTATTATAACAATAACAATAGCTGATTTACACACATACAGAGTTCATATAGTTGCATGTAAAAGTTATAATAAAATATAGTAGTGACTCCTACTCCTACTCCTACATTGACGACGAAATATAATGTGGCTTAAGATAAAGCGAATCAAAATGGCAAAAATCAAAATCTGAAATTAAGAAGGAGATATTGACTGGTGTGAGAGCATCGTGTTCTGATGGTTAGCCATGGCCATAGCCATCATTGGACTCATTTGACCTCCACCTGGAGAAACGGATAAACCGGAAGCAACTGGGGACAACGATCCTGCACCAAGACTAGAACCAGGAGAAGAATTTTGTTGTTGTTGTTGCTGCTGCTGTTGTAATAATTGCTGTTGTTGCAATTCGAATAAGTTGCATTGTTGCTGCAACTCAAATGGATCCGCCCCCTTCTTATCATGAACTGAATCACGGTACAGCATGAAACTTTCAGGGAGTCTCCCTTCATCCAGTTCTTTAGCCCACAATTTAAGCATGTCCATTTCCTTTCTCAATGAGAATATAGCTTTCTCAGTCTCAGAGATTATTTCCTCCAGATACTGATAACGAAGCTTCTTCCTAGCTCTGCATTCTCTGGCGCTCTGACGACTTCTCTCTAAAAAAATATTGTGAACATGTAAACCAAATTAAACAAATCTACACACAAGTTAAAAGTACACATAACAAAACAGCACTGATGTAGTAAATTGCACGTGACAGACTATACATCCAGTGGACAGGCATTAAAAGACCCCAAATTAGCTCAACTACGATTGAAAATTTATATCTACATGTGAACGTAGATGGTTTTGTCACTCCATTTACATAAAAAGTTAACGCCGTCAATCAGTTCCCTGATTGGTCCGCTGGTTTGAACTTATAGGGAATTATTTATAAATCCTGGCCATTTAAAATTAAATCCTTTTTCTGCTAATGATTTATTTATAATTCCTCTAAGGAAATTACATTTAATTCCAAACGAATTAAAACTGAAGCGTTTCCACAGACTGCTGTAGGGATTATTTACATGTATGGTGAGGCCTTAACCTATAACATGAATGGGTCATTCATAAATTAATTTTGTCTTTTCTTACCTAACTTGGCTTTGATATCGGCCTTATCCGCAGGTTTTTTAGTCAGGGACCTTGTCCTGCCCCTTGGTCTCGGAGGGTCGAATTTTTTTTCAACCTCCTAAAGCAAACACACAGTAATTTATAGCCGGTCAATACATTCAACATTTATATTTGTTTTGAAATTAAATCGAGTTTTTACACACAATTCATACCTAATTTACCAAGCAATATTCTCTGTAAACCTTAAATTTTTGCATACCTCATCAAAATCCAGCCTTTCCTCCTTGGGCAAAACCAATGCTGGTAACGAACAATCTTCGTCGATTTCCATACTTCCTTTTCTTCCTCCCGATTTGGGAGATACCTTACGCTCTCTGCTTCTACTCCAAGTTTATTCAAACAGGAATAATTAATAACGAACTTGTACTACACAACACTAAATTCAGATATTCAATCACTACTGGATCTTATACTTAACGTAACTTCCTTAAGAATTTAGCCAGACGGGAGAAAAAACTGTGTCATATGCGACTACTTTTAGTTTTTTTATTATCTTCAAGATATCAGCAAAAATGATGCAACAAACAATATTGCGTTAGTTAAAATCTGCTGGGTTCTGACACACAAGAATCTGTAATAATCTACTCTTGAATTCTAATAACACAAGCTGAACTAATCAAGCCTGGAATGACAAAAATAGGGTTTTACTAAGTACTTTTCCAATTTTGTAATGGAATTAGGAAATAGTTCTACAAAGACAATTAAGACTAAGGAAGGAGATATAATAAGTTTATCGCTTCTTTGTTAAACGTGTGTGCGAGAGGGACAATAACAAATTTGCAGACGAGAGAATTTTTTACTACGTTTTTACTACCTTGAAGACTTCATGTGTAGTGTTTTCCTCGTGATTGACGTCACGTCTCAATCAAAACAGTCTGTTATGATTTTGGCGAAATATTTTCCCGAAATTTTTAACGTATGGAAAGTATAGGAAATGAGAGAGCGACGCCGTATTGCGAATTTTGGCGTGCGGCTATTTAAAGTGGTTGCGAATTTGCGAATACCATACTTGAATGAAATCAAGAAGTTAAACAACACCTTAACACCAAACATATGACTCAAAATACTACGCAGTAGTTTTCCACAGTGGCTCTGATTTGTTATTGTGTGGTTGTGACATTCAAAACATTAGGGGTCTTTCAAACATGACGCCGTGAACAAATCAGTCATCTATTAGGAACCCCACCACTTCCAATAATTATATCTTTACAGTCCTACTACTAGCAAGAGATGATAAAACATAAAATAAATAAATGGATCAGCAAACAAAAACTCACCGTTTGGAATACACACATTTATATTTTGACAGCCCCTATCCAATCGATAGATAAAGGCTAAAGCGTGGTAAAGCCAGTAAAGACTGAAGAATAAAGAAAATTCCTCAAAAATCCCTCCCCACCATTTCGCATATCACTATAGCATACTGCTAGTACCCAACCGCCATAAAGACGAGAGATCTCTCTCTCTCGTCTTTGCCATATTACTATCATCCCCCTATTACCCCCCCTGGGGGTCCCCCAGTCTTCAATTCAATTCAAGGAAAGACTTTAACTAGTACGGAATCGTCCATAAATGACTTCGCAGCTATGGTCATTGGGTCTGCTTAGATGCTGATGATAACCCACACGCTAAAGATAGCCACTGACGCAATGGTTGAGCTGTTGTCGTTGGCGAAGGAGTTATTTCAATGACAGCATTTACGGACAGCTCCTAACTCAGTAAACAGCAACTGACTGAATGTACAAAAAAGCATGAATGAAAAGCCATAGAGTGATAGAGACGAAACTTGATGATTTTTCAGAGAAGACACGTCTGTCCAATCTAAACTTGTTACGTCTTTTGAATGGAAATGCCACGTATTTATAAATCCGAATGTATCATTTTCTCTGCGATAATATGAAATTACAGGGTTTTACGTGTTCCCCTTCCCCCTGACTCAGTGTTTTAATTTTAATAGTTTAATTTGGATCATTTCTGAATAAAGTCTACAGTCAACAGTCGTAGTCGTAGTATAGGTGTTCTGCCTAAAAGTGCTAAAAAGAATTAAGAAAGTTTGTTACGGTTTGACTTGACGTTGTTCCGGTTGTCATAATCAATAATAAAACTAATACGCTGTGTGGATACCGATAGCAGTGGGAGGATGTGGAAAAGTTCAATAGTCAAAATGTTTATAAGCAGGGAAAATCTTATTAGTTTAGTAGGTCTATTATCATTATTATGCTTCTTCGAAATTAGTGAAGCAAAACGCCTTCAAGAAGTAACTTGCGGAAGTGTTCTCAAACTAATGAATATTGCGTATAAAGTGAGGCTACATTCCCACGATATTAAATATGGTTCAGGCTCTGGACAGCAGTCCGTGACTGGCTCTGAACTGAAAGAGGATGTCAATTCCATGTGGGCCATTAAAGGAACGAACAAATTACCATGTAAACGAGGGTAAGCACATAATTTGCTTGCAATTCGGGACATTTAACTTATCACAGACGATCGCCGATCGACAGGAGGGGAAACTGAAAGCCATTCTGTGCACAGTCATGTATACAGCATAGGATATGCCGACAATCAAAATAATCGTTTTTTTATTTTAGGGAACCTGTTCAATGTGGAAGCAAAATCCAAATAGAGCATCTGCAGACTGGAAGAAACCTTCATTCCCATTTATTCTCTTCTCCCCTATCGGGTCAACAAGAAATTAGTGCATTCGGGGAAGATGGTAAATATAATTTAAAATAGAAAACGTGTACAGTTTACAACATTAGAACCTTCAAATATTCAGTCTTTTCAACGTTTTGCGTGTATTTAATGCATTCATGCCTTTATTTTAACCACAGGAAGAGGTGATACGGGAGATGTTTGGGTAGTAATTTGCGATGGACAAACTTGGGAGAGAGATGACAATGTACAATTCCGTCATGCGGACACAGATGTGTACTTGGGCTCATCTGGCAATACTTACGGCAGACCGATTCACGGACAAATGGAAATTGTTGGAATGACTCGCGGTGATTCTACGAGCTACTGGACAGCAATGGAAGGAATATTTGTTCACCCAACAGAAGTAAACACAAAATCAAATTATGATCACGAGAAGGATGAATTGTAGGAATAATTGTTAATATTTATTCGTAACTAGAATTAAATTATAATCCAGTCAAGTAACTTGACGCAAAATTTCATTTGTGTTACACAACTTTTTTAGAGCTTCATTCTAAAAAATGCTCCTCGAAAAAATAAATTAAATGACTTTAAAAAATTTCATAGTTACATACAGTGTGCACCATTTTCTACCTATTGTCTAGCACCCAAAAATGAAATTATGAAAACTTTCTTCAAAATCAAACATTATTGCTAAAACTTTCAGCAATAAAATAAAAATGTTCAAAAAAGAATAGACGTTGTAGGTAATAAAGGCCAGATGACCTGGAGCTGGACTTCGTTTCGCTCCTACACTCAGACTGTAGAAAAGAACGAAGTTCTGGCTTCGCATTTCGCATCGCATCGCACGGGCTTTTGGCCAGTGGCTTTACAAAAAAGTCGTTCCCGTCATTGCATTGGTAAAGCAAACAAAAAATGCAAATCAGATAATAACTTTTTAAAATGTCCGTCCAAAGGTCAAGCTCTGTTTGAAATTTGAAAAGTCCCTAAAACCTCACGTAAATGTCATTACAATGTGTATTAGCAAGTACAAAATCTCAGATCTCCTCAATGCAGATTGCAGATCAATTGAACCTGAATATTACTCCTGAGGTGTTTAAAGCAGGAAGCCAAAGGCCCAAGATTTAATTTACGCACTGTGCTGGACGATGGAAGAAGTTCTGTGGGCGTGGAGGAAGAAGCATTCACAGTACTACAAAGGTAAAAATAAACAAAGAGCTGACGTATACATACAGCTCTATAGTGTTTAACGCAATACCTATATTAATAAAAGATGATTTTTAAACTATTTGCAGTAGCAGATCCACTATCTGCGTTCAGCAAAAAGAAAAACTGAATCGAGAAAATACTGTATTAGTTTATTGTGAGCATACCTGGGCCTGGTCGTGGGAAAATCGTCGATTATTTGCTAACTTTTTTGCACGTTCCGGGGATTGTATAGAATAGCTGGTAGGTTCACAACAACAAATAAAATATTTGCTGCACAGTTTTGTTCCGACCCCCACCATAAAAACTATGACCCTCAACATCGCTGTTAATTCTAATTAATGTCATAAATTGTCATTATTTTTTCTTAAATTGGCTACAAATAGTAATATTACAGATAACAAACGTCTAGCCTTAGAATTTTAAAGTCCTTAAATACTAATAAAAGTAACACTGCTGGTGCGTCCAGCGCCAGCATTCGGTCCCTAGTTGGCTTTGGCTACAGCTTGAATCATAAGACTTCCATAACTTCCACTCAACCAGATCCCTCTTGTAATTTGTTCCCAAACAATAATTAAGAAAATTGAAAGATTGCTAATTTTGGATCGTGCACAATTATTACAATACACATTGTGCACAGATAATAAGAAAAAATATGATTTGTAAATGGTATGAAGGCACATCTTCTTTCCACACGCCTTTAAAGTACAAAAGGTACCATTTCATTAACTATACATAGAATTGCGAGCAGATGGTCTTAATTACGCATTCTAATATTTCAATTTGCATATTTTTGAAAACATTTCTACACAAATGCAACCATAATTAATGTGGAAAATATTTTGCTTTTGATTAGTAAAAAAGTTTGAAATTGGCATCGAAACTAGAATTTCATGTAAAATTTCATCTTTTGATTTCAGGTAAAACTTGTATCTTCAATATTTTAGTTTTTATTTCGAAGATGCCTGATTAATTTCTTTTTAATAGTCGAAATCCTTATTAATTTTTCGGCTTCAATAATATTATTATACAGCTCAATCTGCAATTTTTACGTTTTTCGTGTTAATAAACTCGAAAGCTTAAATACATTTAAAAAAAATTAAAATCTGAATTTTTTGGTCTCATTAGAGCTTTAAATCTAAACTAGCAGGTTAGCAACCCGATGGGTTGCGTTAAAAATGTAATATACATTTTTCACTTTTATTTG
Organism: Dicyrtomina minuta; assembly: GCA_949802685.1. Taxonomy (NCBI): domain Eukaryota; kingdom Metazoa; phylum Arthropoda; class Collembola; order Symphypleona; family Dicyrtomidae; genus Dicyrtomina; species Dicyrtomina minuta. The sequence goes on along the minus strand of OX461810.1, from coordinate 39,242,498 downwards.
GGATGGTTAATAAGGTTGTGGTCAAATCGACTTTAGGGTTGCCTTGTATAAGCTTAAACTAAAGGTTCTACTGGGTTGGACTGCGCAAGTTTTGACCGGATACTTGCCCGGGGTAAGCTTTAACCTCAACTTTGCATGGGTTAAGTTTTTCCTATAGACGTGGTAGGAGAGTAGGTTTTAAACAGAGCCTTTTCCGGGTTAAAGTATGGAATCCGACTTGCTCTGGGTAAGTACTGATCAGGTACTTGCCCAGGTAACGCAATAGTATAAGACTTCGATCAGAGGCTGGCACGGGATAAGTTACACTGTAGCGTTGGCTGGCTTAAGCATTCACCACAGACTTGCCCAAAATTAATAATTTGCCTCACCGGTCGCATGCTATTAAATTTCTTGAGCCCACAGGCTTTCTCGGGGTAAGTTTTTCCCAGGGTTTTGCCCGTTTGCGCTATGGTCACGGACGTGCCCAGGGTAAGCTTCAATCACATCCTTGCCCGGGCTAAGCTTTGATTAAATGGGCCATCCATATATTTTGTTTGAGCTTTTTGTGCAAAACCCCCTCCCCCCTTTCAAATTGTCACTACTTTATCATTTCTCGATAGCCCCCTCTCCACTATAAACGTTTGAACTTTTTAAATAGTTGCTCAAAGAATTTTTATATTTTCTAAAGGTTTATATATAAATTTTTGCGAAAAATGAATTAAATACTAATTATATACATTACTTATCAATATAATGTATCTGCTTTGATTTGCCGTAATCAAAAATTTAAAATTTACAAAAATCGCCTGAAACGTCATTTTCCTGAACCTCCCACCCCCTTTGCAGTTTCAACGTGTCATTGGCCTGAAACCCCTCCCCCCTTGAAACCTGAAACGTAATGCATGGATGGCCCCAAAGGCTTAACTGGGGCATGGTTTTGCCGCAGGCGCAATCCGGGTATGTTTTGATCAGAAACTTAACCTGATTACGCTATGGTCACCGACATGGCTGGGCTCAGTTTTGATTTCAGGTTAGCTTGGAATTAAGGCTTTAAATTAATAAGAGTTTAATAAGTCGTATTACATTCAGTCATTTTTTGTTGTTTACGCATTGGATAGGTAAAACCTGATCGTGAGTCTTTTGTGCGATGTAAAATTCACCCTATTTTGTTCAACATAATCTTTTACTTCCGGCTACAGCATATGCAATTTTATTGGATCACAGGCTTCGAAGGGAAAGGACACTAATAATAACCTTGACTTGCCGACGCGTCAAGCGGTACCATTAAAAGTGCAAATAGTTGAAAACTGAAGCGCACATAACGTGTAGTGGCATTTAACAGGGACAATCCCAAAACCTCATTATTATGCAATTTTAGTTAAGAGATTAAAAAAATAAATTATTACTGTTAGTGAATTATTATTACGAAGCTTAGTTTTGACTTCAGTGTGGGTGCAGTAATGCATAAGTAGTAGACATGGATACGATGCAGTTGTAAGTTAGACAATAGTAAACTTTAGTTAAATAAAATAATAAAATAAGATTAGTAATTTTGTTGCCAAGTTCAATCTTTTTTTATCGGCTTGCATTTTTTTCCTCAAATTTTATGGCGTTCAAGTTAGAGGTATTTGCAATTAAAAATCTAGCTCTGTACCAATCAGGACCCTGGAATTTTTAAAAATTCGAATTTACAGGCTGTGATTGGTGCAGAGCTAAAAAGTTAAAACGGGAATAATTCAAAAAAGTGTCAAAACACTAAATTTTCCGAGACTATACCGGCATCCGCTTGACCAAGGGCTATCTAATGACACCCCAATAAGGGGTAAATTCCTAAAACTGTAGGAGGAGTACACTGTATAAGCTGGCAACCCCCCGTAACACTGCACGCGTTAATTAAGAGACTAGAGACGTGCCTAAAATGAATGCTTTGACAATACCATTACATTTGTTGAGCTTTGACCACAGACTTGTTCAGGGTAAGTTTTGGCGTTGATCGGAGAGTTGCCCGCCTTACGCTTTGGTCATGGACTTAAGTTTTGATCAGTGACTTACCCGTGTAACGCTATAGTGAGATATTTAGATACTTAGTTACCAAGGAGTTGCCCGCATTACGCTATGGTCAAGGACTTGCCCAGGATAAGCAATAATCACAACCTTGCCCTGGCTACCCTTTGATCACAGGCTTGCCCGGGTTGGTTAGGTTTTTCCCGCATGCGCGCTCGAAGTATGTTTTGACCACATATTATTTTGACAGCTAAACTTAAAGAGCATTTTTTAATCCATTTAATTGCAACCCGTCGGGTTGCTAATCTGCTAGTATGACTATAAACGTTAGTGTTGAATTGAGTTTTGCTGCTGCCATGCAGAGTACACATGGATACGATACAGTTTTAAGTGGCAAGCAATTTTAAAATGTAAACAATAGTTCTTTTTTCAACTTTTATTTTTAATTTACTAAACCTTTTTCGCTTTTACAATCAATTTTTCCTCAATGCCATCGGCAGTGCCGACTTTGACAATAAAATGTTTTTCTTGTAAATAATTATTTTATTTTAACATTACTTTTTTATTTAAATCTTTTGCATTCCAAAAAAAAATAAAATAGGAATAAATAATTTTTAATAGGGCTCTGTGCCAATCAGGGCCACAGAATTTTCAAAAATTTAAATTCCAACGCCGTGATTGGTGCAGAGTAAAAAAAAGTTAAAACGTGAATAACTCAAGAAAATGTCAAAACGTTAAATATTCCGAAGCCACAACCTAGTCCCCTGGACCAAGGCCTATCTAATGACACCCCAATAAAGGGTAAAATCGAAAAACTGTAGGAGGAGTTTGATGTACAACTTTGGTAGTGGGAATTGAGTGAATGGTATAGAGCCCCATTATGCAAGAATTAAATAATAGATAATATTTTAACTTTTTTGCTTTTTGAAACAGTGAATTCGAGTCAGTATCTCCAAGGGTATAGCATCCACGTACTGCTGCTGTTTGATTGGTAAATCCATACGACTTTATTTTCATCCGGCATCGAAGGCTGGTTAACGGGCAATCGCAATCGGATTGTGCTAGTTAGTTCTGGGTCGATTGTCCCCCAATGTAGTTTACACCCCCATTTTAAATTATTGCATGAGTTCTAGTCCTACTCACTATTCTTTCTTTGAAGCCTAGACTGTAAATGAAAAGTTGAATAGTAGAATCTATAGCTGTAAGTTAATTAAAATTAATGTAGGGTGAGAGTGCCTAATTGTGGGCAGGTTCATAAAAGTTAAACTTTCAAAACTCATAACTTGTGAGCCAGAGTTCGCAGAGCAAAACCTTATGAACAGAAATGCTGGCTGAATCTCGCTTACACGCTTAGAAAAGATCTCGACTAACTTTTATTTAGGTCGAGCTAACATATCTGGGTGTTAATTTTAACACGATTGCCAGTTAATTTCAAAAGTTTCGAAGGTGAGGAAATATGTTAGGTACGTGAAACTAGAAACACCGCTGTGTGTTAATATACCTACACCAAATAATGTTACAGTTGACCGAGAATCGTGTAAAGAATTTATACCGCCGTATATTATGCTAAATAAGTGCTTCAACTCAAAATGAATGGTCTCAGGCCAGTGGTTACCTGGTTACAGACGCCGAAACTAATTTTGAAGGTTGGGGGTTCGTGCCTGACTTTTTGCATTATTTTTTAATTGAGTTAGTCACGTAACTACTTCTTGGTTACATATCGTCGGTGAAGAGTCATTCTGTCTTAAGTCCAGTGCACGGCTAAAATCATTCTTTCTTAAAGTCATTCTGTCCTAAGTCCATTCAATTGGTAGATGCTCTCGAGGTCGCTTCCGCGATGTCCTTTGCACTAGGTCGGGGTGGGATGTTGCTGAATGTGTTGTACTCATGACGTACACTTAGGGGTCGTCCACAATTGACGCAATAAAAATTCCATTTCCAGAACGTATTGCACCTATCAAAAACACTTTTTTAAAAGTCAAACTGTTCTATTTACATGTTTGTGAAAAGTACAAAATGTTCCATTCACATAATTTTGAAAAGTGCAAAATGTTCTATTTACATGTTTTTGAAAATTGTAAAATGTTCTATTTACATGTTTTTGAAAAGCGCAAAAAGTTATGGAAATGGAATTTTTATTACGCCTTTTTTGGACGACCCTTAAGTGTACGTCATGAGTACAACACAGTCAGCAACATCCCACCCACACCTAATGAGACTAATGACCTAATGCAAAGGACATCGCGGAAGCGACCTCCAGAGCACCAATGGACTTGGGACAGAATGACTTTCCTGCTGTTAAGTGTGAATGTTTTACTAATTTATTTGGTAGTACTACGTACATGTGAGTTAAACGTAGGAGTATTATTTTACAACAATAATATGTTGCTGCTCTTAAGTATACGCGTGTGACCATGGACACTATGAAGTAGTTTCCTATGTTAAAGCATATTATACTTTTCAGTGAAGCTCGTCTTCCCCAATTGCTTCTTTTTTGGAAATCGGGTATGACGAGCGTGTTATACGAAAGTTAATACGATAGTGGTGTCTTACAACGGAAACCTTTTTAATTTCAAACTTTAGGTGGAAATTTATCACTATTCCGATATTCACACTGCTCAGTCTAGCACATTAGGGAGGTAATAGGGGTCATACATCTATTACGTCTACAAAAACCCCATTTTTTGAACCCCCCCCCTTTTCACCATTAGTTATATTTCCAAAACACCCCCCTCCCCCAAGACGTCTACAGTAATTTTTTTTAAACGGGATTCGATTATTTCGTTTTTACATACTTAATTACGACCACCATAAAACTAATTTAAAAAATAAACAATCTGTTCGAACTCAAAATTTTGCTGGAAATAAGGGCTTGCAAAATCAAGACCAAGACTTTCGAAATTTTCAAGACCATTCAAGAATTTCAAGAAGTCTCGAATTTTCAAAACCTGTTTTAAATTGAATTATTTTGACATCTTGAAACTGGATATGAAGGTTTGACCAATTTTTTGTTGTCAAGAGTCTTGATTTTATGAAAACTTTTGCTACAGTCTTGATTTCAAGACTCTTGAATTTTCGAATCTTTTGAAAGTCTTGATTTCAAGAGTCTTAAATTGTCAATACTTTTGAAAAGCTGGAGAGTCTTGAAATTTTCAGATTTTCAAAAGCCGATTTCAAGTAAATTAAAACTGAAATTTTGTGCTTGCAAAAGTATGGAATTAGTGCAATGAAATTGTGAATTTTTATTGTTAATGTCATTAATGTGATTTATTGTGAAGTCAAAACGCATTGAAAACTATACACTTGGACATAAAACAATAACAATATAAATTAGCAATATTTCACAATTTCAGTGCACTAGTATGGAATATATTTTTTGCTACACTTGATTTTAAGACTCTTGAGACTACAAGGCGCACCTACAACTTCTACAAGTATCGATTTGAAAACTTTAATATTCAAGACTATTAAAGAAATTGAGTTCGAGGGTCATGCAATTTCATGATCAGGGACGCCAGACGTCCTGATTTAGGGGGGACTGCCCTGATTTGGGCTTCAATGTCCTGCGTCCTGCCTAGGTCTTAATAAATCAGGACGCAAATTGTCCTGATTTCGACATAATCGTATTTTTGTACTAAAATAATGCAATTTTGTCTAATTGCACAAAACTAAAACTACAGTCATTGTTGCGCACTCTATTTTCACATATAGAAGTTGCATAATATGCTGATACAGTGTAAGTACTTCCGTTTGCAAGAACGAATTTTGCGCAGCAATCGTAGCATTCAAACTTCGAATGTCGTGTTTACGCTTGAGTGTTTCTTGTCCGTAGTCAGTAGCAGTAATAATTGCAGGTCAGGCCGTCAGGGATATTTAAGTATTTGTCTTCAGGTTACTTATTTAAGAAGAATTTCGGATTTCGGAGTGTTACTACTACTATTAGTCAGTGGACATGCCTTAGATTTAAATACTTTCGTATTTCAACTACGATAGCAAAGTTATATTTTGATATGAAAGATAAAGATTGAATAAAACGTAATGATTGTAGCAAGCTAAGGCCATGAATAATTATCCTGATTTTTTCGCTGATTTGAACCGATAGGGAATTTTTTTAACGAGCATAACCCTTCCAAACCATAAGCAAGATTTTCAAGCAGTTATAAATATGTATTCTTTCAAAAAGAGCGTAAAGAAACTTGGAATGGCTTAGTAACATGGTGAGCTTCGGTCGATGAAATATTTTTTCAAAAACGCGAAAAAGGCCTAAAAATGGTTATTTACTCTATTTTTTATTTTTTAAAATCATCTCAGGCGCAATTTTTGGAAATTGCGTATGAAAACCCATTTTAAAATATTCTGAATTCAAAACCTTTAAAAATTTTAAATTTTTATTTTTTTGAAAATTTTGAATGAAAAATAGGTGTTTATAAAATAAAACAAAATAAAAATTTCAACAAATTTTAATTTTTTTTTAATTCAGAATATTTTAAAATGGTTTTTCATACCAAGTTTAGTAATACAAAAAAATTAGTAATTGACTTAAAAAAAGATTTTACATGTTGATAATGAGTAAAACAATATTCTTTTAAATATAGACAACTTTATTTAAAAATAAACTTGACACTGTCCTCCATGAGGATAGCCTAAAGACTCAGTAAACGGGACATACTTTAATAGTTTCTATCTTCTATGCTAAATTGTAGTATCATGATTATTCATGACGTAATATAACGGTGGGGGGGGGGGGGGGGGTCAGAGTGCTTCATGGAAAAATGTCCTGATTTGAGATCTTGGAAATCTGGCATCCCTAATGATCAGCCTTAGTCTTGATTCAAAGAGCATTGATCTTGTCAAGACTTTTGAAGTCAAGGCTTCCAAGATTTAAATGGAAATGTAATAAAATCTTGAAAAACGTGTGCAGAAGTACCCAATTTATGGAAAAAAATAAGTTTTCTACTTTTGACGAAAGTAAATTTTTGGATTGAATAAACATAAAAAAGGAAAATAAATGTGTAGACGTAAGTTTTTTTTAACCACCTCCCGTCCACCATGCTTTAAAGTGAGATTTAGTTAGCATGCTTCTGAGCACCCTCCTCCCCCCCCTTTTTTGCAGACGTAATAGATGTATGGCCCCAACACAAATGGCGCCATCGGTTATATGGGTGGGTCCTAAAAAGCTCCCCAATTTAAAGTTAAGTTAAATACGTCACAAAAGGAGGTGGGTGGGTCCGCAAATGTGGAAAATTTCGATGGCGCCATTTGTGTTACCTCCCTTACAGTGTAAATCCCTAACTAAAATGTGTGTTGACCACTGTAACACCTGGTGTCATTGTCGGAGTAACACAAAAATAAGTTACAAATTAACACCCATGTGGTTAAGCTTATATTTTTCTAAGCGTGTGGTAAGGGCGAGGGTAAAAATAATCGTGAATGCAAATTATAGTACTTTCTAGATACAATAAGATGTTCAAACAGTCAGGATTTTTGAAAATTCTCTGAAATGCCGCAATTGTGGCCGGATGAGTCCTATTTGTAGCCAACCTTAAATTCATGTATTTCAATATAATTTAAGCACCCATTATGTTGATGCACAGTGATAGCTGATCATTTTAAAAAGAAAACTTCACAACTTGCATCCAGCGTATCTGCTTTTCTCATACTTAGGCGCTGTCGATCATCTGTGTGGTCAGTGTGGTCTGAGCCTTTGTTTTACGCTAAAATCGTGTATCTACATGGTTTGTATCATGGTAAATACCAAGTCAGTAATTTAATCCTAATTAAGGGTCAGTTATATGGTCCCAAAAGTGCGAATTGTAATTGTATTGTAATTTACAATTACAACATTTACAACTTCATATTGTATTGTATTTACAATACAATAGGGGGAAACCCGATGAATTGTAAATGTGTTGTAAAGTTGTAAAATAGCAAAGTTGTGACGGTTACCATAGAAATATTTACATTGTTAGTTTTAATACGCCGAAGTACAATCTTTGCAAGTTTGTAATTCTAGCTAATTCAAATCTTACTTTTAACACTACTTCCAAGTTCAATTTTGATTGTCAACACACTCAGGCTCCTCCTCGATCATTATTATTGGTTTGCAAACTCCGAAAACTCCTGAATCGTTGAGCTTTCCATTAGAAGTAAATATTACTTCACACATTTTTCTTCAGCATCGGGTGTACCCAAAATAAAACTGTAGTACTTTTGAAATGTAAATATTTCCATGGCAACCGTCACAATTTTGCTATTTTACAACTTTACAACGGTATTTACAATTCATCGGGTTTCCCCCTAATATTTTCTTACAATAGTTTTACAATATTAAGGCACTATACTTTAGGAACCTTATCACTGACTAATATAATGCACTGAAACGATGAAATATTGTTAATTTATATTATTGTTTTAAGTCCAAGTGTACAGTTTTCAATACGTTTTGACTTCACAATAAATCACAATAACAATAAAAATTCACAATTTTATTGCACTATAATTACTGATCCCTATAGGTTTAAATTACTGACTTGGTATTTGTCATGACGACTACCATGTAGATGCACGATTTTGGTGTATAACAGGGGCTCAGAACACATTGTAGGAATTTCAATTTGATGTATTGTAATTGTATTGTAATTGTATTGTAATTGTGTTCACAATTACAATTCCAAATTGTAAATGTAATTTTATAAATTTTAAATGTAATTTTATAAAAATACAATTACAATTTACAATACGACGGCACAACTCGGGACATAGATAAAATTCATTAAATAATTATGTATTCGCTTAACCGACACTTTCAGCATCAGGCAAGTTGTTTGTTGTCTTATAATGCGGTTTTTAGCGTCGGTTACATACATCTACGGATGCTAACACAAATCTTAATCCGAATCTGAAAGCTGAATTAAGCTGAATCCAAATCTAATTCCAAGAGAAATAAATTGAATAAGTTGAATCCTAATCTGATTCCGTATGTTACGGTAAAGCTGAATCCGCGAGCCGATTTATTATGAGAGAGAGAAAGTAAATATTTATTTACAACTGACGTTACAATAACGCTTGCCGTAAAGACACAGTAAGAACAATACACAATTCGACTTTGCGAGAATGTAAATTATTTAATTTTAACAAACGCATTTGCACTTTTTATTGGATTGTCTGAATCTTAACACTAATCCTAATTCTTCCCTTTATTTTAAGCTAAACAAATTTAGCTTAGCTAAATTTAAACTCAGCTGTTTTTAGTTTTTAGCAAAATGCATGTCTCAATTTTAATTTTTTCCGTTTTCTTCAGCTTAAATTGATCTGAATTGTTTAAGTTTAGCTAAATCCAAATCCGAATATTTAATTTTGAATTACCCAAATCCAAATCCGAATATTTAGTTTTGAATTACCCAAATCCAAATCCGAATATTTAATTTTGAATTAGCCAAATCCAAATCCGAATATTTAATTTTGAATTACCCAAATCCAAATCCGAATATTTAATTTTGAATTAGCCAAATTCAAATCCGAATATCTGAAAAAATTATTATATCCGAATCTTTTGATTAAAGCTTAACATCCCTGATTATACCACCGCTGGCACAGCTTAAATCAATTTGGCATTGTTTTTAAAACTGGAAATAAAAACTGATACTGTCTTCAGCATAGACTATTTTTAAAACCTCTTGGGGAAACTGAGAGACTCCCTACGTTTAACTTGTACACCTGAAGGCCATAATCAAAGTTTTTTTTTATTTTCGCGGTCACCTTTGGCACAATCCATAATTTTTTATCAAACAAATAATGACGTTTCTTAACTTTTGGAAAATTCAGAAATTAATTTGTTGATATTGTTGCAGTGACCAAGAAAATTTAAATGTTTTATATTTGGACGCAAATTGTAAGAGCAACAGGGTGGGGACCTTATTTTCTTTTCAAATTAAAATAATGGTGCCTTGGGAAACGTTTTTCAAAAACTTTTAGAATGAGAACACTAAGTGCAATTTGGACGCGTTTTGCGGGAATCAAAAATAGGAGCAACCCTTCTTCGATGCATGATTTTAATTATTTGACTAATGTGGGTTCATGCTGTTACTTCAAGAAGGTAATTATAGCCATGAATTAAATAATCGCAACTGACTATTTACAAAACTAAATAGCACGTTGCGACAATTTAATGTGTGATTTCAGTTGCCTTCTTAAAGTAACAAAATGAACACATTCACTGTAACGATTTAGGAGTGGGTTGGTTATTTAAGACTTTACAAGCGCAAATCATATTAGGGTTGGTGGATTTAGTTTTGTTTCAGAATATCAGAATGGCAATTATATCATAGTGTAAACATAGTGTATTTCTAAGTTTCGTAAAGGTTATCACGACTAAAATGTGATTAATAATAAAAAAACATAAATTTGAGGTTGCCCCGATTTAACCGCAGTTCTTACAGGGTGCACGACCTTGAATTCACTTCTTGCACTGTGCCATCACACAGGTTTTGTCTTTCCAACATTAGTACTTCTATGGCGAACTTCATTTTACACTAACGTTCGGAGCCGCCCCCTTCACTGCCTTGTGGACAAGGAAAATCCAGTGGGAAAACTTGCCACCGCCGTACCGCCGCTGGTCTCGATCCCAAGACCTGAAGCGAGCATCTGCTCAAACAGCAGGTTCATAGACATCAGTGCAGTAAGCAAAGAGCTACGCGGGCTCGCTTATGATTAGTGAACGCCGTGTAAACATCTGATTGTGAGTAGCTACTATTACTACAGCTTATGGTCTTGCCTTACTACCTTCAGAAGTTTGAGCTTCTTTTAATAAAAACTCTATATAAATTCATGACAGCAGTTTTAAGTATGATTTGAAATTGCTTTAAGCCGATTACATTTACGACGCGCGTTTTACCTAATTTTGAATGCATTGTATCTAATTGATCACCTTAAGGACATTTGGGGCGTCCTTAGAGTTTTGAAGGTTTGTTTGTACATACAACAACTTTTATCTTTTGAAACTGTTAGTTTTAGATACTGAGTATTTTAGTATTTTGTGTACCTAAAGGATTAAAAGAATTTTTTAATGATATCTTCTCCTTCAGAGTACGTCGACTGTGTAACACGACACAGGTTTATAAAAATTAGAAGAAATCAACCCGACAAAAACTACGGCAAACCCCATTACAATAAGAAATATTTTATAGTATACGAAGTCGTATCATCACACCTGCATTTATTTATGTATATGATTTGTTTTTAGGCTCCATCTTTTAATCCCGGATTCCGACGATGTTCATCTTTTCAACAAAAACCAGTGCTGACGTTTTGAAATATATTTTTATTTTTAATTTCGGAATTCAAGAAATTCTTAGTTCGTTTTGTTGTTTTACTACAAGTCAGGACATCACATTCCAGGTCAAACAATCCTTCCTTGCTTAAGTTAAAAGTAGCAATCCGAGCCGTTTTACACAAATGTGTATAATCGTAAAAACGAGACTTCAAATATAATGCAGTTGTTCCGAAATAAATTATCATCCTCAGGTAATACTTAAACTTAACAGCATAACGCAAGATTGTTTAATTGTGGCCGCTGTTGTAATTTTGACCAGAAACTGTATATCTGAAACAGGTAGGTGTATAACAAAATTCCATTGCTGTTTGTAGAGTTTGATTTTGCTTCTACTAATTCTTTAACTTTAAGTATTAGTCTAACAAGCAAACCACTTACTATGTTTCCTCGGGATCTGGGAAAGCATAGCCAGAAACGTTTCCTTGGACCTTAGAATGAACGAATAGTGTGATGACTCGAGTGCATTTTGCGCTTTGCTTTAGCAGCAGCCCGCCAAAGTTCGAAACACACGAATGTTTCAAAGTTTGCCACGCTGTAGCTTGTACAGTTTTTGTCTGATTTCAATAAAACTTGCAGTTTTGTGATGTTCAGACTTTTATCTAAACAATTATTTCTGGAAATTTTGAAATTCGAATTTTTTTTATTTTTTCGAAAAATTAATAAAATGTCATACTTTTGAGACCCATTTTTTAATTAAGGTTTTTTAAACTGCAAGTTTTATTAAAATCAGACAAAAACTGTACAAGCTACAGCGTGGCAAACTTTAAAAAATTCGGTTTTTTTGAACTTTGGCGGGCTGCTGCTAAAGCACCGCGCAAAATGCACTCGAGTTATCACACTATTCGTTCATTCTGAGGTCCAAGGAAACGTTTCTGGCTATGCTTTCCCAGATCCCGAGGAAACATAGTAAGTGGTTTGCTTGTAAGTTCTAGTCTAGAGTTTTAAAAGTTTTAATCTAATAGGAATTTAATCAGCCGGAGAAAATTAGAACACCAGTTACAATTACGCATTCTTACATTACAAAAATTAGCAATAACCTCACTAATTAGAATAAGGCATTAAATGTAGGGAGTCACTAACAATAATTTAAAAAATAAATTATTTCCAAGAGGTACCTGTCGGATGCTCAAAATCTGATCCTGCCTTAAGTCCAAGACAATTCCCTCGAGTTGGGACGCCGTACCCTAATGTGCAACAAAAACAAACGTTACCACCACCACCTTCAAAAATCCCCCGGCTAACAACTCAAAACAGTGAAGGTTTAGATGTAAATGCAAGTTATTGCCACAAATATCTATGTTCAAATTCTATTTTGAAACAACCTTTGCAGTTAACCCTAAAAACAGAAATAAATCCATCTCCAAATCAATTATCCACAACTACATTACATTATCCAAGAGAAATCTTGTATACTGCGTCTCCCCAAGGAAGTTATACCGACCTTTACAAATTTTATCAACCCCCAACACCAGTCAGCCCACCCCTGGTTCAAGTATACAGAAAAAATAATCACAGAAAACCAGCTTTCTCTACCAATTTTTCTAAATATGGACAGCAACGCGAACAAAATTTGCTTAAACAGCACTACCAACAAATACAACAAAAATCCCAACCAAAACGAGCACAGTGTAAACTGATAGATTATGATAAGTTAAAAAATTCCGCAAAATTGGAACCTATTTATTTATCATCTACAAATATTCCCAACAAAATCAAAACAACAAGAAACTACGGTGCAATACTTGACAGCGAAGGCTTTCTTCAAGGACCTCACGCTTCTCATAACAAGCGCATAGAGTCATGCGGCAATCTCAGTCAGACAAAGAATGACCAATCACAGATACAGATCTATAAAGTTTGTCAGGACCGCGGTGACTATAACCACAACCAATTTACATCTAACGATACGACAAATAACAGTAACAACAGTTGTTGTAGCAGCGGCAAAGGACTTCCACCGTTACCACCCAGAGTGAAAAATAAAAACTACCAAGATTTCTCGCAGTATCCACCAAGAATTGCAACCGCAACTCTCTCTCAAGGTAATACAGTCCTTGAACCACACTCTAATTCCTACTTAGCTAATTATTCATCTTCTTCTCGTCCCAATAGTTGTTTAGTACCCAGCACACCTTATAATCACAGCAGCAAGGAATATGCAAATGATGGCATTAGGAAAATATTAACTACCCATTCAATCCGAAAGTTGAATTTCTCTCGTACTTCTCTTCAGCTCCAGCAATCCAAAGTACATGAAGCAGAAAGTTGCACAAATCTACTTCTTCACAAAAAATACTCCGAACCCCAATTTTCAAGTTATAATAATAATTGCGCTAAGTGTCCACTGTGTGAGGAGTCAAAAGGGCAGTGTCATCTTCATCATCGAACTATGTGCTCTCGCTACATGACGGACTTGGAGTGGCGAATCTGTCACGCTGTTAATATCTACGTGTATAAAAACGGCGTGGAGGGTCAAACACCAGTTCTGGTCCACATACCGCCGGGCAAGAAAAAAAATATGCGATCTGTCATGACTGTAATTCAAGAGAGGATTTGCTACCCAATAGGATACGCTAAATACTTGTACAGAATGAACGGGAAGAAAGTAACTACACCGTGTGAGTTAGAGATGTATAACAATTATGTTGTTGCATCAAATTATGATAAGTGTTTTAAATGTGTATGCTACGCAAGAAGAAAAAGTCCACTTTTAGTCCTTGCAAAAGAGTCAAAGCACGTTCGAGAACTGAGGCTCAAAAATTATCAGTACGAACTCTACTTGGCTAAAAAGCGTTTCGTAAGTTCTATGAGACAAATCAGGAGTCACACATAATCACTAGACAATAACCTCCGTATTTCAAACAATTATGCTTTATTAGATATTTTCGTTCTTTAACCTGTTCAATAGTGTGACGGAGAGGGCCAGTGCGGAATATCAAACGAGTCCGGTTGTGGTTACCCAGACGGTTATATTCCTGGGCAAATTCCAATTGGAATTTCTCTTGGACAATGTCCAGGACAATGCTGTGCAGGACCTGCATGTACCAACAGAAATTGTGGTTGCAGGTACGAATTAATATTTTAACTTACAAGTAATTACTTGCAATTTTTCTTCTCTTTACGTATTATACAAAATTTTATCTTTATTAGAAAGAAGACAAAATACTCCATAAAGCACACACCTGTCCCACTTTTGAATCAGGATCCCGCAAATTCAGCAATCAACGGTCCGTTTGAGTACGTAGATAATAATAGTACCATATCGACTGCACCACTCAAAGATCCTGGAGATTTTCTCAAGAGAGGTAAGAAAGGTTCAGAGGAATCAGTAGCAACACCATGCTGTCGATACAAAGGTCTCTTAAATGATGAAGAAAGCTTGTTTTATTCATCCAAAAAAAAGAAGGTGTGTACTTACTTTAAAGAGAGCAAAAAAATCATTTAGTAAATATTGTTCTGATTCTATTATTTCTTTCGACTTTAAAACAAAAATAAATAAACCAACATTTATTATCTAAGGTACACCGAGGCGTGGTTGATGCAGCTAGAGACAGCAAAACAATATTTTATCAAAAATCAGAACGTTTTTACCCATTGGACGATTCAATTGAAAATAACACAACAACGCACAAGGCGCAAGAAGGTGGAGAAAGCCAAAGCGATCATAGTGACGGGTCCAAATTAAGTTCAGTCAACGGTATAAAACAGGATGCTACCCAAGAGCTCTTTTCCACCATCACAAATAACCTTAACTCAAAACATAATACAGAAAGTATTGAAACAACGCCAGGGAAAAATCAAATTGTTGGCATGTATAACATCAGTGACCAGAATTTTGATAGAGACGGTAAGGGCGATGAGCCGCAAGAACACGCCGTAACGTATTACCCACGAGAGCACAATCTGACTATTAATATGGACAACGCAAGAGAAGTTGGTGGCAAAGGTGAGCCTAAATGGTACTGTCAGGAATTCAAAAGAATTGAAGAAGTGTCAGATTCAAGCAAACGAGCTTACGATGACGATTTAGAAATTCCAAGCTTGCACATTCTAGATGAAAGAACGCAGCCGGGTACAGATTATACTACTGAAAACCAAACCCAAAAACCGAGAAACCCAACTCCAAACCCCAATAATGGTCGCACTAAACATGTAGATGCACCTAACCCACTGATAAGCGTGCCGAGTAAATCCTACACTGTCGTAGCAAACCAAAATCAAAACAGTAATAATATTAATGTTGGCGGTCACAATACCTACAATACCCCAAAAAGACATGCAACTCGGGTAGCAACACCTGTCCCCTTTAGAGAAAATGGTGGAATTAGACACCCACGCATGCCTTTAAAAGATCTGAATGGAAATGTAATTAATAATAATAGCACCAATATTAACAATTGTAGTAGCAGCAAATTCGTTAAGTCAATACCTCAACCCCAATTTAATAGTAATCAACACGTTCCAAATCAGAATCTGAGCCCTAATGTTCCGTCTATGCATACTGTTAATAGGACAGCGCCAATCTACCTGACAGCTAATCAGGCGGCATACACTTGCTTTGGGCATACAGTTCCGCACTCTCCCAATGGTTTTTTTGTACACTCAGCCAATACCCCGAATTTAATGAATCATCATCACCAGCAACACATTCAGCAAATGTATCCTTTAGAGATTCTACACCAACGTCCTACTTACGGACCATTTGTGACAGACAACTCGAATATTAACTGCTTTGGATACAGTCACAATTCAAGGGAGATGTCAGAAGAAATTGATATTCCGTTTACACCCCCAATAATATACACTCAGCAGCATCCACAAAGATCATCAAAAGTTAATTTAAATGAAGATCAAGTTGATTTTAGCGTTAGTGGGGGCAGCTGCGTTCAAGTTCCATCCTACGTAAATATGACTGCATCTCCTGGAATAAATCAACAGTTCTCATATCTTGGAGATCTACAAGGATATGCATCACCTGTCAGTAATCGTAGCGTAGGTATCTTAGCTATTACAAAGCCAAGTAGAAGAAATGTTGCAATTCAAATGGGGGAACCATCAACAACTTCCTTAGAAAATCGATCTCCATCACACGTTGTCCATGCGATTCAAAATAATACTAACCGTTCGTCACCACCATTTACAGGATCTTCAAGACCGCCGCATTCAGGTTTTTACCAACCTCACAGTCAAAGTTACCATAGTACAGAACCCGAAATTTTAAATCATCAATACCAAAATCATGGGGTACTTTCACAGATTCAAAATAATGACCACTCCGTGCTACCACCTCCTACAAGGTATAGAGATGGGTCATTTGATAATCGCCCATCGTGTCTTTCTTTTTCTAAGCAAACTAACAACATCAATTATGTCCGAAGAGGAGGAGGGGAGAGCAGAAGGGACGACATTTTGTGTAAAGAAAATAATGAATTTTATGGTCACGAACAGGAGTCAAAGCATCCAAGATATGTATGGAAGAAATCGTGACACTATTGGGAATAATCCTGTGTATTTAGTAGGATTGTTTTTTAATTTTTTTAATACAGTAGTCATCCGCTGTATATCAGCCCAATTACAATTACTTTCATGGCTTGTAATAAAAATTTCAAGTTCAAGCCTTTGTTGGCATAGACTATTTTATCTACTTAGCGTCAGCGTTGTGTATCTGTGATTTTGTGCACCTTGTTTTGAATGAGATTTTACCACTAAGTTGTAACTACAACTCGGTGTTTTGTTACATCCTTACACGGCTTGACCACTGGATCTGAAAATTTTTATGAAACTGTAACTACTCTGCCATTTTACTGACGCTGAGTGTCGAGTAGTTTGTTGCTGCGAATCGACTTTGATTAAGAAGAGGTGTGTGAGAGTAAAGATATATGAGTTGTTGGGCCAATGGGCCACCATTGACCCAGAGTTTAACCTGAGGCGAAATCGTATATAGTTACGTTGAAATACATAATATATTCTCTAATGTATGCACTCTTTTTCTTTAAAGTTATACCTATTGATGGTAACATGTAAGATCACGTGGCAATATAGTGAACGTTTGAATCTTAGGATTGAACGTACTTGGTTGAACTCACATCCGTAGTTTTATCAGAAAGGGTTCTCCGCATAGGCTCCGTGCACAAGAGAAACTCATAGCATAGCAGCGCCACTCGTGGCGCGGTACAAAGATACACCGGTGAGATATTCAAAACTTTAAGACTCAAACCATTAAAAAACTAAAACTTTAAAAATTCATTTTTAATTAGGATTAGTATCAATGAGGTGCCCAAATATTAATTTTTACAATCTACAATATTTATAGAAAGCATTTAAAGCATCGATTTATAGGCATTAAGTTCAACCTTCGTCTAGTAGTCTACTTATGATGTACGTAATTTTTCCATTAATGTCTTATACATTTTGGTCTCACTGGACTATTGCCATTCCTAGCCACTAGCCGCACTGCCTGGCTATTTTAAAGCGACACCTGGACTTGTGCACGGAGCCTATTAGGACGCCATGTCCAACTTAATGAAGGTTAGGTTAATCCCATCCCATCCCATGGGTATATAGCAAAACAAAAGGTACCCCCGTATTAAAGATAGGAGCATTAATCTCAAGGGCATATAGCACTGCAAAAATATCCCCTATATGAAGGATACGTGCATTGCCTTTTGCCTTACCATATGAAGTACATACTCCGTACTCCATTAGGGATGGTCCATAAATGATGTCATCGCTTAGGTGGGTGCCTCAGTTCAGAAAAAAGTGACTTAAATGACACAGTGGGTCCCTCAAACGGGCTTGGATGATGTCATTCGATTTTTCCGTAAGTTAAAAATACATTTAGATAGAAGAAACAAGAATTTTGAATCCAGCAAAAAAAACACAATTTTTAAAAATGTGTTTAAAATACAAAATATTCAGAATTAAAATGATTCTGTTTTTTAGTTTTTCAAAATTTTGAAACAAAAATATTTTGTCAGTGCCTTTAAATTTTTCACTAGTAAACCGGATTATGATTTTTAATTTATTATAACATTTAGTGTATATGACAAGTGATGTCATACTATGGGGTGGGTGGGTCTAAACCTGCAGTATGACTTGAAATGACATGAGGGTGGGTCGGTCCTAAAAAGGGAGAAAATTGAGTGATATCATTTATGGACGATCCCTTACAAACATTTCGTGCCTTGTTTCCACTAGAAACAAAACAAGCGCGCTGAAAAACTGGCGGCAATTAGCTGGTCTCCGGGAACTGGAATTATCACAACAATTAAGTTTTTGTTGGATTTAGCTGAGTGTGAATGTGGTCCTGGCATGTCTTAACACTATTAATAAATTATTTTATAAATAAGTTGACCTTTGCGACCTCTAGAGATCTCAAAAGGTCTCGAACTAAAATTTTCATGAATTTGGTTGAAATTAAAACTGAAGAGGTAGGATTAAAAAGTAAAGTATTTCGTATATAATAAATGGTAATATCAACAGTGCAAGTGACCTACGATGACCTTTGAAGGTAACGAATTAAATTTTTTATGATTTTATTTTAAATTAAAACTGAATGATCATATTACGAATATTATTATTAATTATTTCACCTGTGATCTTCCAAGACTTGTACAGGCCAACCCTACATTGTTTCTAGCATGTTAATCATTTTGCATAAATATAATCATAATATGATCATTCAGTTTTAATTTCAAATAAATTCACGAAAATTTTAGTTCGTGACCTTTGGGACCTTTAGAAGTCGCAGAGGTCAAATAATTCACAAAATAGTTTTTTTATAATGTTAAGGCATGTCAGGACCAAAATTAAACTTTTTAGCTACATCCAACAAAAACTAAATTTTTGTGACAATTCCACTGTTCCCTTAAACTAGTTTTTTGGCACCAGTTTTGCGGCGGGCTTGTTTTGTTCCTAACTAGAAACAAGACAAGGCACGACAAGGTAATTTCCATGTATGTACATGAAACGCTACAAAAAACGTCCCACGTTAAACAAACGGCGCATAAAATGCTCTTGAAATTTTTCCTATATTCACTACTAACATGGTTGTTTTTTATTAAAAAGCATGTTATTAAAATTTTCATACAACTGAATATATTATAATTTCGTGTTCTATGAATGTAAATTAATGTTGGGGTTAGTTATATAGGTAATTTAATAGAAACCAACATAATGTACTCATGGTAAATTATATGTCACATGCGAACCGTTTTTAAAAATTTAAGTTGCTTACGCTGAAAAATATATTTTGAACAGATCTTAATTGCAATTCTTAATTGAAAAATTAGTAACTTCGTCCTTTGAAACATTTTAAAAATGTTCAAACGTAGGTATTTTTAGAATAAGTTGTAATTGCGCTGCGTGCTACCGAAAATTAACCAGCATGTGACGCAGTGAAGAGCCCTGATTGTCGGAAATGCTTGAACGGATTAATGGATTTCGCAATTCGATTGGAAAACACCTGCGGTGGTTGTCCTTCTTCTCTCCTTGTATTACACTTAAAACACTACTCCATCTCAATGGCTCAGCAAGTGCGTACGACCAGATTTGTCTTCATCCGTGTAAAAAAGCTTGGCTTGTAAGTAGTCCTGGGCAGCTGAATTGCCGTCAAGATCGCGCGGCCATTACTTTCACATTGTATTTCTTCAAGATTTCCGTTGTTGATTAATCCAACATTGCTGATCGTGAGACATTATCATGCTTCATCTTCCTGTTTACCCAACCCAAAACGATCCTACATATTCATTCCGTCATTCCCCAACCAAATACATCCTTATGGACACCAGTAACAATTTTCTCTTCAGATATCTCCAGAATTCCAGAACACTACTCAATCTTTGCTTCTACAACATCAACTAATCCAGCAGTTGCAGTTTTTGGAAGATGCCACAATTTAAATTGTTGAAATGCGTGGAGCAAAAGATACTTCCTGGAAGTGTCTTATTTATCTTCCCAACTGTGTTACAAAAAATTTGCCAATGTACTCAAGAAGGTAGGTCAGCCACTTCCAACTGCGTCACCACCCTCGCCTTAGCCTTGCGGTGTAATCAATCTCCAAGTTTGTAGAAGTGGGAAAGACTATTCCGATTTCTGATGCTCTTTTGGCCATTGTCACATTTTCACGCGACCCGCAATACCCTTCCACTTCTGATCGAAATGTTTTATTTGTCCAATTGTTGTATTGAAACAAGCTTACTCATACCTTCTTTGGTAGGTTGCAATCAGTTTAGGTTTTTTAAATAATGTGATATTAATCAAATACTGCATTGTCTGCATTACTAATATTACTGAAATTGTACATGTGATTGTATGCCAAATAGAAACCTGGAAGGGTCTTAAAACGCCTTATGGCGGGTGAAAGAAAATGTTTTTTTTTAAATGAGGGGTGTATTTTTATTCAATAATTTACATTTTTTGCATTTTTTTTTGTTTTTAGTCTAATTAATATTAACTATAAAGTTAAACAACACACGTAATAAGTCTAGTAATAGTACACGATTTGTAATAAATTTGAATACCGTAAAGCTTCTTGCAAAATCAACTTCTTATTCAAGTCTTGTAAAAGAGACTCTCTTAAGCTCTTAGTATGGTTCACCCCACCTTTTTGATTGAAAACTCAAATTTGCTCTTCCACCTTGTAGTAGGCATAAGAGATTTAAATGGTAACACAGACCCGACTTCCATTAGAAGTTTCACGGTATTTTAAATTGTATATGCACGGTCTCACGATTATGAACATTTTTACTTGTAACATGTAATAGTCAATTTTCTAAACATCTAGTATTTTACTCAATTTCTTAAATAGTTTATATTTGTATTATAGGTAGTTTATTTTTTTACGTCCTATTTAGTTCGAAATTCTTAATATATTTTTTAATTCTTCTCTAAGCGGGAGTTAAAGGCAGCAAACTATTCACGTTCACCCCTTGTGGCCCTGTTAGTACGCTTTTGAGCATAGAAATGTCTGAAATAAAATAATAGAGAAAATTCAATTTTAATTCTTAGCACAAGATATTTATTTTTTATTTCAATTCCCATAATCTATACGTATAAATAGGAGCGGTAGGGTGTGTTAAGGAACATTTTAATAAATTGCAAAAAATAAAATTTGACGGAGCAAAATTGAAAATTGTACCTGAAGTTGGAGAAGCTTGAATCACCGAATGATTTCCATGATGACTGTTATTAATATTGCCTTTGCCACCATTGCTACTGTTACTACTCTTTGGTTTACGTTTCCTCGTCTGAATTGAATCTTTTTTCATAGCTAATGGCCTGTTGATTCCATGAAGTTTATAGTAAAGTCCACAAGCATTACAGACTGGCTCTCCCATTTGATTTCGTCTCCATAAGGAAGTTTTCTCCGTTCCACAATTTGAGCACAAAAGACCTTGTCGCCTAGAGGCACTCTATAGTATTCAGAGACAGTCAAGAAAAATAAACATGTATGAGTTTAGTCATAATAATGAGTCAAATAATAATACCAACACCCAAACCGCATTCACAAGTTTACATATTATATATAATTATTTCCAGCCGTAATATGATTAGATTATAAAAGTAAATAAAACAAGAAGCAAGTCAAAGAATAAATGTAATGTTATTGAATAATTGAATAAAGTCAAAAATGAAAATGTACACAAGTGAAGAATGAGTAGTTAGTAGAATATAATAATGATATACATCTTAATATAGGGATTTTTTTTGTATATGAAAGAGTCGTGCAAAAGTTATTCAGGTAAAATATTAATTTTTATTATTGAATTCGAATCGATGGACGTACCAGTCTTTGTTTAGGCTGCGTCGCAAATCCGTCTCGATGATTTGATTTAGTCGAGAAACTGCCTGAACCTGCATAGAAAAAGAACAAAGACGGATTTACGACGTGGACAACATTATTGTTTTTTTTTGTGTTTGTTTTACATCAAGTTTCCTTCTGTCTGTCCTTCTCTCTTTATAACGGGAAATAAACGTTGGAACGTTCATATACTTAGTCATTAATATTTAAATAGTAGATAGTAGAATAATATTTTTTAATTACCTCACTTTATTAAACCACCAAACCCTCATATATTATACTGCATATAATTGTACATACGTTCCAGTGACCAATTGATAGACATATAATATCAGGCCATGTAAAGTCCGTATATACAATTATATTACTATATATGAATTTTCCCAGGCTACCCTGGTAAAATATTGAGTTCAGGCTTAGTAAAGTCAAGTGTATATAAATAATAAATGTTTCTACTTTTAGTTTGTTCCTTTCTTTGTTCTTATCCCATTTAATTTAAGTTGATGTTTGATTAATTTTGGATCTTATATTTGTTAAACAATAATCATTGTAAATATAATGGTTTTACTCTTCATTTCCACTCTATTCGTTTTCAGATCATACATTTAATTTATAATACTTGTAGGTAAGTACTTAATTCAATACAATTGCAACATTTTAACCCTCATTCTTCACTTATGAATTCGAATGTAAATTTGGAAGCAATGCTTTTTTTGTGTTTAAAGATTTTGTTTTTGATAATTATCTGCTCACTATTCTTTTGGGTTGTTTGATGAGTGGACGATTCATTCCATTCATTTTATGATACAGACCACAAGCATTGCAAAGGTAGTGACCCGTGCCGTCCCGTCGCCACAGGGGAGTGGACACGGCCCCACAGTTGACACATTCTCGTGATTCCCCACCACCACCACCACACCATTCCATGTCGGCATTATCATCTTCTTTAGAGAGATTTTACAAAATATTTTTTTAATATCAAAGCCTATCTTATCCAGTAGTTTAGTATTTCAAAAATTCCACACGGATAAAATCAGCTCTGTTGATAACTATACAACTTTCTCAGCCATCGTATATAATAGGTACCTATTTATATATTTATTCAATACAACTAACAATAAGTAATTATTATTATTTTCTCCGATCTTATGTCTCAACGTCTTATAATGTAAATATAATGTATAGATCAGCATCATAGAGTAAAACAGTTAAAGCTCACTACCTCTAAACAACTTCATTAAAAATGCATAATTGTAGGATTCACTTTTATACGCCTACTCACATAATACGCTCCTTTGTGTAAAACTCAGTGATAAAAAATAGAACATCATCGCCTAATGACTGACTAGTGAGTGTAATCTGTACACTTAACACGCATATGCTGCTTTAACCACTCATCACGCTCCTATCACTGGGAGTATCATAATAAATTCTTACTTTGTTTCGTCACATTACTCTGCATCTTCATTGCACTTTATTTCTGCGTCCACAAAAATCAAAAAAGATGGAAATTCATGTCATTAATGGACTTATTTATCCCTGACTTTTGACTTTTCGCCACTACCACTGCCACTAAGTAACTAACAAGTACGAGCTGATCAAGCACTATATTGAAGCGTGTAGGCATACATAATTGCATGCTCAAATAATCGCTACAACAATAACTACATACAAATAAATAATATGTACTCATCTATCTAACCATACGTTTTAATGTTGTTTATTACTGATCTATCGTTTTTTAGCTCGTATACTAGTGCGTATTTGAGTACATGCTTATAGGTGTTCGTCCGAAAGAAAGCTCCATCAAAATATGAACATGAACAAATGATGGACACATTAATATTCTACAATTTTTTCCTCTCTCTGTCTCTCTCTCTCTCTCAGTTTGACCCCTAGCAAGAGAAGGATATGGATGATTTCCTTTTGACTCAACTCAACGCTCTCCTTATCATTTTCAAACTAAATTCAATTTAATATAAATAGATATGTACTGACTGCATTATAGCTTCCATCCCCTGAACTACAATTTTATTATAACTATAATAAGAACTCGCATGAAAGTATATAAATATAGTTATGGGATTTCAGGAACTTTTCTGAGTCAATAAGAAAACGTTGGCTAACTCTACAACATGGTAGCTAATAATATTATATTTGCCGAAAAGATATATATGTATATAGAGATGTATATCTGTTTCTTATTGAAGTGCCAGGTACATGTGCCTACATATATATAATTATATAAGCATGAAAAAAAATAATGGTGTATGTACACTGTACACTCATAATATGGTCTGCAAAGTGTGTATCTGTGAGGCATAGCTCAAGACGACGGGTTTACACAGAAAATGTGACAGTTACGTGAAGAAGAGATGGACTAAACTAAACCCCACTTTCATCATTTTTCTTATCAGGGCAGTCCAGAAGCAGAGCTAGAGTCCGAGATGAGCAAATAAAGGAAAACAAAGCCTTCATAATCTAGTTTGGGTAAGTACACTAACTATGTATGAAGAATGGAGGACGGTAACGTGACTACATAAATGTACCTTGTCAATATAGCGCACATACTACAAGTACACTCACAAAAACAGGATACAAAAAAATATACCTACTAGGTACCTACTTGCTTACACTTACTACTTGCTTGCTGTAAAGTAAAACCACTGCTGCTATACTATACACTATAAATGGTAAAAGTCAATGTAAGTAAATCGTAGTAAATTATTTTGTGTAACTGTGAGTGACAGAGGGAGAGGAGAGCTTTAAAATTAATTTAAATATTATTTGTACCCCGTACCCAGCAAAGCGAGCTTTACGAGCGAATACAGTACAGTATAGCATACACAATAACACATACATTTTTTTATTTCCGTTTGGAGACAAGACTAAAAAGGGCAACAAGAAACGAAAGAATGAGAATGACAGGAACACCAATACATTTATACATTTGCATGATGTAGAACATCACCATTCCACACTGCATTGAGCTAGGAATTATGAGAGATAATTTTAAAGTGTATGATAACTATGTAAAAATATTATACTTCCAATTTTAACATTCAAAACTTGATCATCTATATAATAAATTTAGTCCTTCGGCATCTGTAGTAGTGTAATATGGCTAGTCGTTACATAGACTGCAATATATCTATATATACCTACCTACTAGCACATCACAATAACCCAACAGAAAAATTGTGATTGGTTGAGTGTAATTGTTGTGCGTGATTGTGTTATAAAACCAAACGAAACCACATAAGATAAGAGAGGGAGAGAGTAAGCGAGAGCTTAGCTTCATTTCATGCAATAAAAATGTACTATTTTACAGCTTAAACTCCGGGTGCAGCGTTACATCATATAAAATTCAGCTAGGATAGGACCACCATCATGCATCTCATTTCGATTATCATTTTATAGGCAACTACTATATAATATTCAACCCATGTTATTTATTAGCCATTCAAGAATTATTTACTAGTATATACTACTACTACTCACAATTAATTTAACAAAACACAGACGGACGAAATATAGAATAGGGGCACAAGGAGAATTTCGATTTCCCAAACTCCAAGGCTTGAAACAACGTCGCATTTCCTACAGCACTACTACATTACCTACATTAATCATTTTCCAGTCTTCATATTTTTAAATATTTAGAATTATATCTCTATTCTTAGATTTACATTTAAACCCGTCGGGGATCAGCAAAAATGTAGATAAAAATGTATCTCGGCATAATAAAAAAAACAAGAACTTTATAAAAATGAAAGACTGGAAATGTTCAGTCTATGTCTATGTATACTGGTACTATTCATAGGAGTTGTTTTGTCTTCCGCTAGCTACTTTATTGCCAATAGCAAAAGTAAACCAGTGTACGAACCTACTACCAAGTATTTGAACATTATATTGTTACATTATGGATTTCGTAAACAAATCACGAAACGGACATTCTTTTTTTTGTCCTGTGTAATGGACCAGTTGGACAAGTCAAGTGAGTCTCAAAGTCTCTCGCAGTAGTCAGTACAAATAGAAATCCTAAGTATCAATATTAAATAATATTATTACAGGAGACAGTACGAGCTGAGGCGCTGAGGAACGCATAAAATCTCATAACAAAACTGAGGCATAAAATAAATGATGTAAAAAATTCAAGCATGACCCGAACAACAGACCAACGTCAAACGAGAGTCAAAACCAGCAAGAAGCACACATAAGGCACCTATCTATATATAGGTGGGTGCTCCCTACGTATATTTTTTTTTTGTAATACAGGATCTGTACGCACCCATTAAGAATGTTGTCAACGCATTAATACTTATGCGTGCGAGCCTCATCGGCGCTCTTATTTTTCATCTAAAGTCAATCTAGAAGCATCTCTGCCCTGTACGTCTAAAATGGCTTCAAAAATTTCTACGGCAGAGAAAAATATCCTGCCA
Organism: Dicyrtomina minuta; assembly: GCA_949802685.1. Classification (NCBI taxonomy): domain Eukaryota; kingdom Metazoa; phylum Arthropoda; class Collembola; order Symphypleona; family Dicyrtomidae; genus Dicyrtomina; species Dicyrtomina minuta. The sequence continues at coordinate 39,215,941 of OX461810.1, read as the reverse complement.
TCATCAAAATGTCTCGAGTCTCCATATCCATTACGTACGCAACAAAGTCCAGAAGAGAAGGTTACACATACACATACAAAAATCATGTAAATTTGAGCGAATAAGCAAGCGAGCGCATTAACCTTGAGCTAGAGCTTAAATCTATAATTACTACTACTTCTACATAAATAACCCATTTTTTTAAAACTTCTCTGACTCTGTCATAGTCGTAAATATTCACAATCCCGTAATTAAACATCTCTCTCTCTCTCTCATTTCATATTTCTCGTAATTGTGCGTAGCCATAAAAGATGGGTCAAGTCATAAAATTACATAACTAGGTAGGTACCTACCTATACCTACATTAATGGAAGGCGGCTTGTGATGTCAGCGAGTCAACAGGGCCATATTATGCTAGAGTCATAATTTATAGCCATGAAAATAAGTCTCGGTTGGTTTTGTTTTATTTGATTCTGGTTTTAGTGTCTTACTGAATTTCATCTCAATGTTCCTGTTTATATTAAATTATTCTTTGTGATCTTATAATTTATATTAAAATGTTTAATCAACAAAGTTTAGTTTATTAGCGAAACAATCATTTATTTCCACTCTGAAAGATACGTTAGATCTTTTAATGTGCACTGACAACCACCGGGAATGTCAACAAGACTAAAACTGTTGTTATGTAAGACGAACCTATATAAGTATATAAACTTTATCCTTGCATGGATTTATTACGCGATTTTTTTAACCTACACAATTGCGATGTGATGTCGATGTCAAATGCTACACAGCCACTACTGTTTATACTAGAATAAGTTGACCGAGACAAAAAGATGACTAGGTAATAAACAATATTACGAGTTTTTGTTCTCCCTTGTATTGTATTCTAACACTTATTACTTGGTGGTGTGTCATCCTTAGTAGCTCGTCGGTCGAGCATTCATCGTTAGTAAGTTCCGTATTAAGTTCACTTTACGTTTTGGTCAAGCTCCAAACCATATGATTGAGAAAGAAACTATAAACTATTTTTTTTACGTCTTGTCCAATTCCCAATCTACGTCTAAATTTTCCCAAATGGTTTCAAATGCTAACAATATAAGCTTTACAGACAACGCTTTAACAAGCACAAAGAATAATGCAGGGTAGAAAAATGTTAAAAAGCTGCGTAAGTACAACACAGCTCAATTTCAATTCAACGCAAATAATGGAAGCATTGGTACCTACTGCGAAGTTTTAAATTCTCGTCAAAAAATATCTCTGGCAAATATTTCTAGATTATTGTAATAAATTTAGCAGAGACTAATTATTGTCGTTCTAGTTCAAAGTATACTATATTCATGTCAGTGGCCGCGGAACCGGGGGGGAAACGGGCGCATTGTCCCCCCCTGAAATTATAAATTCCTAGTGGTTATAAATGGGTACATACTTTAGTATGTACCTATGCTTAACATAGGCTTGTCCCCCCCTGGAAAATTGACCTTCCGCGGCTACTGATTCATGTCAACGTTTTTCAAAAAATTAAAAAAGCAAAATGTACATGGTGCATACACAACCTGAAAAGGTTCAGAATTGTTATTTTTATATGTTTTCGAAATGAAACTATTCTATATGCTTAGATATTTATCTTTCCAGTATATACGAACGTTCTATTTACAGATTTTAAACAAAATATTTCTGCATAATGAGTGAAAATATTCTATTCATGTACATGTTTACAAAAAAGTTACACCTGTACATTGTAATTATTAAAAATTTGGAGGAAAGCTCATGCATACATAGTATATTTTGCACCTTGAACGACAAACAAGGCAGCACAAGGACACAAAAACGAAACTAAAGAAAGTCAGACGCACAATTAAGGAGACCAGTTTGTACTTAACAATTTTTATAATAACATGTTAATCTTGTACATTACACGGTTATCGGGATTACATTATCATTAGGATGCATTTTGTTGCACAAGGAATTTAGGGTATATTTCTAACTGAAGGTATAACTATTTATTTATGGACATTTTACATAATGCAATATCATTAAGAGATTGACGTTGACGTTGAGCAATGGATAAGCTACTTACGTCTCTGTGTGGGTGTGCTTAAGAGCACAGAAGGAGAAGCATGCATAATAAGCTATGATATGTATGTAGATGATAGTCGTCTATCCTCTATCAGAGCAGTATACCCCTGTCATATGCAGTATACGACATTTAAGACGTAAGCGTATACGAAACGAGATAAATTGAAGTTTACTAAAGCTTTGTGGTGTCAATACTTACTAATGCAATAGTAAGTCTAACGAAAACTAAGAGATTACACGATGTGACATCCAGTCAAAATTGAAAAACTTTAAGAAGCAAACAAACAAGAAAGCTTCTCTGGTCCTATATCATCTATTATTATTTATAATTAGATGCATATACTATTACACAGATATTATATAATTAAATTATGTACAATGTATGGTCAACAGTGCAAGTGTCTTAAAAGAAGAAATAATTCTAAATCCGTATCATAATCATTCCGCTAATATTCCAATAAAGAATGTATAACAAGAGATAAAAGCATCCTAAAATACCCTCATCAAATGATCATGGTTTATGTAGTGTAGTCTGTGCGTGTATTGCTCTGAATTCTAAATATTAAGTGCTACTCTACATAGTCATAATATCACTATACAACATACCTAGGTACCTAAATAATCTCTTTCCTACAGCGCAGCGTACAATTATCTATTTCCACTCTGATTGCTCACTTCATTTAAAAAGTCCAGTTCAACTTTCATCCTTCAGAATATATTATTCAACATTAGATTAATTTAGGCAATTAATATACATACACCACTACAGAGACGACACTACATAGATATTTGTACTGTAACTATAACGAAAACGTCGAACTGCATCTACTTCTACTCCGATCCTATCTATCAATTTAATTACGATATCAATTCTACACATTATGACGTTACACTCGACAAACAAATTCAAACAATATCAACTACTATAATACTTTCAATTGCTCGATTTTCATTGCCAAGTATTAAATTTCTCCACTGATCATACCGTTTCGCATGCATGTACATTATATGCAACTGTTAATGGAATCAATCTGACATTTGAATCGATAAATTTTTGAATAATAATAAGAACAAAAATATTTACTGAATTTAACCATCAGAAATACTTTCTTCAGGTATCTATTTTATAAGCGATTGACTATTAAACTGAGCGGTTTATATTAGGATATTATTAATGGGATGGCCGCAATGGGCCGTAATGGCCTTGGTGATGGACATTAAACCTCATGATTTATATATTATGTTGCCCATCAAAAGTAATAATAATACGTAATACGAGTAAAGCATGTTGCTTCAATATGAATGAAAGTACCTATACATACCAATAAAAATTAATTTCTAATTGCAAACGATTGATCAGTGGATTTTACACAGACTACCCACCTTGGCCAATGAATAAGTGATTACTAACAGTATGATAGATGTTTATAATTATCCATGATAATATGCAGAAAAATAAAAATATGATTAACATTAACCAGTTGTTAATGTGCTAGAATTAAAAAGCCAATGTCTTACCATTTGTAAAACTTGACTTGGATCGTGGTGGTTGAATATTTGCAAGATTTTGAGGTGAATAGCCAAGGCCTGAGGGACTGCTTGAATGACTCGTTGGATTCGTTCCATTCCCATTCGATCCAAAGTTAGCCCCAGTAAGCTCACCTAAACTTCCGTACCCGCTCCATGGAATAAGGCTCTCAGCGGCTCCATACTCTGTCGACCCATCAATCAAGCAGAACGTAAAACACACAAGCTTATGAATAATACGTATAATATATACATATATACGCAACCTAATAACTATTTTGCGCTAGTCTAACAACATACTATGTATACATACACTTACGGTTTTCGACTACAACAAAAAGGGTTGTAGGACATTTTCCTCCTGGACATCCCCCGGACATTATCCCCCCAGGACATTTTCCTCCCAAATCGTACAGAGGACATTTTCCTCCCAGCATCCAAAACACATACCAAAATAAACGAGTATTCCTTTACGATTTTCTGCTTAGTTTTACTCTGCTTAGCCGTGTATCTTTTTTTTACAATGACATGTTTCGTATTACCTAGCTTAAGTCTTAAGTTATATTTACCGTATTTGCTCTGATAGTACGCCCCGCGTACTATCCAAACTCGAGCTCCGACCCCCCGCGTATAATTAGAGACCCGCGCACTGGCATTTAATAGTGTGTTAAATAGACCCGCGTACTATCCAAACTCGAGCTCCGACCCCCCGCGTACTATTAGAGACCCGCGCATTATTAGAGACCAGCGTACTATTAGAGAAAATACGGTACCTACAGTATAATATTTCGTTACCATATGCTGATACGATTTTAATGATTATTTAAGCATTTTTTTATACAGTGAAATCCGCTTATAAGGGACTCCGCGGGACCGGCAAAATCTGTCCCTTATAACCGGAATCCCTTGTAACCGTTTAAGGGATTTCCCTTGTAAGCGGATAAATCATAACTCAGACTTAATTTTTATTGTTAGCTTAAACAAGGTCAAGATATATACAGCTTTGTCCATTACATGCAAATTATAAGTAATATTTAAAAAAGTCAGTTACTGTTGTTTGCTTGCTTTAAACGAGCATGTAGAATCTTATAAAAAAATCTAATAATAATTTTTTTCGTATTCGATTTTGTATGCTTAAACTAATACAAGTTTATCTGATTACATCTATTTGCTTTAGAATCTCTAACTTTAAGATTTCACATTCTTGTTCAATGGTGAACGAGTTCTTTTTCCTCTTCGTCGACAAAGCCAGATATCCCTTTAAAGCGGATCCCTTATAAGCGGATTTCACTGTAGTTCATATTCCAATTTTATATTTAAACATTAGAATTCAGTATCTGTAGTTTGATTTTGTTTTAATAATAAAAGTAATAATGCAGTACATTAATGTCTGAGTGTGAAAGTTTACCGCAACATATGATTATTAATGTCCATTTTAATTATTTACTTCAGTACCTAAACTCAGCACAAGTTTTACTATATACGTATAACCTATTGAAAACAAATTTCTATTAATAATTATTGTAGATTCTATATTGGTTTTTAACTAAGCATTGTTTGCATTGAGGTTAGACTACAAGATTTTTGCAATATTACTAACTTACATTCGTTGCCTTTAATTAATAAATATTTGCTTAATCTTTACATCACAACAAAATGGGAAAAGGAAAATTTTGGTACCTACTTCAACTTAAGATTTTTGCATATTATGGAGAAAATCTATGAATACACAAATTTTTCGTAAAGGAATACTCGCTCATTTTGGCATGTGTTTTGGATGCTGGGAGGAAAATGTCCTCTGTACGATTTGGGAGGAAAATGTCCTGGGGGGATAATGTCCTGGGGGGATAATGTCCGGGGGGGATTATGTCCTGGGGGGATAATGTCCAGGAGGAAAATGTCCGTATACGAACAAAAAGACATGAACTTAAATGTTTTTGTTTATTGGTTTTGAAAGCATGCAAACTATGCATACTCATACAATAAATACTAATAACTGTAACATGTCAGTTCATATTTCAATTAAAAAAATCAAAGTACCCCAGTTAGTACATGTGTATTAAATCATAATTTGCAATCGAAATCATCATAGAACTTTGCGTATAAAATGTTCAAAATTATTTGTTCAACTCCAAACTCTTTCCAAAATAAGTTAAGAAGCCACAGAGTAAAATTCAAACTCAAGCTACCGAGAATAATATAAAATTACATTGAAAAACGGAGTGAAATTCTACAATATAAATATTGTAGACTTTGAAAAAAGAGCAAAAAACAATTATTGTATGAGTAGCACCTATAGGTTTTGAAAAATCCAAAAACTAAAAACAAAATGTACAAAGTTTCAAAACAGCAACAGCAGAGTACGAGTAAAACCAAAATAAATTAGAAGTAAAATAGAGAAATTAATAATAAAAAGGGTAGGTTGGACATACGAGTTCCATAATGGGGGATTCCATGCATGTTCCTTTGGGATGTTGTAAAAAAAGCAGGCAAACGATTTGTTTGGAAAATACTTGACTGCCCTTTGTAGGTATCTTCTAAACCTACGTGATGTTCATGAATATTCGCCATTTAGAATTCACAAAGCAAGTTTTTTCAAATTATACAATTTTAGTAGAAAGTATTCTGAGGAAAATGTTTATAGGTTTTTTAAAGGAGCAACAAAAATTCTTTTGTCCAGCTAATTCACATTAAACTGAAAGGAAGTAAAATAGTGTCTGTAATAAAATTGTTGGCATTGGTAGTAAAAAAAATAGAGTTTTTAAATCACAATCAAGCCATTTTCCTCTAATTTATATATATTATAGAGCTCACAACTTCACGTCAAATAACTAATAATACTTGCATTAATTTGATTGCAAGTAATAAAGATTTTATTCGCAGTTAATTAATTCAAAGTGCAACGACGTTTCCTATCCTTCTTGAATACCATGTGTGTATATCTTTGTAAAATAAGCAAGCTTTAGTTGCATATATCTAATTGCAATAATAATTATTACTGTTAGCAATAACAGCGAGACACAACTATATCTAGGCGTGAAAAAATATAGACTCTACTGCTCCTTTAACCTGTCGATGATGAGACGACTAATAAGATTGGATGTATGTAAGAATTGAGATGCGACACGGGCAAGAGATTAAAGAAACTAATTCCAAGCAAACTCATTTTAATTTGACAAGTATAATGTATATAGTAGTAGTAGTAATAATAATTGCATTCTCTATCAGTAAGGGAAATTGAGAATAGAGATACGATAGTGGAGAGTCTAACAGAGAGACAGAAAGACTTTAAAAAAAGATACATGATGGGATAGGATAAGTTGATAGAGGGAGAAAAAACTAGAGAGAGAGAGAGATCTGTTATGAGATGTGCGTGAGAGGCAACCTGTGGTGGTCGACGTCCATGAGGTTGCGCTTGGAGCCAAAAATTCTTGGCCTGCTCCACTCACGTAGCCGTGAAACAGTGGATTTCCATAAGGACTGTGATCCTGCATCTGCATGGGTACGTAGGGTAAATGAAGTGAGTCCTCGAGTCTCCGCCCCAACAGCTCATCCCGCCTACCATTGTCACACAAATGTTTACCATTAAAGTACCGTTTAGACTTATAGGCACACACACACACGAACAAATCACAGATTATTACGACAAACTACATAATATCTTCTTTGCAACATCTTCATATATTTTAGCCTCGCTCACGGAAAAAAATGTCTACTAAGTATCTACATTCAAGAAAAATTTCAAGAAATAACATTTCATTTTAGTATCGTTCGATTTTTTTGACAAAATAATGATGTACGCTTTGCCCCACAAACACTAGGGAACATCTTTGTATCCTCACTAAAATAGCTTATATTGCAAAATCATTTCCTCAAAGAATGGAGCATCGTTGTAAATCGTGCTCCGCATAATCTTACAATGAAATACTATTTAAAACTAATAAAGAGAGCATTATATTCTTAAAATGTTAGTTTACTTCACTATACAGTACCTGTTCAGGGGTGAATTATTACTATGGTGGTGACTACTTGTACTGCTGCTATGACTTTCATTGGACGTATTCTGACCATCCCCTCCACTCCCCGTACTGTGATGGTGATGATGATCATTATTATTATTGTGACTACTGTGGTGACTACTATGATGATGATGATGGTCCAGACCAAAGTCAATTAAACTGGGTTTCTGATCCGTGTAGTCATTCTGATAGTGAGACACATTATTATTATTGTTATTTGTTTCTCCGTTCGTTCCAGTCTCATCGTGTGGGTCTCCATGATCCCCACCATGGTGGCCACTACCCCCACCACCCCCACCCCCACCACTGCCACTTCTATTATTCACTCCTCCCCCTTGAGTCCCACTCCCATGATGCCCTCCCCCATGATGAACATGATGATCCGGATCACTGAGGAGATAATTAAAGATATCATGATGACCATGACCCATTTGTCGCTTAATAATTGAGCTGGGATTAAAATGATTATTTGAGATGGCGCTATTATTATGATTAGTGCTGGAATTTGTGTTGGTGGAGTTGCCGGCGAGAGCGGCCAGGTTCAAATTAAGATGATTCACGGAGTTATTTCCATTCCCACTGTGAGCACTGTGACTATTGTGACCATGAGCATGACCATGACCATGACCATGATGATGACTGTGTCCGTTCACATCAAATTTATTCGAGCTACTGCTATTGTTATTATGACTGTGTCCATGACCGTGACCGTGGCTACTGCTGCTGCTGCTGTGATGGTGATGATGATGATCCTGCCGCTCCACAATCACGCTCGGATGAGGAATTGTTTGGGGGAGGGGAAGTGGACTGGAGATGGAGGGAAGGTGCGTAGGACCTCCCCCGGGCGTCGTGGAGGATGAGACGGAGGAGAGTGAATTATCCGAAGACTCCGAGTTATCCAAACCCATTATCGCCTACAAAATAACATGAGCAAATATATAAAATTACATACAATTTACTTCAATACTATCATCATTTAATTAAAATAACAACCAATTCAAAAAGCGGGTAGCATAACTCCTGTCACGTCACCCTCCCCACAAACGCCGGCCACAAAATAAAAATAAGATACGGATCTAAATCTAAGAGATGAGAAATCATGCAGTTACTGACAGTTTCTCCATAAATGATTTTGCTCTCAGTCAACACACTCTGAGCATTAAACAAACACATGTAAAAAAGTATGTACACTTTGCTAAAGACCAAAGTTTTGAAAAATACACGACAAGATACGAAAGGAAAATTACTATAATACTTCTATATGCATATACTACTAAAATATAATATTCTTCAATTTCAAGAAAATCGTTTAGCTCCTACACAATTCAGTATGGTATCTGTAAATACTTTGATGATGATGATGATCTTGTTGATTTTGTATGCGGAAAGGTCAGAGGGTCAAATGAAATAAGTTGGAAGTTGGCAATAATTTATGGACATGTTTCAGGATTTTTATTGCTTGGGTCGTCAAGCGTTATTTTCCCAATACTTCTCACTTTAGTTTAGTCGTTTCCTTGAACATTGAAATCCTGACTACTTACCCTGAGCTGACTCCGAACGAACCAAACAGGAACATACTATAAGCATTCCTTACGGTGGAAAAACTACATATATCAATGATAATTATAAATTAGAAGGTATACAGAAGCAGAGTACAGACTAGAGACGTGCATGACACTGTGTGTAAAGTGTGTATGTGTGTGTGTGTGTGAAACAGAAAAACAACCCTCTTTCTTAATACAATATCAGGGATAATGGACTGTGTGTGTGTGTCTTTTAAAAGTTGAATGTATTAGTCCAACTTATAGAAAGAAATATAACTTTTTTAGCTACATACTAATTAGATGTGCAGCTCGTCTCTCAAAAACACAGAACGACAACGACAACTCTAAATAAAAGCCAGAGAGTCATAAGACGGAGAGTCGAGAGAAAATAAATGATTCTCTCATGTCGATTTTTTTCCTCCTTGAGACAACCTCTGACCTGCTCCTCCTGAGCAAGAAGGAGATGAACATGAGGTTCCTCTCTCATAAGTTTTTTTTCCCTATTTGAATGTCGACTGTATACTTCACTTACGTAGATTTGTGTGCACATTGAAGATGTAATATTTAAAAGAGAGAGAGAGAGAGAGCACCAAAAGTCAAGACAGAGCCAACGGGTTAAAAGTTGCCCTGAACCACGGTAGAGTTCAAATTCAAAGTTGAAAACATGGAGCTCCTTTTCCTGAGAAATAAATTCACAGCTCTTACTGCTTACAAGCTTACAATTGACGTTACTTATGACTCTCTGCAATGTTCTACTTAGGTGGACTACTATTATTATTATAGATGGGCTACTAGTTGGTATTGGTATTGGTGCTGGCACCGGCACTGAGTCAACAGAAACTGGTGAAGAAACAAATTGTGGAAGGAAAAAAGTAACAAAAACTCCTATCTGATCACATTTATTACTATGTAAATACTATGTATGTACGAAAGTGCACTACACAATTAAAACACTGCCATACTATATATTACGTATAAAAACATAATAATTATACTCACTTCCAATTTCAAATTCCTATCTCAGAATCTGAATCCTGTTAATAATTATTCGAATTTGAGAGTCACTTGCAAGTGATGCGATGTGGTTTGATATAGGTTTGCGTATACCTATCTATCTACTGACTTTACATTCAGCTAGACGGATAGCTAACTCCTTCTTTCTTTCCTTCCTTCCTTCCAGCAAAATTGTTATAGAGTTAAGATTATGAAGACTTCACAGGGAGACTGGAAGTCAATCAGTCACTTATTTCTTTCTGACTCATTAAAGACCGCACTTACGCAACCTCACCACTTATGCATCTATTAATGATTTCCCATTTCACAGTCACATTTCAATCCCCTTCTCATGTTACTATCTACCTACATTTCTACTACTACTCCACTGCCTACCATCCTCATCAATCCTATGTTTCCATACGCATAACATAAATACTCGAAAACTCTGAGCTGGAGTCTGGCTGGACTACTACTATATGTACACAATATATTTTCTCAGGTTCGTCTAAAATGACATTTTAAATTATTATTCCTCGGAAACTATAAGGAAATAGAAGAGGCTTCAACAATGCTTAGTGACCAAGGGAGAGAACTGAATTTATTTCGTTGTCGTATAATTTTGACAAAAAGTTGGATTGTATATTAGGTATGGGACACAAATATTGTGTTGTACAACTGCCCACAAGTGTGTGAGTCTTACGTTCTTATCCCTTCTTTATTCTTTGAGTATAAGCTTAACCATATTATTATATTATTGTATTCTTGAAATACAAATAAATACGAACTAGTCACTATGCTATGCTGACGCAAATAACGTTGTGTATAGTCCGTAAACCATGTGATTATTTCTCTTGTTCGTACTCATACAATTTATATATATTTTAATACTACGCTCTACACCACTGTGTAAGCCCACGCGTGTATAACCAAGTTTAAGTAGTGATTAATTTTAATTTCATTCTTCGTCGAGAAAACGTCACCTAAAGAACGTTAATTAGATTATACACAGTCGTCGTAGTCTCCGTCCTCAGAATGTCTCGACCACTTACAATTACTACAAGTTCATGTAAGTATATAAGTATATTACTCTTTCTTGTGAAATAAAAATAATTTTTTTATTATCTCAAGTTTGGTATTGGTGGTTTTAAACAGTTAGTGGACTACGCATTCACTGCCATTGGGAATAAAAATTAATTTTGTCGTGGTCGTTGTTTGTAGTACACACATTACATTTAATACAAAGTAGTAATAAAGTGGACCGACGAGGACGACGTTTTCTCAACCCCTATCCATCCACATAATATATATATGGCATAATATTTATAATATATTATACTACCTTATACTTTTTCCTCAAACCAAAAGTTGCCAACGCCAACGTCAACGTAAGCAACTATAATATTATTAATTGGATCTGAAAATTTAATTTAAGCTAGTTAGAACTTAAATTGCGGTTGGGTAGAACAAAGGATATATTATAATTATATTTATTATTTATAATATTTGGGTTCCGGGTGAACAGGAAATGAGGTGCATCTTTTATTTAACCATACGTAATAATAATAACCGTAATCCGTAAGTACTTACAAGCATAGAAATGCTGAGACAATACAAAATAGTGCCTTCCTTCCATTAACTTACCAAGCTGCTGCTGCGATAGTAAATTTATCAATGTGTTAGTTGCACTAAACTGCTAAATAATAATAGTACAACAAAATACGAAATAGACAAATAATGCATTGATATGATATAATAGTATTATAAGTATCTGTAGATTAATAAAACTCAAGCATTGAGTATTGAGCTGTTCCTACCCCCCTACAATCGCTTCATATCGGAGGACTTGCATTATAATTGCTAGTAATATTATAGATATTGGATTTTATGCGGTTACTAGGTTTTAAGATTATAGCTTATTCCAATTCTAATTACACATATTTTTTTACACTAGGATATTATTTCTACTGTGTACCTTGCCCCTGTGCGTGGCTTTTTTGTCTGAGCAAATGATAGTAGACGACAGACGGTGTCGGTGTCGGTGTGGTGTGTGGTACGACATTCGACTCGATCCACCCCAAGAAGTGTATTCCAATTCTAGTAGAATTTCAACCAAAGCACTAATAGTAACTAAATCCTGAATGCCAATGTACGTTGATAACTATATTTCCCCGTCGTGATCCGCACTCTTAAATTTAAATACACGGAAGATCGAAGCAGTAGTTCAAAACTCATACTTGTTTCCATCTCTGTATTAATTACTATTACCTACACAGGTCCTTATCCTGCTGATTCTTTACTAGTGCGTGCCCCTGTGTAATAACACGGCGTGGCGTGTACTCATTTGGCTATGGAAAGACCCTACCTAATTCACTTTTGACGAAGTGAGTGTAATAAAGACGCACAGAATCCGGCATCATACTAATGATGGGGACATGAAGAAGAAGCACTGTAACAAATCAATATATTGCACACGATAATAATATGTATAATGGTTATCCACAATTATCTGGAATAAGATGAATTTCTTTGTGCACTGATTGATGACTATAGTATAGACTATAATTTCGACTTACGTTACTGTAGTCGGAGTGTCAGCTTAACCTATATAGTATATCTTCTTAATGGGCATGCTAATCATAATTTGAAGCAAGGAAAAGATAATCGTTAATATATTAGGTTTTCCTATTGTAATTCCAAACAGGGAGAGGGTATTGTATAGTTTTATTAAGTAATAAGTTCTGAAGACGTTAGACAAATTTAAACTGAAATATTGTATACTCATTAGTATTTTAGGTAATCTCGCTTTCGCACTTGCTTGTAGAAGAAAAGTTATTAATCATCAATTTTGAACGTAAAATTTCATCTGACTGACTACACGTTGCTGTGCTGTAGTGTGTTGGTGTTGAGAACTCATGAATTATATAACTTCAAAAGGGAAAAGCTAAGTCAAAAGTAGACGAAAAGGAAATGAAATTATGAATTGTTAAACTTTAAAGGATGCAGACAGCGTAAATAGTATTAATATTCAAAGGTCTACAAGCTCAATAGTAGCTTGTAATTTAAGCGTAAAACAATATCTTATATTTTTCCTATCAAAAAAAGATTTGTGGTATCAGTATCAATGAGATATTTAATCATATAGTAAATTCTAATCGTCAATAATAGTCAAATAAGTTTGATTATATTATTTTTACTCCATATATATATAATTATATTAACTCTAATCAATAAACTTGACTAGCTTCCTTCCTCACTCTTCACTTCTAATCGTTCGTTTTTCCGATATTATTACACCACCACCAGTCCGTCCCACACCGCGTAAGTGAGCCCATGATAAACAGTATGTAAGTAAGTAAATCATCGAAAGTTGTGCACTCACTAGCACTCCTGATAATTTTTTATCTTTTATTATACAGATACTTTCTACATGTGCTTCTCACTAGTCAGTCAGACTCTCCGCCTATATGACTCTCTCCCTTCTTGATAGCTCTTGCCTATCAATTTTACGTCATGCAAATTCTTCCTACTGGGTATGACACAAGATAGTTAATAGTTGATACTACTCCTCCGTCTACTATTATGACTATATAGTAATCATATAAAATATCAATTTATGGAGGAGGAGCGCGTGAAAGCGTGTGCGTATGCGATTAAGGAGCGATCGACCGTCTGGGGAAAACTCAGATAATGCTTCCAAACCAAAATTATCTAATCGCCAAATAACTGATGAACTTGAGCGGTTTTGATAAATGAACATAAACAGTGCAATCATATCTTTGTAGTATTAATCACACATAAAAGTGTAATAATACTACTACTACAGGTTATTATTCAGTTAATAGCTCAAAATGTTTAATAAATTGGACCACTGAAACCTTAAAAATCACTAAGCCAGAAAGAAACTAGCAACCTGTTTTGCGAAAGGCAATCAGGAAGAGATTGGCAGCCCCTTGGCTGGTAGTGAAAATTTGTTCACTTACTTTTTACTTACACATTTGGGAGAAAAGTAAAACAACAAAAAACGATGAAAGTGGAACGTACTTACTCAAGGGTATATTTCGTAGACAGCTACTGGCTACAACACAAATGAGCAATATTCAACGACAAATCAGAAAATACATAGAACTTACGAAATTGCGGAATGACAAAATTTAAATTTTGAATTTACTCACCTCTTTTTTTTCTCGTGAATGTTCAAACAATTAATGACAATATTGGCAATCGATGAATCGGTTCGATTTAGATGTGGCAGTGATTCACTTATAATGTTGATTGTATGTTGTATGTATTGAAATTGAACTTTGACTGTTGAAACTTGAGCACGGAACACACGGATGACGGAATATAATGTAATACCTTTTTTTGTCTTTGTACTTGACTTTGTCGAAATTAATTATAAACTTTGATCACGTTGAGCTTGATACGGCTACCGCTTACCATTTAACAGAGATACAGATTACTCGTCGTCGTCGTCATCCTCGTCACACCGAGATCAAGATGGAGAGATACCATGAGTAAACGTGTTATTGTTGGACATGTAAACAATGGATAATTCCCAGGAGTAAAGAGATAAAATTTGAGTCTGGGGGATGGTCGTTTTATGAGATGCGACTGTGACTGACTGACGAGTGACTGACTGAGAGTTTAGTCGAGTTTCCTTTCCTGCCTGCCTGCCTGCGTGCCTGGTGGAAGGAAGCTTTTCTGGGTTCGTTTTCTCTTGTCGCTGCACTTTGGACGAGAAGCAACAAGTACATACTAAAAGTATACCCACACGTACTTGTGTCGAACGTCGAACGTCTTCTTGCCTCGCCGTTCGTCTTGACTTTACCCTCTAATATCCAATATCTAATCCAACCAAAATCCACGAACATGCAGCAGTACAGTAGGAGCCAGGAGTCAAGAAAGAAGCAAGACAGAGAGACATTGAGGATTCCAATCCAAATAGTTAACTATAGTTAACTATACTCTAGAATACATTCAAAGCCTTTACTATACGCTACGGTACGTGTTTGTATTGTAAGTTTACTAATTTGCTTAGGATGCTTATAGATGGAAAGTAAAGGGACATTCCCATTTCCCATACCTACCATCAGGCAGAGTAAAACTTGACCACGAAAAAATCTCAGTCATATAGTCGCTACATTAAATTTATTTTATTATGAAAAAAAAATCATTGGTGTATGTATATATATACGTACGTACGTACTATTTTCCATCGTACGATAACTAGTAGTATGTAGTATTTAATTACTATAGTAGTTTTGACGCTAGAGTATATGTTGCAACATAGTAAAGACTAGTATAATAATTAATATACATAAAATTCATTTATAGCAGAGCGATGTAGTGTGCGATTGTGTCATAGGTCAACCCCTCACCACCCACCCTGTCCATCCAGATAGTGCACATACTCAGTTGCCCTCACCATGCCGAGGAGAGCTAAATTCTACAGGATTTTACCATATAATATATGATTCTTTTACATTTTCTTTTCATTTTAATATCATAGTTATACTAGTGAATGCCAAAACTGCCTAATTAACAGATATTTATGATAATGTCCGCTGTCTATAGATACTCTTAGGATTTTGGATGAAAAACTAAATAGAAAGACAAATGGGACTGACTAGTGACTACTAGTGACTGGGGCTGATGGTACCTGCTTCCTTATCATGCACTATGTTGTGGTGCGTGGAATGAATAATAGAGTATAAAAATAAGTGCTATTCATGAAATGAAAGGAATGCACCTTTTAATTAGAATGAGAATTCCTAATTCTTTCCTCTTTTACTCTCTCACTTACAATCAGCATCGATATCGAGTCTAAAGTTCCAATTCTTATACCTTTCCTCCTTAGTTCTTGGTCGCCGTTGAATATATTTCCTAAGTGTTTTTTTTTCTATATTCTATATACAATTAACATTTGAAGAGGGATACTGAATACTTAAATGAGGGAGTGGAGAAGATAACGCTTTCGTTTTGAATTGCATGCAATCATTAATAATGGTATTTCCGATAGATTTCTTTATCTTTTCAAAACTCAATAATAGTTTTTGACCGTGTCTATTGTTCAGATTCATTTGCCGTCGTCTTGCCTCTCTGAGAAAACTATGTGGACTTGAAGGAGAGTTTGTGTGGGGAACTAATATGGAAACTTGTTAGAACTAGATTAAATAATATGAATGATCTTTAGCATACAATTCGAATACTTGGTTGGCTTCCACTTGGACCAAGTTGCCTCGACTCTGAACTCTGGATTCTGGATGAATTATTGTGGGCAAGATTCTAAACACAGGTAGTTAGTTGTCCATGTCTGTGATTATTATATTTTAAATTTTTAGACTTCTCCGTATTTCTGTTTTTAATTCTATGTGTATAATTATATTAGAAATGGTGCTCCTTCCTAATATGATACCAACTGGTTATCACCTGTCATATTTATTTGCATGGGTCCAATTCATAGAATCCATTCATGGTTTCCGTTCTAGATCAGCCGATGCATTTGCTTCGTGCTGATTTTTTGATTATAATATACTTTATTCATATCCCCTCAAGTTTCCCAGATCAAGCAAGGTACCAAGATGGCCTGTGAAAAGAACTACTATGTCGGTTCCATTTTCCATTGCAATTAGTATTTTCAAGCCAATCGATTTCGAGGCTTCTAGTCAAGAAGTCAAGTCAATTTCAAATATTCCGCTTTAGCGCCTTTTATAGCATAAAATTGTGACTTGTATTTGTATGGAAAATGGAAGGGTGTCTGGGTAGTAAGCAGCGGGCACTATGCGCTTCCCCATAAGTCAGGGGTTTTAAAATGAGCGCCTAGTTAAGCCAAGTCAAACCCGAAAAAACAGCTTTTAAATAAGTCACCTGCTACACAAGTCTGACTTGTCGTGGGCACCCATGTTCTGAACAATGCCACATGTAACTCTCGTCGAAGCGATTTTTTTATTCTTTCATCGTTTTTACTCACAATACTACTTAGCCTCGTTTCAATATCGGTATTTCGAACACTTTGCCCTTGTTCTTTTACGCAGTTTGCATAAATTTAATTAACAAGTTTAATTCTTTTGTCTTTCCGTATTCTTGTATCGATTTGACTACAAATCCAGGCAGAACTGCGTTCAGATTTTTCATAATTTATATTTGATATTCATAATTTGTTTTCTGTGCGCATAACACGTAAGTACTCTAGTACCTTCGCGTACTACACAAATATTTATAAGCTGTAAAGTCCTAAATTTCAGATCAGTCACTCGTTTTTGATTTTGAGACCTGTCTATGAAACCTTAAACCTGTGACCTAAAGTATGTAAGTCATAATAAGTAACAGAGTAACAGCAGATAAAAAGTGTATTTATATAATTACAGCCTCTGTTTGCTTTTCTTTTCAGCAGTTTCAGCACCCCTGATTTTGTTATTTACGCGGCCTCGTCATCAAAAAGAGACAACGTATGAAACAGGTATGTAATATTTTATGGATAATTTATCTAATTTAGTTTGTAATTACACTGCGTTTTTGTTTCCTACCGTTGATTTCCTGGATACTGATCACTCCTGATCAGCTTTTTTCTAATGTGAATATGGATCCATGGATGCCGAATATGATGTTCTAATTTTGAATGCATATGTCATAATATAATAAATTGGTATTCTAGACGTTGGTTGGGTGAAAAGACAGGTAATGATGATTATTTTCTAGCAAGATTTTAGACTTGTGTTATGTATAAGGCTTTTAACGATTGTTGGTCTGTATTTTATTATTAAGTGCCGGCGTAGTATAGAAAATGAGTATTTATGAAAATCATCAGTATGCACTTCAAGTTGTTGTTGTATTATAGAGGGTACTGTGGTGATGAACCATTTTGTTAATTAGCATAAGTTGTAAGAACGAGAGGAATGTCAATAATTATGAATCAGTTTAAATGTATTATGTAGAGCTTGGTATTCGAATTCTTCAATTGCTGCGTAACATTCAAATGTTGAAGCTGACTAGTGAGTGTCGTAACTTGTGGCTTTATAACACGGAAGCGATCGTTCTCATCATTCATGCTTAAGTACTGTTGAAATATATGAGATTCCATCTAGTGTAAGTGTAAAACCTGGTTTACTTTACAAAACCAAGAAGAATCATTAAATAAGAAAATAAAATTTTGTGTGTGCGTGGAAGTCATAGCTTTGTTGAGCTGCATGCCAGAAGATCAGCAAAGTATGATGTATATTCCTGCTGAAATTTGAAATTGACTTTTGTTAGAATGCAATGGGATCATTAATGATATCGATATCGTAATTATTGTCCAGTAAATCTACCGGTCATCGCCTTAGCGATAACCTTGAGCACGCGATCGAACTAGCATCAACGGCAGCCGAATGGCGGATCTTAATTACCTAATTAATGGGTCTAATTATGCTTAAAGATCATTATATTTAATTCCGGTAAGCATGTACTTGCACATAGTGGTTTGCAATTGTCGATCTGCTTCCTGATAGATCTTCATCAAGTACGGCAGGAACCAATTAGCTCATCACAAAGATGACTGATAGCTGATAGAAAAGTAAAAGTCGTGGACTCAAAGTCTCGTCTCAACTTCTGTTCGATAAATATACGTGAATATAGGATAGGATATATACATACATGGATGGTTATAGGCATAGGTTATAGATTGGTAGGCTCGTCTTCTTATTCATATTTATGTATGTTGTATGTAGTATTTTCCTGTTTTTGTCTTAATCCAATCCTAGAAAATGCCGTTCTTGCTGCATGGAGCTGATTTGCTGATGATTTCATTGTTGTGGCTGCATTTAGTATTTAGTCATACGACCTAGCCACGGGGCCCTTTGATGAGTCACACTGAGCTTTCCAAGCCCCTTCGTATCCCAGTTTCTTTGCTTTGCTAAGCCTGCTCCTCATTAACTTCTCAGTTCAGATCAAGAGTCAAAGGACTCTTTGGGGAGTCAACAACAGTGTTCGAGTACCTAAACATACGCTTCCATGAATAATATTTCTCTTCCAAAGCAAACATAGACTGAGCTGGGCCATGCTCTGGCTCTGACTCATTGTCATAATTTGTAAGCATAAGTAGCTAAAAGTAAATAATTTACTTAGGTCAGAGACCAGAACAGACCCGAATTTTTATTATGTTTCACCAATTTTGCAGCTATAGTGCCGGCACCGGTATGAAATCAAAGTGCAGTTTGCAACAACCTGACAACAACATAGCAATATTACAAGAAAAAACTGTTACTCACAATTTCATACTGGGTTAGAAAAAACAATTACGTTTTTGGGCTCTTGGACTGACAGTAACAGAACTTGTATACACTATGTAGTGTGTCAACACCTGTAGTAATTATATCTCAAGATGTATTTCTTTTACACAACTTTGTAGTGAGCACGCCCATTTACACGTGAATTGAAGTAGCTAAACTATAGTACATAGTATTTTAGCGCATAATCATTCATCAACATTTTCTTTACAAAAACATAAGTACTACGTATATTTACATGTTTGTATTAATAATCAACAGTGCAGTGAGGCTCAGGGCTCAGTTGTATTTTATTAGGTGTACCCGTGTACCTAAGCTTAAGATCAGAACTTTTTAATTTAAAAATTAAAGTTTTGATAATTCCCAAGCGAGCTTCAACGTTTACTTAGCCTTTAAAGGTGGATCAAGATCAAATTACGTATTTTTAAATAAACGTTAACGCCTTAATTAATGAAACATGTGCTGTCTAGCAGCTTATAACGCAATTATAATTCTTGAAAAATCAATTCAGATTCTATTTTTTACAACGCTGTTCTCAAAAATATAGACAATTATATAGTCAAAATATTCAGGATGCCTGCCGTTGTGACCACTCGGTCGTGAGTAGATTATCTCCACATACGGTCCAATCCAGTCAAGAAATCGTTTTTAGCTTTATGTCTCATCTTATGTACTCATATTCTCGCTACTGTCTCTGATTCATTTTCTTATAAAGTACATAATGCTTTATTATAAATAACATAAGTGATTTGAACATATATGCTGAATGCTGATTAAAGATACATTTAGAAGCAAAACACACTGCCGGGCGACCACGCGATGACAATTTTGACTTCGTCATAACTCACAACTGCAGCATTATTTGCTTTCCTACACGATTAGTTTTGTATGTATGTCACACAGTTACGAGGACATTTTAACAAGTCAACTTATTTGTTTCTGCTCAATATGACATCTTGGTAGTCCTTCGATCTCTTAATATAATAAAGTTTTAACGTTTATAATGTTTATACAAATATTTTGTATAGACAATTGATGGCCTAGTGGTGAAAAATATTTTTTTATTTTATTGTGAAGTAGTTTGAGGAACGAACCAACCGAGAGTTGACCACATACCACATTTAGTACCATAACTGTCACTATCCTGTGTAGATAAGGCTGTTTTATGTATTGTAAGCTACATATTATGCATGGCACTTGAAAAAAATTTCAAAAGCCACATCCACATCACTCATCATTCCATTATGGTAATACTTACAATAGTACGAGATGCTCCTGGATTTTCTTTATAGTCCTTTTCGTCTCTAGTCGCTACTCTGACTGTTATGATCGTGAACCTCTCTGACTGAGTGTGCGGGCTAGAATATAATATGCTTGTGGTGGGTGTATTTGTGCGTAAACAGGATTGATGGGAGGAAGTAAATTTCCTTCGACGTTGGCTTTCATCCGAGAAGATAAGTCCAGGCAGTTGTAGATATTATGTATACTGTTGTTTTCATCTTTTAGCTTCTGACTTGGTCAAAGAAGATAAAACTATCCATAGGAGAATCTCCTTTTTAGTGTGTCAACATTCAACAATTCAATTTTCCATGAAAAACTATACCTCGTAAGCATGAAGATCTCATTTAAAGTAAAGTACTAATGGATACAACAGTGCATTGCATGACTACTGCCTGCTGGATGAAGCCAGAGTTATTACGTATACATAATTAACTACATGGAAGTGTAAGTAGGCATTTCATAGTCATTTCTAATATTTTTGAGTATTGATAAATTCTGCGTTTAAAATTACCAAGCGTCAGATTCTTAAAAATAAGTAAAGTTCTTTATTTCACAGATACTGACCAATAGTATATACTGTATATATAGTAAAGTACCTTCAATATGAATAATATGAATATTACATAATACTCTAGTTAAATGTCAGAGGGTTAATGATGATGGAAAACAATAGGGAATATTTGCTGATGTGGTTGGACTTTCCCACGTTCCATCTTATTAATGGAATATAATAGATTGTAGTTGCATTACTCCGTCGTTGAGAATTATCACTCACTAGTCAGTAGTGTAATTCTTGGTTCCTACTATATCCATACTGACATGGGTAGTGACTATATTGAGCCGTTACCTATACTCAATTGAATACAATAATCCTTTGATTTTGGTAATTCATATAGCAAATTGCAGCTGTCGTCATGCGATACGAGAGTCTAGACCAGAGACGAGCTTAGTTAATGTCAATTTAATATAGTGTAATTAAAAAAATATAATCATAATCACAATGTTTATGTGCCTTAATGTTTGTATTGTCAATAATCACAATATAGATAGTTTTGTGTAGCCACCTATGATGCACTCACATTTCACTTATTCACTTTATTCTCGACAAGAAGTTATAATAACTTTTATTTGAGTACCTACCTACTTACCTACTCTTATACCACTTAAGCATTACAACTGCTATGCTATACTTTCTGATAACTGGCGAGTCAGAAATACAATTCCAAATCAAAATTAGAGATATAGCAAACAGCTGGGATAGTAGAATCTTCTACTTCATATTATTCCTCTGTATGTATATTAAATTACTCCTATGTATATGTGTATCCTCCTCACATGTCAGTGGGTTTAAACGCAGTACTACCATACATTGTACATGCATACCTATATTAAATTACTCTTGCCTCTGTTATGATTACAATTACGATTGCGAAAGATTTTTTCTATTCTTAATTTCATACGCTACATGTAAATATACACGTATTTACATGCAGAATGTACATTGCACCTGTGTGTTTTCAATAAACTTTCCAGTACTAAATTCTGTGAGTCGGTCAGAGGAACAGAAGATATTTCCTTATTATCTCCTCTTTAAAGATTATGCTAGTAAAATACTACATATCGTCGGTGAAGGAGCAAATCCGTATCTTTACAAAAATGTTTAAAAGCAAAACAGTATCTTCCCTTAGAAATATTATAAGAGGTGTAGGGTGGTACGCTCCGATTCAAAACCAGGTATCTACAGTCGATTGATCCAGCTCCCAAAATTTTACTACCGTTAATACCTACAATATTCATCCAATTTTCAAAAATATTTTAGTTTTGTGATCTCCAATAAATATCTAAAGAGTAATTTCTTGGTTATTGAAAGTTTGAACTTTTTTTAAGAAATGGGAAAACGGAATTGAATAATTTTTTGGAAAAAATAAGAATTTTTGTATTTTTACTTGTTGTCGCACATTTGTTGTAATACATCAAGTGATTGTAGATACCTGTTTTTGAATCGTAGCGTACAGCCTTACACTCCTTGAGATTTCTAAGGAAAAGCACGGTATTGCTATTAAACATTTTTGAAAACATACGGATTTGCTTCTTCATCGACGATATAATAAGTTTCTATATTTAATTTGTGATATCAACATCAACGCAAGGCACGTATCTACTGTAAGTATAATTAATTAATCGAGCAGGAGAGTAAATAATATGTAAATATTTATTTACTTTTCCTGACCTGATGAATGCAATTTCATTAATAGACTTTATTTGTAATAAATTTTTATAGGTTGTATTTGGGCAGCCGTAGAATTGACTAGGGAAAAAAATTGAAAGTCAATAACAACGACAAAAAAAGATGAAAGTATACTGTGTGCTATTTGATGATCTTGTTCATTGTGGGCTTGTGGATTATCAGCATTTTCAAGCTTAGTAATACATAATTATAAAATTATGTGAAGATTCAAAATTTGGAGCAAGTTGAATGAAGAATTTGTCGAATGAAGAATTTTGATATTTTTTGTCCATGAAAAAATAAAGTGCATGTTTGCATGGTTGCTGGTACTACGGTAGAGTCGGGTAGAGGTAGAATTTGCTGGTGTAGGGTAGCAAGACGCATTTAGAAAACACACAATCTGTAGTCTGCTATTGAGGGTAGTGTTTCAAGTTTGTTCTTCATTTACTATTATGTAATAATAACTGATAATTCGAAGTCAAATTTGAAGCTACGAAGGGATAAAATATTTATTGAACTCTGAGGTTGCGTAGTAAAAAGTCACTCAACCCACAACCACAGACACTGTGCAGTGACTTATAAATACGTAATGATCACAATCACAAACAAGCGATTATCGCAATTAGGTATATAATATATTATTCCATATAATTATGTACGAAGGTGTTTATTTACTTATACGCGAACGTCATTATACTACATAATATGTAAGTATGTACATATATATATGCATATTTTTATCAATATTACATGCATAGATATACTTGTTATTTGTAGGAGGATTGTAAATTTTTTCTTAATGAATCACTAGATTTTTTTTTACTCTTAATCAGTGAAAATAAAACTCAGTACTCTCTTTAAATCGTCAACACAATTTGGTTTAAAACTTAATTTAACTATAACAAACCACATTTTAAAAGGAAGCGATACATATTATACAGAGCCTTACAGAGGTAATATTATACTATTAAAATTAAAAAGACAACATTCAAAACTCGCTTGTCCTGTCAAACTGTAACAATCAGTGCACAGTAATTCTTTTTGTGTACAACGATTTTATTATTATTATATAATTTATAATTATTTAAATTGAGCCATAATGGGATGATTACCAGTGGTGCCATCTTTTTAAAATCATCACCGAAATCGATTTTCGCGAGAGAATGAAGTAAACTGTTGGATCTCAACAGCAGTTTAAAATCGTATACTAAAAATTGTAAACCTTAATTATACGAGGAACCTGGCCTTGTATATTAAAGTAGCGTTTACATTTTTTCGTCGACTGTTCAAATAAAATTTTCATGCAGGGATACATAATATAGTTTAGGTCGTTTAGGATGCAATGTTTGAGCAGTTAGACATTTTAACAAAATAGAAATAACATGCTCAGTTTTATTCTTAATTATAGTAATGAGTATAATACTAACAACAAATCATATGCGACGAAAATTAGAATGAAAAAATATGTGGATGTTTGTATCCATACAACGTACGATTTAAAAAGGCGGAAATTAATGGCTAGTGGCGTAAATACTTAAAATATATAATATTATAGGTGTATATATTATCTTTCTATTATCAAAATACGTTGATAATTAAAGTTAGGGAAAGCCTACCAGAATATTCTATGGTACATGTAAATTAGGTTGTGAACAATGCAATAATCTTCGTATTATTACCTATCGCGCAATCTTATTTTCTAAAACTACAGTGGTTTCCTTAAAAAATGAGCACAACTTCATTCTTTAACAAACTATGTAAGTAGCAGATAGCTGCGCAACAAACTAACTTACATAATTACATCATTTGGACATCATGCAAACCAAGTTCAAAACAAAACAAAACACATTTCTTGAATAAAATAAAAATATAGTGTTCATACAATTAAATATCTAACAAGGATAACGGTTCCTGCGAATAGTAAATACAACAAAAGTTGAATGTTATAATAACAATCAAAACCATTCTATTTTGTGGTCTAAAATCCATTTCAACAATTTTTTCCTTACATAATTTATAAGGAGCTTGGACAAGGTACTCTCAGTTTATAATTTCTTACCAACACCTGGTTTGTAAAATGAAAATGCTAAGAATTCAGCGGAAACGCTTGAAATACTGAATTTAAGAGGACACTGTATGAAACACAAAGACGCTGTTGAGGGAAAGTATAACAATACGTGGAATTTTAAACTACTTAAGTAAGGCAATTATTAATAATTATTTCGCTTGCGTCTATTCATTTCAGATCAAATTCCGTGACAATCCTTTTAGTCCAAATTTTTAAGTCTTTTAATTACGAATTGTAGAAACATAATCACGCATCCCAAAAAAGGGTAACTAAATGGGTATTTATAGTTTTAATACACTTCTTACGATTCGAAACGGTTTTAGACGACTAAATGAAGGAGCGGATTTTACGGCGACAAATAAAGTTGCCATATAATAGATTAGACTATAATTGAATAATTTCCTTTACTTAATATGTGTGTTTCCAGTTTATCTTCGGTAAACAGATTTGATTAATTTCAAAGTTTTCTGCATTAAAGGAGCCTTTCTAGGTTTCATTTTCGCCGAGGAAGAAGAAGAAGAATAGTCTCTTGACACTGAGGGGGCAGGAGCAGATCCTGCTCTAGAATCTGATGATATTATTATTGCAGCTTCTTCAATTGTTGTATTTACGGTACCTGAATTTTTTCCCCCCGCACTAGCACTATATGAGGGTCCACCTGTTTTTGGCCCTTTCTCCTCACGATGCTTTAGCGTTTTCATCCCGTTTTTAATCTGTTAGCAAAATTCAAGTACTTCAAATGTAACGTCATTTCATGGTCTGTGTATGAGCATCAATGCGATAGCGGAAATTCGAGTGTCGTATAATAAAGTTTGTATTTACCGTAGCAGCTTTACTCTTATTAAATCTTGGTCCACGAATGGACGGCTCAACGTACGCTAACTTGGCCTTCCTTAAGGGTTGCTGAGCGAGTTCGGTACTTTTCTTAACTTTAGAGGATAGTAACTTTAATCTTTCTTGGCGCTCGTCTTGACATCTCTAAAAGAATTCAGTAAAATTAAGTTTCAATATTTTTAGTAGTTTTAAGCTTACTAGCTTAAAGCGTTTATTTAGTAATAGGAATGTGTAATACATATTAAGCATTTAATAATCGCCAAAAAAATCCGTACGTAATACAGTTCTCTCCAACTTTCCAATTCTTGTGGTTTCTGCCCTCGGCATTCTTTTTGGCAAATAAATTTCCACAATTCGTCCGTATTTTCTAGATTTATTAAATAGTATATTTTAATCAAATAAAATTACATTATTAGAATTTAAACTTTGATTAAGCTTCATTTAATTAATTACCTTGTAGGTAAGGATTGTAGAATTCAATATTTGCCAGCTGTCGGACACTTGCTCTAGCGAGAGCAGGCTTTATGATGTCATACGGAACCCCTCCGGTGAAGCCCAAACTATCCAAATTTTCCTGAATAATTCGAATGCACATATTGAAGAGCGATGGGATTTCGCCGACATACCCTGTCTTGTTCCCTGAGTAAACTTTTGTCCTGAAATAATCATTAGATGTATAAAAAAGTTAGACTCGTTTATTCATCATCATTTGAAAAACACCATTGAAAATACAATTAAGCGCAGATTTTTCTATTTTTTTGCCACACGGTTCAAAAAATTCTGATCGAAGTTTTTACGACCGAACCCCTAGCCTATTAGGTGTATAAAAAAGTTAGACTGGTTTATTCATCATCATTTGAAAAACACCATTGAAAATACTGAAAGAATATTCTAATTCCTCGTTACAAAAAATGAAACTTGCCTGTCTTTTCTGCTAGACATCATTGATGACAATGTATCGTACTCGTTCATATTCTCGGTCGAAGACATCAAACCATTTTCATAAGTAGTACGACTAGCTCTGTCCTCACTAAAAATGTCCGACGGAAGTAATAAAGGAGCTGCGGGCTTAGGAGGTTGAAAAGTAAGTACGGGAGGGGCATAACTTTCGTACACCGTCGGAGCTGAATTATTCGGCTTATTTTTATTTTTCGATTCACTAGCCTTATTGGTTGAGTGGCCATTAATATGTTCAGTCTTGATTTTGGAGGGTTTAATAGGGGGCTCTATTATACTACTCTTTTTAAGCGATTTACTGCCCCCAGAACTACTGCTTGCAGTTGAAGCCACAATGGATTTTTTATTTTTAGACGTTGATTTAGCGACATCTAAGCATCCAAGAACATCGGCAAAATTAAGACCACTAGTTGAATCAATTTCCTCACTTTCAATTTTAATGTTGGTTACTTTTTGCTTTTTAGCATTTCTATCCTTATCATCACCACTCGAACTTGAGGTTTCCAGTTTCTTCCTTTTATGTCCACTAGATGAAGATGATAGTGATTCCTTAGCACTCCTTTTACTTTCTTTTGTTTCTTTAATTTTTTGTAAAGATGAGTTAGTGTCTTGTTGCTTGGGGGATGAATGCTCTACTTTGATTTTCTTCTCCTCATGCCGATATTCTTTGATTTTTTCACCTTTCTCTTCATGTCTGTAATCTTTCATTTTTTCACTTTTCTCTTCCTGCCTATAATCTTTCATTTTCTCACTTTTTTCTTCCTGTCTGTAGTCTTTAACTTTTTCCTTGTCTTCATGGCGATACGATTTCATTTTTTCCTTTTCTTCATTTCGATACTCTTTAATTTTATCCTTCTCTTCATGTCTGTATTCTTTACTTTTCTCAATTTCTTCATGCCTGTATTCTTTAGTTTTCGCCTTCTCTTCATGCCTGTATTCCTTAGTTTTCTCCCTTTCGTCACTTCGGTGCTCTTTAATTTTTTCCTTCTCGTCATTTCGGTGCTCTTTAATTTTTTCCTTTTCGTCATTTCGGTGCTCTTTAAATTTTTCCTTTTCTTCATTTCGATGCTTTTCCTTTTCTTTATCGCGTTTTTGAATATGTTTTTCGCTACTATATTTACTACTACAACTACTATGACTACTACTTCTATGATTTCGGTCTTCATCCCTCTCCTCCCGCCTATCTTTTTCTCTATTTTGTTTTTTGTGTCTTAATTCATCTTCAGTATATTTGTCCTTAACTCTCTCTCGGTCACGATCCCGATCGTATTTCTGGTCATCTTTTGGATAGTGACGTTCTCTATCCTTATCTCTGGGCTTCTCCTTTTCTTTATATTTTTCTTTGTCAGGTTTATCCTCACGTTGGTAAGACGACAACCTATTATGAGAATGATTATAATCCTTTTCTTTTTCTTTATACTTTTCTCGATCCGGTTTGTCCTCTTTGAGGGTAGGTAACCTGTCGTGAGTATGATTATAGTTGGTGTTTTCCTCTATTCTACTGCTATGATGTCGGTCGCGCTCACGGCTCCTATCCTTCTCCACGTATTCTTGCTTTATCACAGTTGTATTGACATTTAAATTAGGGACAGGAATTATATTTTCGTATTTCGTTCCTCGATCGTCGTCTCTTTCCTTTCTTTCATTATTGAGAGTATTGGTGTTGATGTGACTTATGCTTCCTTTAATATTATTCTCTCGATCTCGAACTTTGTTGTCTGTTAAAGCTTCTTCATGCTCAGATTCTGAATCGTCGCTGTCGTCTTCGTCATCATCGTCATCATCCGAGCTTGATGTTGCTTCATGACTTTGACTTGGCTCTCGAGTAGATTCTTTATCCGTGTCATGATTATCCGATTTACTGCTCACACTATTTGCAGTTCCAATATTCTCCGGTTCCTGGTCCTCATCTTCATCCGAACCACGATCCTCGTGATACGCATCGATTTCGCTAGGTTCTTCGACATTATGAGGTGGACTAGGTTCGTGAGCATCAGCATGGCTCATATCAATTTCTAATTCAGGTTCAGACTCTTCTGAAGTATCTGATGTGTCTTCGTCTGTCGCTGATTTATCTTTATCTTCTTCTGACTCAGACCCATTTTGAGTCTCCACCATAGCCTTCCATTCTTCAACAATCTTCCCTGCATACTGACCAACTTCTCCTTCTAGACGACTTAGCTGATTCACTGTTTTACCAACCCCAGTTTCTCGTAAATCATCAATTGTAATGCGGAGTCGGTTCAGCCGTCTTAGATAGTGAAGTAGCTATATTTGAGAAATAAATGTTACCACATTCTTTTTTAGTCATCATAATTTTAATATGAATATTGTACATTGGTACAGTACATTTATGTGTTGAGCAAAATAGAAACAAGAGCTTCATTCGAATTTTGAATCGTTCGATCAGTTCAATTCATTCCAATAGTTGATGTACTATTGACTTTCATGTATTTTTGTTCGACCTTTGTTTAATGGTAAACAAGTTTAAATCTGTTGGACTAATAGTTACCTAATTTGATTCTTGTGTCAAGAGCATGCTCTATGTAATAAAAATGATGAAAGGTAAACAAATTTCTAAATGGAAAAATACTGAGGATTGAGGATGCCATATGGAGATCGTATCGAAGTCAAACTTGTATGAGCTCCGTATCTCTAGCATTCGACATTTTCTTCCGCAATCTGTATCACATCGAATTGTACGTAACTCTGAAGAGCTATGTTTAAAACTTCTACACACCTCGCTTCATCGCTTGTTCTCTTCTATCTATTTATATTGAATATAATTATTTTTCAGTAAAATTCCAAATAAAATTCCATTAAAATCTGAAGAAATATAGCAAATATTTCGTTGAAGCATTGAATGAATGAGTCATTTCAAAAGAGTCGCCGCTCCGTCCATATGCAGCGAGAAGTAGGGCTTACCAATTTAAACCTGTATCATCACTCGCAAACCCTTTGAAATACTTTCGTCGAATATTGTGTTTTTGCCCTGCCATACTGATATTTGATAGTACTAAGGAATTTCAGTTAAAGTACTTACAATCTAGAAGTCGTATTTTTTTTCTTTTGTAAATACATCCATACACAATCATATCAAATGAAACTCATGCTTCGAAAATTACACATTACCTTAAAGAAGTAATAGTAATCTAGATAAAATCTACATATTGAATGGGGACATATTTCATAGTATAACTGACCTTTTCTGGTGGAGGTTCCTTTTTGATTTGTTTTTGACAATGTACAATGACATCATGTACGGTGGTCATACCTCTTCTCTCTTTATTACTAATTATATTATTTAGATAGGAATATATGAAAAATAATTTAAATTCAACACAATTCAAATTTAAAATGAATGGTTTAAACTTCACACACTCTTAGCTGATAATGATTGAGAATGACTATATAGCCAATGCCAGTACAGGGCAGACAGACATCAGACAGATAAATATGAAAGTACTTTAGTTGTGTGTGTGTGTCTCGTGTGTTCTCCCAAAATGACGGAGAGAAAAGAAATTTACGGAATGGATGGTTGAAAAATGTGTTCACTCTCCTAACTCAGTAAATATTTAAAATGTCAAATAATGTAAGTAGTACTCACTGTTTAGAAATAAAATTAAAATCAAATTGAATAAATATATAGAGGAAATTATATAGAGAGAGGCTGAGAGTATCACTGCAGCTGATTTGAGCTGATGACTGAAACACGGAGATGATGGTGTGATAAAAAGTAAAGTAGTATGATCGCCGTAGCCGTCGCTTGGTAGGCAGTGTGTGTCCTGAAGAACTGCACCGTTGAGGATAAAAAAGGAAAGAGAGTTGAAATTAAAGTATACTTGACGGCGACGAAGACGGACGACACGGTTTACGTGATGAGGGGAGACAGCAGAAGATAGGTAGATGGTAGTGAGATGTTGATGATGGTACGGTAGTAGTATTAGTATCATGCGTTGTTTTGTATATTTTCTATTTAATAAAATATAAATGAGATGTGGCTGGGATCGGGACTTGTTAAAAGTAATTACTTTGTATTGTATTTTGTGCAAGTGAGCAATGTATATTGTAGTAGTTATAAAGAGTAAATGTTTAAAGGTTCACTATTTCTCTATTGAATTTTGTAGTTTGTATTTTGTAATGTTTGTAAACCTGGTTTACTTTTATTTTACTCTGCTTCAGCGCACCTCTCTCTCTCTCTGAGTCTCTCTATTAATCTGTCTCTCGTCTCCTCGACAACACTCGACAGTTCGCGGCTTCATATCACATCATCCAGACAGCCACTTCAATTTCAAAATCAAATTAACATTTCCATTACCATTTACTTACTATACGATGATATGATATTTACGTTTACGATTCAATCCAATTTCAATTATTACTTCGTAAGTAAAGTGTACGTAGTTGTGATGGAATGATTCCGATTTTTAGTGTGATTCTAGAGTTTTCCATAAAGCTTTTATGTGGCAGTTTGAATTCTCTTTCCGATTTTTCTATAGATTTTTGTCATACATACATTTACTACTGCTTCCTTAAGGCCCCGTTCAACCGGATTCGTATTAGTATGGCACATGGATTTTTAAATATGTATATGCGCTAGAGATTTTAAACATGGGAGATTTTATGGTGTCCAATGCAAATACTTAATACTTCATAAATATGCCTTGCAGGGGTATAGGTCACACTTATAGGAAGTGTCACATACCTAATAATCATTTATGCAATCTCAAATATAGGATTTAGTCTTTATACTTTATGCATATCCTTTGTATTGCTTTAGTTATAACTAGCTAAACTGTTTGCATCTTCAGTGGCAATTGCTATAACAACATCGTTAAAGTTGTCTTGATATATATTTTTATTACCGCGCAGAAATAATATTTGGCAGGCACATTTTCCATACAGTGGTGTACTATAGGCTTCTAACAAGACTAAACCATAAGACTATATTAGTACTCCTTTACTTTCTAATTTATATTATTGATTTGTAATAAATAAATGTATTAAATGTGTGATCGTTTGTATCGAGGAAATGGTTTACGCAGAACATAGGACTCTTCCAGGAAAATCCAGTATTTTTAAACATAATATTTTACAATAGGTATTTGCAGTTTTCTGTGTGACATGGATATGTAGTTTACAGTTTATAATAGTAGCTGAACCAGCTGCTTGCTGAACATTTAACAACTACTCACTACGTACTCTACGCTATAATTAAACAGTATTACCGTATTACAGTGCCCGTAATTCGTAATTCAATTACTTTAGATACTGTGATATATGCACAATGCGCATGATGGTACACATATAAATGTAGTAAGTACAAGTCAACTCAATGTAGGTAGGTACCTACCTACTATTTTATTACCTTCGAATATTAAATTATTTGTAGTGGATATTTGCTTAGAGTAAATGGTAAACTGCCAGCGTAACTTAACGTTCTCATGGACATATACGTTTAAATATAAGGTAGGCAGGTAGTAGGTAAAATATATAATAGTCTTGCATATACTGATAGTGACTGTCAAGCATGTAATATGCTTTTTATGTAAGTAGGTAACTACTAACACTGAGTATAGTTTAAACGCAAGATCACATTCATTGCATGATTTGTATTTTCCCAGATAATTTTATCGTCATTGGTAGGTTATATCGTCACATTTAATCGTCACCTTTGGTATAACGTGGATTAACATCAATATCATCATCAACTGCATCTGTCTCTGCATGTGCTGGTTTGGTTTTTATTTACCGTAACCGTATATATTTTTACAAATCAGAACACATAAGCTTGTGCTTGCCAGAGCCTCATTCATGCACATATTTTATATCTTTGTAAAAATGCAAATGTTCCAAACTATTCCAAAGTAAAATGCAGCCAATTCCTAATAATTTGTAGTTTTGGTGTTCAGTTGTACAGTACATATATTATGTGGTTTCATAATCGTTACGCTATTATTTCCATATAGTAAGTTATATAGGTAATACTAAAAACTATTATCGCCAGTAAATAACTTTGTAGCACAGCTGATTTTCAACGATCGTGTCGATGTATTACTTTGGAACTTTAATTTCTGGATAATGATGCAGTATTCGGTTGTGTCATACCTGTCCATTAAAACAGCAGTTATTAAGGATGTAAATGATGTAATTAATCTAATTTAGCAGCTATCCATCCATACTTATGCTTAAAACACAAAATGCAGTCGCAAGGACAACGTACCGGCGCGGTGATTAAAATAAATGCAACTGTGAGATGTATAAAAGCTTTCGTTACTACATTATCGGATGTCGTCGCCGGTCGGTACATCAAATGCCCGTAACAATGATAGATCTGTTATATGACAATATTATATGCTTTTGATTTAAATTCTTTGGGGTTGTTGTTTTGAGAAAAGGAGCATTTACAAAATGTTGTAATTCCCATCTTATGAGGGTGGGTTCAAGACTATAATATGTGTATGGCTAGGGTCGAAGAGTCCTTTTTTAGTGCATATAAATACATACATGCCATTGTTAGCTGATTAAGCAACACAATAACAATTTATTGTAGCAAAAACAATTTTGATTTTTGGTCACACATGCTGAGCATAGTTTTAGAGATCCCGTTACATGTTAATTATAGACGAAATAACATTACTTGAATTGGGCATATTATATTATATAGAGAGGAACATTAATATGTCTATATTTGCGAACTGTCATGTGTCGTTGAAGGTCTTGATGACGTCCTTTAAGACGTAATGCGAACCTTGACCTTGAAGATGTAAAGTATAAAAATGCAAGCCTTTCTCCCAACAACGAAAATCAGCAGTTGTAATCTTCGAGCCAACAAGCGGGTAAGGTAGGCATAATGCCCGGATTGTGGTGACAAATTTTGATTGGGGAAAGTAGACTCTCGCAGTATACTGTGCTCCGGTTCGTCATGCCATGCATACATATTTAATTACGTATGCTATAAAATCACCCCATTTGCCGTCTTACATTAGTATTTCTAATATTCCTATATTTCTTGGGTTTATACTGTTCTGTTGTAATTTTCTATCCCAGACCATTTTGATTTTGTAAATACAAGTTACAGCTTCCAGTTTACTCTGCTGCAAACGTAAAATTGATTTTAATACAAAAGTACACCTAATAAAGTAAGTAATGCTTAACGAGAGTAAAGGGAGGATCCGTACAATTTATTATTACCTGAATAAAAAATGGGAAGTAGTACATCAAATTAATAAAACGAAGGAGGTGAATCAATACCGTTATAAATTATTCAGTGTCGCATTGCTGTTCTGCATGTGTGAACGTACTCGATCACTGACCATTGGTTTAAGTAAGTACATCTATCTCAAGCTCTCACCTCCAACGTCGATTCATATTTTGACTGTATTTATTTTCCATTCAGGTTCGGTTAAGTGTAAAAGAGAGACTAAAGGAAACTTAATTTCACTAACAGTAAGTTTCTAAGACACTAAGTTTCTTGTTGGCAGTTGGCATCTAGAAGAATTTAGCATCAAAACACTTGAACACTGCAAATAACGAATGAAAGTAGTACTCTGTACAATTAGTTTAGTAGTAATTAAGTATACTTATCTACTACCTTTTACTTGAGTGATTATAATATATTATTTTTGAATAATTTATGAATGAAAGTAGGTAGTTGGGCTGTTCCAAAAAAAATGGCTGTTAGGTCCATCTAGTATTTAAAAAGGGAGTAGTATAGTAATTTTGAAAGTTCACGTGAATATACTTGGACTGGGTCCTCATGACCCTCTGGTTGGAAATCTTTGAACGTGAACTTTAAAATCCGAGTATTCGGGCGCAAAAAGTAAAAATAGAAATTCCTTACATTTTGAATGTCAACATTCACTCACACTCACTGCATATCCGGATGTAGGATCTCTTTGGGATCATTCTTTTAAGTTATCCATGCTCGAAGGTAGAACACAGTGTAGTACTGTCAGAGCCAGAGCCAGGAATTTACCACAGGAGCCATAATTAGTGTGCACATAATATTATAATTACTATTTCCATTATACCAGTGCAGTGACAGAGTGAAAAAGAGTGCCAGCCCAGTTTGTGAGTGTCTATATAAAGGCAAGGAGATTTAAAGATCTAAAGACATTCTGTAAGACTTCCGTGGTCCGGCTCCATTGTATTGTGCAGACCCACTCAGAGAAAAGTACCTACTTACTTACGTATTGCCGTATTGGTATTTTGGTATGGTATTTGATTAAGCTCTATTTTGCTGTTGTTGAGTTAACATTCGCCTCCATTCGTACACTTACTATGTTTTTATGAGTCTCCTATCCTTGTTCAGTCACCAAAGTCTCCTCTTTCATCAGCGCTGACCTTCACCATTTGCAAAAATACATTGAAATACTGGACTGAAGTCTCTGTACACAGTGTCAAGATTTTCCTTAACAGATAATTATATTATACGAAGAATAAACGACTGATTATTATTTGTGATTAATGTGTTATATTATTGGACTCATGAAGTTTTCTAGTAATTGGAACCACAAGTGTAACAAGGGATAAAATACGTAAGACGTGTGTGAGCACATTCAACATTTTTAAAATCTTGACATTTCAAAAAAATTATTTATATTATGATTAAAGATGTAAGAGTAGGAGTCAGTCCTCCAATCACAAATAGTGGATAGTTGCCGTCTTATAATTTAGTTAAAGTTGAATGTTTTAAACATTTATTTGAATAATACTTATATAATGTGTATCCCTAACTATTAATAAATTAGCATTGACGTCAACACTACGCATTATAAATTATACATAAATTTGAATTTAGTAGTTATTATCGTATACAGTGACAGCCTATAATATAGTTACTTAACTATCAACTTATCTTTATTTCATCTTGATTTTGAGCATAGCTAGATAGAGTAGAGAGAGAGAGATATCATTATTTTTTGTATATAATTAAAAAAAGTAAATACAAAATAACATATTTCATGAACCTCCATTTCCATTAATAACTCTTTAAGAATCCAAACAGAATACCTTCCAAAGAATTTTTCGTGGACATTTTTATTATTGGCAGCTGATACCACGAAATAGGAATAGGCAGCCAAGACATTTATTATATTATTATTATACATTGCCTCAGGTACTATGTAGGTACTTACGTAATATACTACAATTTTAAAGGCTTCTCGAGTACAAAAATAATATAGTAATAAGTTGTATAATAGTTTATTTTTAAACGAAATATATCAGTTGTTTTGATTTGTCAGTTACAGTTCGAGGTTCCAGCTTGAATATGATTTGTCTTAGGTGATTGATTGTCTAGAAGGTCAAAGTCTAAGTGTCTTTCTTTATGCGGTATACATACTGTCTTTACGTTAATAGGTTTTTACTGTGCTAAATGTAAGAATAAGTTTGGGTATTAATTTTGTAAATGGAAACAATCCCTTTGAAATGCAATAATTACTATTCAGTATTCTTTGTCTTGAATCATTCAAAATTTAGTGTGAATTATGGCTGCAGCTTTATTGTTATAATTATTTAATTCGTTGCTAATTACAAGTTGTACGTAACAACGTCACACGTGCGTCGAAGGTGATTAAATTGCTTATTGCAGCATAATAAATGTATATCTCTGTTTCCATTGTTTTTGCAACTTGCAACGTATTTTTACTTGTGCCTTACTTAATGCGTACTCCACATTACTTCACAACCAGCATTAAAATGCAGTGTGTCTGACTATAGTATAGGTATATGTTGTTTTTTGTTTTTCTTAAGTCCCATCCTGAATTTTTAATTATTGGTATGGTATACTCTACTCTTATAATATTGTGCTAAATTGTGTGAAGATTATCAGTGTTGCCTGTGAAACAGATATGTGTAGCAATTAGTCATTATTGTTTAAATTTATTGTATTCTTCTCGGAAAACGTTCCGTATTCAAATAAACCATAACCACATTTCAATTAGATTTAAACTTACAGACAGGTATGTAACATTTTTAATAACATTTAGAGAAGCATTTGGATAATCGTTGACATGGACTAAGCTATATGTAAATGGATAGGCAGCTGGACTTCATGATGTCCATTAGAGGGTATTAATTTTGTGACTACTATTAAATTTAGACCAGGAGTATTAGCTCTGGCTACTTCTTCCCCAATTGCTTCTAGAACAGTCAATTGGGGTTTGCGTCAGAACGTTTATCGTAGTAATGTGCTCAAATATGCTGTGTTGTGATACTTGTGATTTGTGTTTAATCAGTCAAACCCGTCAGTGGAATGAAACTAGAGTTAAGCGTGATATCAGTCAGTGAATTAAATGTTTTTCGGGATAATTTATCTCAAACAAATGCATGAAAACTAAGTTGTGACTAAAATTCCGATAATTAAGGTAGATAGATGGGTTATTTCAACGTGAAAAGTTCTGTCTAAGGAATTTACACATCCAAAAATTACATAGATGATTTAAATTGAAATGGTTATTATTTAAATGCTCAAAGGATTACTCATAATAAACGGCGATAGTTATGAACGGTTCACCAAACCGGTACTGGACATTCAATTCAAGGCCCTGTTGTTGTTCTTATTTAGAATTTATTTTAGTTTTCAAAGCAAAAAACTGTGGGTCTCATCACGTAGCTCTTATAATAATTGCATAATAATGTACGGACTAGCCTAATACCTGTAGCTACTGACTGGTGTATAAATATACCTGAAGTGTATTGTATAGCTGTAATAATAATTATTAAATAAAGGTGCCCTAATTAATTTTTCATTAAGTTATGCACAAAATATAGAGTTAGCAATAATGAAGATGGTATTATGCCCCCACATACTTAATGAATTATTTAGTGGCTAAAATGTGTATGCTGATATCAGAGTACTTAAATTTCTGAATGTTTCCAGTCTTTCTACAAGCCTTACTACTTATTTACTATTTATTTATAGTGGCGGATAGATTTAACTATCCATCTGTAGATAATATTATGTAGTTTTCTACAGTTCTACACTATCATTTATGCTAGCGATAGCAGCAGCTTTGATATATTGGGGGTAAAATTATTTTGAAATAAACGAATTGGGTTTTGATTATCTTGTTTATTTTACTCTCATAGCTGACTTGATTGTGCGCTTTACATAGTGTATCGTTCGTAATAGGTTTATAAAGTATAGAGAGTTTATTATTAGGACGATATTTTCATGTGATGTATTAAGCGTGAGGAATTCGTCAATCAAATGTCGTGAGATTTGAACCGGAAAAAAATGTTCTCGTTTCTCATTCATTATCACAAGCTCGTGTTATTTTGTTAGTGTCGTATTTTTAATATATTTGTATTAACTCATAAATAATTGTGTTCCTGGCGATTTTTGGACGTCTGCCTCCTTTACATCAGACTATAGCTGTAGTATTTATATATTGTTGTTTCATACTGAATGCAATCGTAATTTTTAGCAACAATTCCCTGATTTGGGCTAAATAAATAAGTGCACACCGAAACCGAAGGTATCAAATCCAACGTTGTTTTAGTTAATGTGGCGCGTATTTACAATATTCTGATGTTGGCATTTTGTTTTCTTTTGGGTTCGAATACAAACAATTTTTTGAATAATTAATAATTTCTGCATGCCATTACATAATAGTGCAGCTAGCAGTAGGCACCGGGTGGGAAAAATAAAATAGACTTGAAATTTAAATTATTTTTCTTCTGTTAAATCAACAGTTCTTGAGAATACATTGGAGCTGCTGAGTGACCATATTCAATAATTATTTTGTACCATTCAACCTGAAAAAATTGTGTAAACTATATGACACTTTGAAATCTACAAATTACTTCTATGTCTTTCATTTTGGAATTTAGTCTGGATGCCTTCATTCGACGATCTGAATTCCATCCTTACCTGGTAAGGTACATTTTATATATTCGGGTTTGCAGGGTAAATATAACGCTTTTTAAAATAGTTTAACGGCAATACACTTAATTGGGTTATTAAAGGTATCAAAATTATGTCGGTACGTTTGATAAGGCCAAGTGGGAACAAACAGTGGAAGAGAGAATACTGAATGGAATCAACCACATCCCAAAAAAGTCAGCAAAGGTTCAATCAGAGCTTATCGATCTTGATCTAGTCCGTGGTAAGTTTTCATAATTCTTTTCTTTGTAAAAAATACATTTCAGTCAAAAGTGTGTAGTTTTTAAAAATCAGTAATTATTATATTGAAAAGCTTGACACGTAAATAAAATAACACTCAAACTCAGTTTTTGAGAACCGACCATCAGAATTACTTACAGCATTCCTCTACGCACTAGGGTGTTTTTGTTATTCGATGTTGTTATGCAACGTTTTTCGAGTTCATTTTTGTCAATAAATGTCGTGTGAAAATGCTGTATTTGAGTTCTGTGCAGAGTTACAGACATTTGGTAGTAGGTGTACCTGCATTACATAGGTATTTATTTGAAGCTCAACAACAAATGTGGAAGACGGAAGTACAAAACGTATTAAATCGTAATTTGACGCTTTCCTATAAAAATAGATACGATAAAAATGACGAGTTAATTGCATGATCCCTCCCATGAGTGATGGATACTAGTTTGTCACATTATGTACCTATTTACTACTTATACAATGACAATAATGGTCTAGTTAAAAGAACATAATGAGCGTGCATATTGCTCTGCCCAGGGAGACACAGCTCCACTGTGGTCGTGATAGTAGTCGTAATGCAGCATAGATAAAAATACTATAAAGAGTCCTATTACTTATCACCAACATTATTGTCAGTGATAAGATTATCAGGTACTGTTCACTGAAAATTATATCGGAGTGGACTTTTAGTTGGACTGAATATTTATTCTGGTTAAGTTACTAAAAAACGCACCTTTGTATTCTATGTTTGACTTTAAACAACTTGAAACTTTTTATAGTTTTTTCTTTATAAATAATTTAAAATGAAAAAAAGATCTAGTTTTACAGACGCGTTGATTTTAGGTAAATAATTGGGTAGATCATTGTGGTGGAGTGAAATTTCCAGTACTTGAAGTTTAGCATACTTAAGTTGATTTTTACAAGAAATGAGTCATCTGTGTATAATTAGATTGTGATTTGTGTGGCTACTATACTATTTCATTTTAGTTTTATTTTATTCTAGGTTCTTCGTTTCCGAAAGCGAAGCCTAAACATGGATTATTTACCACAACCAAACAAGCGCTTCTGCGATTTTTATTTCTCCCTATTTTCCATAAATGGTGGTCTGCTCAGACTTCTCAACGACTTTTCTTGATATTCCTTTGTCTGTATGGATTACAAGTAGGAAACCTATTTCTATATTTAAATTCGAGCTCATCTTTGTCGCTGACAAATCGAACGATTGAGAATGTCGAACCTATGTATGGTCCATCCAGAGAAAATACACCTCCTAACCCGAACCCATCATCGACAGGCATCCAAAC
The DNA here is from genome assembly GCA_949802685.1 of Dicyrtomina minuta. Lineage (NCBI taxonomy): Eukaryota > Metazoa > Arthropoda > Collembola > Symphypleona > Dicyrtomidae > Dicyrtomina > Dicyrtomina minuta. Next base: position 39,175,739 of record OX461810.1, on the reverse strand, counting down.
CAGTGAAATCATTTCTCCTATTGTACTCATGATTGCTTTGACAATTCTTCATTCTCAAGTTGTCGCAACTCATTACAGCAATAAAGAGGATGAAGAAACTGTTGGCAGCCCGGGGAAACACAGGAGAGGCTCCGGTGGACTCAATAAGATTCGTAAACGAAGAGTTCCACCTCGACGTCGAACTAGTATTCATGGTTCAGGGAGTGCCACAAATCATTCATCTACCAGCTCAACAGCAATTACAACTTCAGCTACTTCTTCAAAAAATATTCGAAAAACTGTTTGTTTGTCATCCACGAGTAAACAGTCGGGTAAGGACAATTTAATAATCTCTTCGACCTCGATTAAGAAAGTATTTTTTGAGGATGAATCCAAATCTTTATCATCAAATTCGGATAAAGACGAAGGGATTGCAGAGGAAACCGAAGGTTTAGTCGATAATGCGGAGAATAATGACTGTGTTTTTGCTGAACATGAACATGATGTGAATAACTCGCTTCAAGATGAAGTCTCTCAAATTCAAGCTCATTTAAACTCATCCATGCATAAAGTCAAAAGCGGTGTGGTTCGTGTGGGAAATATGCAGACCGTGGTCCAGGAGTATGTAACAGTCAGTGATAACAATGACGGATTGAAGAAAGCGAGTGGAAATAATAAAATTCTACGTAATCATGATAAAGAAAATAGGATCGACAGTTCCATTGTTGTTCAGTCCGAAGTCAGTGACGACAAAAATATAAATACAAATGGTTTCCAAAAATCAAGTCTAAGGAAAAGAAATGTGAGTAAGCAGTCAGAAGCGAGTACAACGAGTGCTAGTTGCGGGGAACTGAGTAGTAATAACAATGAATCAACGACGGATGAAGAGGATGATGACTTAGGTGAGGAGACAATGGAAGATGAAGAGCTACGATCCAAATCCGAATGGACTGCGGTTACTACTAACAGTGAGGATGATGATTATGGCGATGAAATGAACAATTCGGACGACGAAGAAGATTACAATGATGAATCATTTGAAACCCAAATGAATGATCATCCATTTGCCTGGGAGTTTCAGCAGGTAGATTATTTGTTATGTACTGTTTAACTTATGTGTACCAACTTATTTTACTTACATTTAGTAGCAATTGTTGGATTTGGATTATGCCACCAGCGGTGATTTTATCATTTTACTGAGCCGCATTTCTGAATCATCTTGAAGTTGATTACATGTTTTTTTAAATAATTTTTCCCAGCATTCATCAAAGTGTATAAGCATAAATCCGAGTTGCGTTTCATCCGACAAGGTCAGCTGTACCATTTGGGAGGGACATGAAGCAAAAAAAGCAGATTTAGGGGTTCTGGATATTAGCTCAATTATAATTGCTAAAGTTGAATGTGCCCGGGAAAACTCTGATTATCTTTACTTAGGCAAGTTATTTTTAAACTATTATACAGTAACGATAATTATTACGTTTGTTGTCATATACTGACATTAAACTTTAAAGCATTCGAAAGTGAAAATTTCTAAAATAACAATTTGTTTACTATGCAGGAATATGTTTTAGTTGTGCAATTGCTATATTGCCGTGCTGTTGGCGTCTTAATTCCAGTTTTGAAATTGAACATTTTGACATAGCCAAGACGGGGCAGTATATAGCTGATGGTATATCATATGCTTACGGAGACAATCTAAAGTAAATTTCTTTTTATTATTTTAATCGAAACCACAGTGAATTTACACACCAATATTGAATTAAAAGTATTGTAATTCACAAGGCTATAGCTAATAGTACTCTAAACTCTACTAGCGGTAGCATAGTCGTAGTCCCATAGTAGAAAATATGTTGCTATTAAAATTTAACTAAATTGAGGCAATTATTTGTTATTTACAGGGTGCGTATAATGATCCTCATATCAATTGTGGAACGGTTGTGTTTGGCTCTTTTTGCATTCTTTCTTCTTGCTGTTGCTGAAAAAACTTATAAGCAGAGGTTCCTCTTCGCAAAATTATTCTCACGAATCACTTCTTTTAGGAAAGCTAAAAAATCTGGAATCCCCCATTTTCGTCTTAATAAAGTTCGAAATATTAAAACCTGGTTGTCGGTTCGATCGTATCTCCAGGTAATCATCGAAACTGTGACTATACCATCGAAACTGTGACTATACATATATTTTGTGGTCATCCTACATTGCAATATAATCAATTTAAAATGCTAGGAAATTGCACTCATTATCCATGACATCTTTGATATCCATATTCACTGTTCTGTTTTTCCAGAGGCGAGGACCGCAACGATCAGTTGATATCATTGTTTCTGCAACTTTTATTGTGACTTTTGTGCTCATTTTCTTCTTTTCTGTCGAACTTTTAAAGGTAATTTTAAAATAATAATTCACATTACTTATTAAGTAAATATACTAATTATATACGAATTCATTAGACTTGACAAAAATGTCTCTTCGAATATATTCAGGATTCGAGCCGTATGTACTATTTGTACAATGTGGAGGTGACAGTATGGACAATGTGTCTAGGAATCTTTCTCATGCGTTATATGACCCTAGGTTCAAGAATAAGTCAGAAATATCGCAACCTGTCGGTCATTATTACGGAACAGGTAAATTAAATTGTGTATTTCGATACAGGGGCTCGTTCTGCTTTATAACACAAATATTTGGTTGTCTTTGTTGTTTTGCGTGAGAATTTTATACTTTTCTGGATGTCGTGCAAGTATTTGTGTGTAGTCACAAATAATTTTTTTATTTCAGTTGAATCTCTACTTAAAGATGGAGCAAAAACCTCATAAAAAAGAAGAACTCTTGGTAGCGAACAATGTATTAAAACTAGCCTCAGAACTTCTTAAGGTAATTTTTAACTATGTAGGTAATCTCATTTCATGAAGTGACATAAATTCGGAACTTTATGCAATGCCAAAAATGTTTGTCCAAAATTCAGTCCCATGCGATATGATATATAAAGAATTAGTAAAGTACTTGAGAGAGAGAAAGTAAATATTTATTTACAACTGGCGTTACTATTACGCTTGCCATTTAGACACAGTAAGAACAAAATGCATTATTCACAAAGGTATTATACTACTTATTAATACTACTCCAAAAAGTCGAGTATTATGTTTTGCAAGTAAAAATTCGTGAGACAAGAACGAATTTAAGATTCCCCTGAATATTTCTTTAAGATTAAAACCACGGAAGTATAAAAAGGGAATGAGTACTGGTTATGCCTTGGTACTGGTATGATTCTGCATTGCAATCAAACTCCAATGCGAGGACGTTTCTCCTGTTCGCCTGATGCATAGGAAAAATCACTGCGTGCGCTTCCGCCGTCTATACGTGTGCGCCAACAACAGCTCCTCAACATTACGTTTGAATAGGGACTTTGCTCAGCAGCGCCCTTTCCGTTGTGGGGCGGAACTGCTTCCAACAACTCCTCAGCATTTCCTAACATGCAAGCAGAGAGTTTGTTGCCCACTCATTAAGATGTCGCGGTTCTCCGCTCGTAGGCACTTTTCGTAGCCAAGTGGGGGTTCCCTTTTTATACTTCCGTGATTAAAACCTAATTGCTCTTTGAAAATTTAAAATATTACCGGCTGTTTGTCATCTGTCTGTCGTACATAATTTAAAAATTCTGTTACCTTTATGCTATCGTGATGTTGTAATAATATTATTATTCAATTTTTGCAGGAGCTAGAAGATCCATTTAAGATATCAAGCTTTGCTAGCAATCCTTACCTGTACAACGTCACACGAATCGTCATTTTATCAGCCTTTAGTGGCGTTCTGTCGGAAATGCTCGGATTTAAGTTAAAACTGTACAACATTAAAATAAAGTGAACTCACGTCCGATGCCGATTCGCGATGCTGGTTGGTTGTTGTCACAATTTGGTGTTGTTTCTGTATTAAGGCTTATAAACTCAATGTTCTTAATACATAACAAGCCGAACGCGAGCAGCGACCGTCTCTACGTAGTTAACGTAGTAACACTGCACTGTTTAGATCACCCGCTGCCGCAGTTTTGTCCCGTACCCGCAATAAATATGTTAAATAACTAAGCTCTCAATATGGTCCACAACATTCTGAAGACGCATCAAAACTTCGTAATATGAAAAATTAGAAGGGAGAAAGTGCAAATAATGTATAAAAATAAAGGTTAGCTCTCACAATAACAATCCATAGCAAAAAAAATATGATTGTTGTACCTTAAAAACTTGAATATGTCGTGCGTGTTTCTCGGTGTTAAGAGACTTCTGTTTTATCGCCGTATAATAATATTATGTAGTGGTAAGCACAGGTTTTCTCATACTCCTTTGGGTAGGGCGTTCAGTGGAAAGGAATTCTGTAGATGGTGGCTTTCTATAGGTTCTGCTAGCTCTAGGGTGCTGTAGTGATTGCCCGCTGGTTTCACTTTGCATGACTGTTCAAACTCTTTGGTTAATTTTATTATGAACTTGCGATTACAATCGCACATATCACGAACAATGAGAAATATGTACTGTAATAAGTCTCTCCACGACCCCTTCTTTTAGCCAAAAGACGTCAGCTAAAAATTTCGAGGCATGTTTCCCGGAATATTCTTAACAAAACAAAAAACGATATTAAAAGAACTTTGTTGCCATTTGGAGCCGCCAGATGTTATCACTCGCGCTCTACTAACGTTGGCCATTTAGTTTATACACGTACATGTAGTGCTGTGCACTGCCTGATGTGTGCGTACCTAACTTCATTTATAAAAACAATTAAAAGCTTCTCTCCAGTACCTTCACATCGCTGTTTTAGAAAAGTAGGAATACTAATACATAATTAATGTTCCTGTTGCTAGCAATAGTAAGTAAAAAAATAATAATAAGGTAACAAACCGTTACTGGTTTCAAAAGTTTCGAAAGTTATTTATTCGTATGCATAAACTATACTGGTTGTACAAATATGCATTTCCCCAACATTTTTATTGTTGAGTCTTTCTTTCTCCTGTCACTGTGTTGGTAGAGTTTGAGAAAATGTCTTCGAAAATGAATTGAATAAAGAGGAAATAGACATTTAAAAGTCTAGCAAATAGTTTTAATGGAATGTAATATCACTACTCATTATTACATTAAGAATACTTTTAAGTTATATGAGTGAATATTTATTATAGAGTTATTTATGTACAATTTTTTTTTACATGACTTTATTTGTAATTATTATAATCCGATTGTTACTCGACTGAAAGACACGTTCATGATCGATGATAATCAGATAAAGTCGCTTATACTCAATACAAAAAAAAGTCTATTTAAATATGTTGTTTTAGTTATGTATCAAAGGTGTAATACGTTATGTTGAGGAGACTTCATGTAATGTTGGTCAAATATAATTATATAATATGTATTAATTGCTGTACTGACATTAAATAATTTAGTTTTTCATTTGCAGAGACCAGTCTTTTCATTGAAAGAAATGCATGAAAAATGTGCAAAAAAAATCTGGTCACATGATATTACGCAATTATTTCAAGAAAACTATGTGTGGGAAGTTAAAAAATTAAATAAACATGAGCATTACATTTTTGCTTTTCTTCAGAATTCAGAGCCTTATTTCTCATCTTAATCTTGTAACAGCAAATTGTCAATTGGTCGATTTTCATATCACCTAATTATTTATTATTTTACAATTTCCGTGCAGACTGTGCAATAAGTCGTTCAAATACTCTTCAAGGTAAAAGAAATGTGGGGTGGCCGGTGGGGGGCAAAACAATCATTGCAATGCATGTAAGAGACGAACATTTTCGTAACTAATAATGAGTCGTAATTTCGTCTGCCCAAGCTGGAACAGGAACCTTAATACACTTTTGTATGCTACATATGTTCGAGCCAAGCAATAGGTTGTAGGACAACTTCCTCCTGTACATTTTCCTCCCGGACATCTTCCTCCCGGACTTTTTCCTCCCGGACATCTTCCTCTCGGACTTTTTCCTCCCAAACACATACGGAGGACATTTTCCTACCATCATCGAAATTCATATGACGACATTATTTGTGCAATGCTGTTCATATTACATTCGTTACATTTGATTAATAAATATTTATACACTCATAACTCCATTAAAAATGGGGAAACGATCGATTTTAGTACTTCACATTATGAATTTTGCATACTTTTGAGAATTTCTACAAGTACATGCATTATCTGGCAAGAAGCACTCGTTTATTATGGTCGTATGAATTTCGAGGCTGGGAGGAAAATGTCCTCCGTGTGTTTGGGAGGAAAAGGTCCGGGAGGAAAAATTCCGAGAGGAAAATGTTCGGGAGGAAGATGTCCGGGAAGAAGATGTCCAGGAGGAAGTTGTCCGTATACCCAAGCAATGCAGTACCTTACACTCTAAGATAGTGTAACTTTTTAGATTGCTGGTACTTAATATTGATGGGTGATGCTTTGATGATATTACATACTAGAAGTTAGTATGTTCGTAAGTTTTTTGGTACCGTATTTCTACTAACAACTCTCTCAGGGAGTAACTTCAAACTTAAAGTTATCCACACACTTATTAGGAGTTGTAAGAGATCTGGATGGTATTAGAGACCCCGTAGTTGCGCCAAATGTTTCCCCAAACCCAGGGCTTAAATGGGACTTGGAACAGACGATGAGAGTAATTTAAGAAATCCAAGGCGAAATTAAGCAAAATCATAAAAAGCCAGGAAGATCCCATGAGTTACGTCAAAATTAGCCGCATACCTTGGAGTTTCAAGAGATCCGGATGTATTAGATGAAATACGGTAGTTCAGAAATTCTGGCTTTAAACGTGCCGGTGCCACTATTCTATTTATTCTTTTCATTTCCTTTTTCTGTTTCCATTCCTCTTCTAAAGCCCAGAAATTCTGAAGTATACGCACTACAATATCGCGGGATGTGTCAAAATATGCGTAATTTTGTCTTCCTCTTCTTCCGCCGCTTTACGATGTTCTCTGTACTGCGTATGCACCTTTGCCCAAAGGGATTGCACCTACATTTTTACTTTTATTTTGGCTATGCCGAAATTCAGGCTCTCCTGCCCCTTGGTTGATTCTGCATCTTTTGATACCTCACCTCGCAGCCTTAGGTGTGTGTTGAGCCGCTCAAAAACCATGCGGATCACGGCCGCCTTACTTTTCACACGATTTTTCGGGGTTTTATTTCGCAAATCAAATTTTTCAGTTACTTTTAAACATTTTTCAAAATCTTGTCATACTCTTGTACGCTGGGTCATTTCAAAATGGCTGCCATTTAGTCTTTTCTTAATTTTTTAGATAATACATATAATAGAATAGAATAAATAACTGATCCTCTTTACGCGTTTGTACCTATAGAAATACCTTGGCGTGATGTTGAAATACTTGACCATTCAGTTAACTAAATTTGACGTGGTACACCATTTTGAAACCTTTTGAAAAATGAAAAATGAGTAATTCGGTCATTCATGTAATTCCTTCAAAATTAGAATTTGTATTCTGTGAAAAAATCGGTTTTTAATATGTATTCGAAAACACCTACGCATGAAGCTGCAAATTTTGTGTACTTTGATTCTACTGTGAATCGCCATTTTGTTCGAATATATTTCAGTGAGTTACCGGGCGTAATTTGAACTTTTAGGTTTAGTGGGAAAACAAGTTGGGCAATTTTTAAAGCCTAGTGCAAAAATTAAAGTTTGCATTCCCGTTACGACTAACTTAACAGCCAAACTTGTTTTATTTGCATTGGATTATATAGGGTGTTACAGGTATTATACAGATTCACTACAGAATATGTATAAACTTCAGGTGCCGTCTGTTACACACTTATGCGTGCATACACAAATTCATACCTCGTTAATAACTACTGATATGGCTATACTACTGGAGCACTGAGATGTAGCAGGATCGGGAAAAGTCTAAAAAAAACTACGTGTTTCCTACCTTGAAAATACCCCTATCATCACCATCTTTATCAGTGCAATATACCTACTAGTGAAACCTCCTTTTCTTCGATCATTTTCTATCGTAGCGTTCCCCTAAGCCTTCATTTTGGTACATGTTGCCCAATAAAATGGCGAGCTTGATTAAGTATGATGTTCACTGACCAACTTTGGTCTTGTAATAGAAATAAAATGCGTCCTTGGTTGGATTTGGAATAATACTGATACACTGAATTGGAAAACTTACCCCACCAATGCAATGCCTTGTCTGCACAAAAAAGTACGGCACAAATTCATAGATATGTAATTTAATTCAACGGAATTTCAAGAGTAGAAAATGTTTTGTAAACATTTTTTCTTCATTTTGATTTTTCTGCAAAATAACTAATTGCATTGCACTGCGTATTGCTTGAATGAACATGAAGATCCAATTTCCCTAACTTCCCTGTATAAAATAAACATGGCAAATGGCACAGCTGCTTTCAGATTTTCCAATTGAAAATTTGTATATTATGCAAGTATGTATATGCACTCTGACTTACATCTATTTAGTCCATACCAAAATGAACGTAAAAAACGTAATCTAAAAATTGTAGAGTTGAATCTAATGGGAGATTTTTGAGATAACACATGTTTAGCATGTCAACCAAATTACCAAGTATCAATTTGTAGGGACAGATTTTAATTTTTTTTATTTCAGCGAGAATATGTATTATGACATGATGAGAATGTGTACAGACAGGTGAGTGCTGGGTTTTATTACAGAAAAAAAAGTACAATTTAATATCTATCCATAATCTGTTTGGAATTTCTGGTTCTGGTTACTTGGAGTCTACAGTTTAAAAAACTTTTACGTACTATACATTATAGACATTAGACTTGAACATATGCCCTGAAGGCATTTCAAGGAACGACACGGCAACTAACACGGCAACTAACACGAGAACTTTTATTTTATAGTATAGTAGCAGACCTGCTCTCATCTCCTCCGTGTCTTCACCGCAAGGTAAGCATCTAGAATGCTTTTTGAAAGGGAAAGTGGTCCTTACCTCATTGTACAGTGAACTATAGAAACAGCTTGGTACATTGCTTTGGGTTATAATGTTAAAAAAAATTGTTGAATTTCATTCAGCATTCTGAGTTGCGACATAAAAATAGTAATGTGTAATGCACCGCTCAAGTTCTTTAGAAATTCTAAAAGCTATATTTGACTCGAATTTCTATATCATTTATATTCCAATGAATGTACTATAAATAATGTTTTTATTTGCCATCTGCCTCAACAATGCAAATTCAGTAGCTCAGGCTCAGCTCTTAAACTCTCATTTTCAGTCAGTAGACATGATGTATGTAATTTCATTTAATTAGGACGTTAATTACTTTTAGTTAAACATGGCTAGAATTTGACGGATTCACGCGCATTGTTAGTCTCAACGTGACTATTTTGTACATGGTGTGTAAGGTAGGTACTATTATAATTTTATTACAGTTGGTCAGTTGATGGCATCATTTATATTAGCTTAACAGGTGGCAGTACTATTTCTATGTTTAGTGATTTATATAATCAAGTAAGAATTCAAATGCAGTATGCATTATTGGTTAGATCTGGTCTTTACTGAACACTGATACATTGATACTACTATCATATCTTGTTCTTGTTTGTTGCATGTGCAATGTACTGCACCTTTCTAATCAACATAGCTTGTAATCCTAAGCCTTATTGTGTCTCTGTCTTAAAGTCATTCAAAAAAATTCAGTAAAACATGACAAAGTATTTACAATATATTTACTTTTACGTACACAAAATATCAAGAACAAGAAAAAAGGACTGTTGACTGTGTTATAAACACACATTCAAGTAGTGGAAAGTTTGCAGGCAGAGCAATAGTAAAACATTCAGTGTATCTATTTATCTGTCCGTATTACAGATATATACTACAAAGCATACATAATTGTAATATGTCGATTGGAATGATATCACACTATTTACATGCATACCTATACACCTACGACCTACCAAATATCCTTCTATAAAATTATCTATTCTTTATTCTTTATTTTTTAGTTTCCTGGTATGGAAAGTATTGGAAAGGTGCGATATTACTGGATATTAATGGTGGATACTAATATGGTATTAAAACTCCAAAATTATCTGGCAGTACTTATGTTAGATCAACAATTCAATGTGTACACTATTTACACGAAATGAAAACAAGTGGCAAGATTTTACCCGTGTATTTATCTCATCATCCCAGATAATAATTATCCAAAAATACAAAGTTATCCTTTCTGATGGAAAGATCGTAGTATTTATATAGTCCTATATTTACTATATTATGTATATCTTTAATCGTTATCACTCGGCTGCTTTTTTTGTGCGCATTTTGTATCCTAATCAAAGTCATACTGGACTAATCATTGTATCATTTAGATAACATCATACATGTCATGCATATGTGTAGGTAAATTAATAGCTACTTCAAGATAATTACCGTTTCTGTATCTTAACTTTATTTACATCAGTTTAAATATTGCTTTTTGATCCATCCACCCTATCATAATAACATACTTATAATATCAACTATTGATATGTATGTTAAAGGGTGAAAATTAGACAGACTCACCCTAGTGGAAATCTGTATATGTGCTGATACGGGTCAAAAGACCAAGACTCATTAACTCAGTGGTTATGAACGAGGATAGGTAAAACAACAGTGCAAATATCGAGAATCGAAGTAAACACAAGTAGAAATGAAGATGAAAAGTGATACGGGTGAAAAATAATGACTTTGGGGCAAAGTAAAAATGCTACAACCGTATGGAAGCTCTAATAATATTCAAGACGTCTCAAGTAATATTTTAGGCTTTTAGAGAGAGGCGGAAAAACACGACCTTTCATAAGCAGTACTTTTTATTCAATCTTCCTCCATCATCCAATTCAATCCCTGATTTCACATCAGATTGCCAAATGATAATTTAATAAATAATCGAAGAATTTAGGTTACTTTCGCAATGACCACATAGTTGGTCCGGCATCGAATAGTTGATCTAATTTAAAACGTGAATGAATCTCTACAGAGCGGATAAATTACGTAATGTGAAATATTCAAGAATTATTATAGAATATAAATATAGGTATATAAATACTCTAGAATTAAATAACAGTGGAAATATGTATGTATAAAGAATGACTAGTTGTAATGAGGCTTTTATGCTCGTCATGCAGTTTGCTGTTTACAAACAATAAGAGAACTAAAAACTCATGCATCAAACGTAATATATATACATAGGCATGCATTGAAGGATAAATTCATATATCAAGAAATGTACATGCATCATCATTCTTCATGCTCATACTGGCATTTGATTTTAAGCTTATGAAATAGTAAACTATAATTTAAACTAAAATTATACAAAACTTAAACTATGGGTGTACGTAGTAGTTGACGTTTGAGACATACATTAATGAGTAATGCAGGTGTGATAATGACTCATATATGTATGACTTAATAATGTATGTGTTTTTATAGTTTTTAATCGTTGATTCTAATGATATTGGGTTGTAGCTATACACGCCTACATGCAAATGATTGGTAAATAAACCGATCATGATGGGTAATAACGTAATAATTACCCTTCATCAGTAGCAACACGCAACCGCAGTGGAGGCAAAATATTACATAAATTCAAAATCTGAGAAAATATTTTACTAAATATAGCAAATGGAATTTTTATTACTTATATTTGTGAAAGTAAAAGGCGTTGACACATTCCCAGGTGTCCACTGTAAATATAGGTGCATCAGTATAAGTAGTGTGTACGGGTGCTGCAATATGGACTCGTGGCCGTAGCCACAAGTTTTACGTATTTTGGCTTGCGCAACCTCCATTTGCATCTCCACATTATCAATATCATCCCCGTCTGTTTAAACCTATCCTGCACTTGCTTTTCTGCTTTTATACTGCCTAATCCATATCAATTTACAACGTTACATGAGTATCACAAATAGGAATAAAAGGTAGTAAATTGTGTAGGTGTATATACCTAGGTGGAAACAATTTCAAAAAAGCAACATATAAGACTACTCGCATAGATTAAATCAAAAAAACATGCTACCCCTATAATAAATAAGAAAATAAATACCGTATTTGACCGATTAATGTCTCCGGAAGCTAATAACGTAATTTTTCAAGACTAATCGAGTCCTGGTTATTATTTGAGCCCCGCGGTGTTTATTCTCAAAACCTCAAAATTGGCAAAAACGTTTATGGTTTTGGTTGAAATTGTAAAAAGTATCACATATTACTGAGTCAGAGTAACTAAAATTGGCTTGACTAGATCATATTTAAAATACTTTACTTTTTTATCCCTTTCGTAGTTACGCATTATCTCCCCCCCCCCCTTCCCAATTTTGTCTTCAATTTCATCATTAATATCTCAATTGATTCCAAATATTCTGAATCACCTTAAACAATTTAATTTTGTAAATTAAATTTGTATTTTGCTATGCTGCCAATGTTATTGCATTTAAATGGTATTTAAATTTTACTATAATTTGCTTTGCTATCACACATAAGGAGTTTAAAATTTCATTATTGTGATTTATAACAACTACAACTTCGTATGGTATTCCATTGTATTTACAAAATTCGTAACTTAAATTTTGTTATGTAATAGTCTCACAAAAAGATATATCCTAAGTAGCTAAATAAAATATTAATTTAAACCCACACTTAAAAACAAAAGCTCAAGAGCTCCCGGGGATTTCATACCCGGGAGCTTTTTGAGACCCGGCAACTATTCATAATTTTGGCTTGCAGACCGGGTGGCGTGTTCAGCCCCGGTAACTAATCGCTCACCGAGGATTAATCGGCCAAATACGGTACTTATAAATCTGTATTGGCACCAAAATAAAGTTAGACTTTACATTGGTGAAATAGTAGTACGCAGCGCTAAACCCTATGTATCTATCTGCTATCTACCTATATACGTTATTAAACAGTTGATCAAACTGCCCCTGCTCAGAAGCTATCTTTTTTTTGTATTATAAAATAGGAGATGATTCACAGGGAGCGTAACTTGGAAAAAAAATCTTACGTCAAAAATCTAATGGGGGGCAGAAAAGGTACAGCATGGCATATGGAACGTATGGTAAGGTAACGTAGTCCACTGTATGCTAATACTACATACGTACCTACCTACTTCAAAATTTTTGATTGTAGTCATAGTCTATAGTCTATAAAAGGGAGTCGGAGGGGCATGTTTTCCGTCATATAAAAGCTGTATAATTCATGAAGCGACAATAATATACCGCCACCGCGGAAAGTGGTGGGGCAATGGGCACATGCAATGCAGTGTAAGTAGTGGTAGTGACTATATGACATTATTATTGTGGTGACAGGACAGCAGAGGACAGAATAATGTTGACCAAAGAAGATGTTTTCAAACCCCAATTTATAGAGCTGCTCCTATTTCGTCCACGTTCATGTTTATGATCTCTACGAATTTAGAATATACAGATACGAGTATGGACAATTTTAGGCATATATGTAATTCCAAAAATAATGTAGGATACCTACCTACAATATAATAACAGATCCATCCAATGTAATATAACATATATGAGCTGCTCTGACTGTGGGATGTACCTACATAGAAATTTATTTGACTGATAAAGCTAACCGAACCGAGACAGATTGAGCGAAGAACCGAGACCGAGACCGAGACCGAGCTGAGGAGAGCGACAGAGAGAGGTAGAGGAGAGAGTCAAAGTACACAAAGAAGCAGAAAAATAAAACTCTAAAAATCCATAGTCAAGAAAAGAGTCCGTTTATTTTATGATGGATCGATGGCTCTGCTAGATTCTGTTTGTGAGTGCCCTCCATGTAATAATAAGTGACAAACATGGAGTGAGAGTGTAAACGTTTTTTCTATTTCATCAAACTCGCCATTGTTGACACAAGATTAGGCTGAGCCTGGCCTGGATTACATGAGGCTGTAAGGTCTGACTCTTAACTACATAACATGGATGCATGGCATAGGAGGACGGACGCTGGGATGCGATTATATGATTCTGATACGAAAAAAATAAATACGAACCAAGAGTCAAGCAAGTAAAGTAGAAGGCAGTAAAGTGTGTATAGAGTTTATTGAGAGAGAACATATTTGAACATTAGAACATCACAAGAGGAAAGCCAATGTAAATAATGCATAAATATAAAATAATAATATACATCTATATAGCATATATACCTCCTATCTCCTATATATATATCCCCGTCCGTCCATCCATATAATGACACTCACTGATACCTTTTTTTTGTGTTGTTTCTCTTCTTAAGTGTAGCAAACAAATCAGACAGAAATCGTCCATCGTCAATTGTCAAGCATCATCAGCTTCACGTCTCCCTCATCTATCACACTATGAGCCACGAATATTTTTATCAGGAAAGATTTCATTTAACATTTCTACAATCGCACTCTCGAGAGATTTTCTAAATAGTGCCTATATCCTTTTCGAACCTACATCCCAAAAAGGTAAGTCACACTTATGAGCATATAGAGGCGCAACATTAGAACATTTGAATACTATACTCCTGGAGGTACTCACACATTATATTTGTTATACTTTATCTTATCAATATTCCAGCTAAATGCTAAATATTATATTCACCTCAGCCAATTCACCGAAACAAATTGCAAAGCCAACTACCACCTTCACCATCACCATCACTGACATGGCATGCCATACCCTGCCATGCCGTGCCATACCATGCAATGCAATGCGACGCAATCTAATCATGAATAACAAAATAGTGACAAGACTATTTTACAATTAACCTTAATAATTATCCGAACCAAACCTTATAATAATAATAATAGTAATAATATAATATTCCGTTAGCAACATAAAAATCCCCGTACTACTTTAAAAAATGCGTCGTACTTTTTTTTTCTCGTATCTATTTTTTTTTACTGCACACAATATGAAGGAGCCCGAGAACACTAACATAATACCATGCTGTATGAGTATGTTCCCTGCATGTATCTCTGCCCTATAAAACCTATATAATATGTACCTGTTTGAAATTTGAACACATATACATAAGTACCAAGTTACTATGCTACGTCTACATGCGTGTATTGAAAATTACAAAGGATAAAGGATGTTCTACATTTGGTGATTTTATGAAATAAAGTCAAAATAATACAGGAGCTACATAATATTTTATATTTGCTTCATTATTTTGTCTAATCTGTCTGTACACTATTTAGTACACCTCAAAAGAATATGAAAAGTATCATTGACGTCATCTCAGTTTAATGTAGGTATGTGTATAGCTGCACTATACGGTGCTCAAAAATATTAACAAGTGCCTATATATACTCTAAAGACAATTAGGTGCAGATTAAAAATTTTATAGAATAGAAATAAGGATAAGACAAAAAAAAGTATAAAGTATTTCTACGCTATAAATTGTACATAAATAGAGCACAAAAATTAATAAATAGTGAACAGTACATACATTCAATTATTACCTACATAATAAGGTATATATACATGACTCAACTAGCACTTGAAATCCCTTCCATGGAAAATACATATACACAACTATCAGTAACTATATGTACTACCTTCAAAAATTCATTCTCAACTTCTACACACATAGAACACAGTAAATGACGCTGATGCTACACATTTGTCCTTCAGCGATAATGAATGACAACAGTGAGTCGTAGCTCGGTACAAAACGACGGAGTGGACAGAGAAAAATAGGAGATTTTCGTTTCAGGCTTCAGGTGTAAGTCTCGTGAGACTATAACATAATCCATATACTATAGGAACAAAAATGACAGCGGTGGTCATGCCACAAAATTCCGGACTTGCCGGATTCGGGCTAGACACCGAGACACAGGGCTCATAAACATGAGAACATGAAAATCCAGAGAGAGTTGAGAAACGGAAAGAATATGAAATTCGAATTGCCACATAGAGTGTAAAGTAAATATAGAAACGTGATGACAGCAAAGGCATAATATTTTCACCGTCATTTCATTACTGTAATGGTCATTCTCTCGTTCTCATTTTCCCATTCAACCTCATCAGTTGGTGTTGGTATAGCATTACTCGGAAATTCTCATCAGCATCTGGAAAGTACTATATGTGTGCAATCGCAATCGTTTGACCGGTTGGCGCCGATGAAATGTTGATAGAATTTCAAATTGAAACAGCAACAGCAGAGCATAGTCTGAATCAGAGAATTTCGAGTAGGAAAACACAACTTTGATATGTACTAGCTTTCATTCAGACAAAAAAAATGATTTCGCTTTCCCCTTTATACCTTACCACCAGTCCAGGACAGGAGTAGGAGAATCGAGCACCAGAAGCATGTAGTCATTACAGATAGAACACAAGTGGAAATTATCACAGCAATATATTTTCATTGTTGTACGAAACAAGGACCAATCAACAGTGTAGAAACGTTTGAGTTTATATTAATCATAATATACATTATGGGTATATACACTTTTTAAATAATTTTGAACACAATACAAAATATACAGATATCGATTAATCGTCGAGATCGGGACTAAAATTAACTTTTTAGCGTTGAATAAAATGATTTAATTGAAACAAATAGGTATCGGTATCTGTATGCATAGATTTGAAACTGCATTGTAAATTAAATTCCTACCTGCAACGTGTCACTAGTATATGATACAATATCAATTATCCTTTATCAATGGGGATGTACAGGAAAGATCCATATGCATTGGAAAGGTTACTCTCACGTGCTTCAAACTGGAGATGGAGATAGTACTTCATAAGTCTCATAAACAAAGCACATATTAGTCCAAGACCCGTGTACTATAACAGACCCTGGTATGTACTATTGTAGACCCGTGCGCTACCCTATAATATTGTGTGAAATAGACTAGTGTAGCATTTTAATTCCTACCCCTCAGACCCGTGTACAAGTATAGGAAATACGGTACCTACTTGGAAGAACTGAACGAAAGACTGCGATGACATGACTGATGTTTGCTCTGTGGATTGTCTCCTGTTTGTAGTGAGGACTTCCAAAGTCCATAATGTGATGTGTGTGATGTAAAAGTGGCGCTCTGTCATAATATGTAATTTCTTTTCTATAGTTACATTCGGAGTATAGGATGTATTCCTATGATTAGTAAGTATTGAAAATGAAAAAAGGTGAATTAATATTGGTACTGATATAGGTACTCTTGAGTCTTTGGCTGAATTGGATCGGGATTGGACACGGGATGCAAACGACACTGGGACGACGACGACAGTACAGTACAGCCGATATGAGTACACGGGACTAAATATATATTTATAAATGAAGTTATGGTGTGGGTGATGTTTGTCGAGATGGATGGAGGGTATCGCATCGGTGAATGATGGGATGGATGTAAGTTATGAGTTTAGTTGACGAAGTGAGATAAAAAGGCATCACAAGTTGAAGTTATTTGGATTTAGACTTGGTATCGTCGAGAGTATAATATGTGTGTTGGTTGTTGGTGTCTAGTTGGAGAGATATTATTTGGATGACCTGTGTTTTCAGTTCCCAGTGCGCCCTCATCAAAACCACCAAGTTATTATAATCAGTTTGGACCACACATCAGTACTAGTAGTTGTATTAGCAAGCAGTAAGCAGGAGTGAGAGTCCAGAGACTACAAGTGGAAGGGAGACAAATCTCTATTATCGAAATCAGGTAATTATTTTATCAATTTTTGGATAATTTTCTCGGATAACTCCCGATTCCTTCCACTGATTAGTATAATATGCTCACTAGGAGCTATAGACTAGGAGTACGCGAGTACGAGAGGGGACCCCAAAACAAGGAATATCAAGTAGGAATATAATATATGAATACTACTACAACAAAAAAAAAAGAATCTACAAGAGTCCCGAATTTAATCTAATGGCAGATTACACTCGTATCTTAACTCTCTTGTATGGTCATCATAATAATAGTAATATAGCCTATATATCCCCCTCCCCCTCTTTATATTTTTCTCCTTTATCATCATCTCTCTTACCTTCAAAAAAAAAGACATGACCTCCACAGTGTATTATTATTATTATAATAATCATAAAATTATCTTCATAATTTAATTATTCCCAAATCTCTTAACTATATTAAACTATTTTTTTTATCCTCCACTAACTAGGAGCAGTAGTTAGTCAGTCAGTATCTTTTTATTTTTTATTTCTATCTTTCCCATAGTATATTATTCCAGTTATACTCGCAGATAATTAATTAATCTGAACTAATCATTAAATCTAGCACAATTTATTTGTAAATACAATTTATGGTATAGCCATAAAGTTGGGAGGAATCATTATTGTTTTTCGGTCTGTATCCATCCGGAGACACTGTATAATATATAGACACACTAGACGGGTGAGTTTCACCCAGCTCATGTATATAATAGTGTAAGAATGGAAATTGCATTTTATCAGAGTGAAATGCATCGGTGTCTAGAATATTATCCGTATCGTACCATGCTAATCATTAATCGGTCAATCCCTTTGTTGTCAGCATCAATAATCTCGACAAAAAAAATATTTTTTAATTATTCATATATATTATCTTCATTAAACTTAATCTAATTCTCACCCAGAGAGAAACAAAGCTATGCGTACAGAGTGGGAAGAGCGTCGACGTTGACGACAACAGTCACTACTGGAATATAATAGGGAAGTCAGCAATACTAAAAAGGAGTCCATGGGTTTTGGAATCATGTATAGTAATATAACGCAATTCCATAGTTTTCCCTCGTTTATTTCTATAAATTAACTAAATCATAAATCATAAACAGGAAACAGGATTACTCCCTGTTACTTTTTTACACGAGCCATGTAAATTGAACAAGCGTAATTGGATTTTTGCGTGCTTGATTAGGAAGGATCATGTCAAAATTCCTTGCATGGTACACCTTCTTTTTTTTTCTCCCTATTTTGATGGCCCCACCAACATAATATATATGAATTTCCCATGCTTATATACACACTCCTGAGTGATATGCATAACCATATATTATGCTCCTCACAATAATAATTCTTTGTGTAGATATATATTAATAATAATGATTTAGGAGCACAGTAAATTCTCTTTTATGGTTCGAGTTTGTATTCTATATTATCAATAATGAGCAGAGTTATTGTTCCTATTTCATACATCTCGTATGTTTTTTTTGTTCACGGCCCTGGAAGCAGGGCTATGTGGCTACTATATGGTGTTCAGTCTGATTTTGATTAGTGTACCAGGGGTTTATTAGTGGAGTACTTATACGGTACACTTTGGATCCACACGAACAAAACCTCACAATAATTATTACAAAATTGTCTAGACTAGTTTGTGTAGAGTCGTCGTCGCCTCGTAGAAAAATTTCGAGCTCTGAACAAACAAAAGCTGTGATGTAAGTAAAAGGCGTAACAAGGCATGTAGTAGTAGTAGGTACCTAGATGAAATCTGAAATCTATGCTACATTTTGCTTAACGTCGATGTGATTTAAGGAAAGATGAAAATTGGAATTTTTTGTAAGTAACGTGTGTACTGGAAATTTTTAAATAAAAATCTTTCTTGAGTTATCGGCATCTTACAAAAATTCATGATTCAAATCTTTTCATTCGTTTTGCTATACACACTTTTTTATATTAATTTAGATTGCAGAAAGAAACTATCTTACAATATTAAACGACTATACTGTTTGCGTATTTTCTGCTGTTTCTGGGTCGAATTTTTTCTTGTTTGTAAAAATCTTTAAAATATGAAAAATTTCAATTAACTAATGCACATTCATATAATTACTGTCATATAATATGTCTATATTGACTTACTCAAACATTAAATACAAGAAACTGAAGGTTGAGGGAAATAATACTCACGCGCTCGCTTTAGTCGCGATCAGCCCAGTCGTCGTCGTCGTCCGACTCACTCAGAACAAAAAGTGTTATTAATATTAACGTATTATACTGCTAATAAGTATAACTCCAAATACCTACTTCTACTTCCGTTCTTCTCGCTTAACCAAACCAAGCAAAGGTTTTACCATTTAGACTTTAGACATTTGCAATCTTCTACATTACAGCAATATACCATTTTAACCCTGCATGATGCATACAAAAATGTGCTGAGCCCTGAGCCTGACATACTTTTTCTGTACATGTAATATCCGCTGTCCCATAATGTCTCACCATGTCTTTTAAATTTGGAATAGGAACACAATCTGACAATCTACTAATGTACTACTAAGGTAGATAGGTACCTACCTACCTAACAATAAGTTCAGATTTTCAGTATTTCGTCTTTTTGGGACTTATAAAGAATCAGTCAAATCGACAAAGAAAATGTAATCTGTAGTAGACGAAAGAAAATAAGAAAAAATTTAATATCAAAGCATACACAAATTGCGGGAAATATATAAGCTTGGAGCTAAAATAAATTAATCCAGACGAATGCAATGTATGCTTTGTCATTCGGAGACATATCTCATCTCTGTAACCTTTTTAGATTAAGATATGTCTCGTCATCATCATCATTCCACTAGATACCACTATTCCAAAAGCAAAACCATCATCACACTAACTAGTAAGATCAGAAACAGAAACAGAACTTTAAGACCATCACCAACGTTGACTTAAACTTTAAAGAATACAAGAGATAACTAAACCAAAGCTTTTTTTATGATTAAGAATGAGAATGAGGTGGAGGATTAGTTGCTGTTTGTTGGTGGATATGAGTAAATGGAAATGAAGGAAGGGATGTTAAGATATTATATACATATTCACTTATTGGAGACCGTGACTGAGCAACCCGACCCGCTATGTCAATAATTGATTCCGGTGTAAATCTCGTGGTGTAATAATAATGTTGTATATCTATGTAGGTATATGTACTGAGTAGTGAATGTGGAAAATATGGATGCGCACTAACCATTATTCTTGTAGAAAACAAAAATATTCTGTAGGTTGTAGCCTGTAGACTGTAGACTGTAATAATTATATTATGTTCAGGCACACTGCATACAAATAATATAAGGTACAATCAAGGTAATGAATATAATGGGCAGGCATATTATAAACTCACGTGAAGTATTAGTATTAGAAACAGAGAGAGACAAGTAGAAAATAGAACTAGCAGCTAATACCATTACATGCATCTTTAAAAATAATCTGCCATTAAACACAAATCCCTCTCGCCTCTTCTCCCTCTCTATCTCTCTCTCTCTCTGTATTTCTGTATGTACGTGTTTAAATGAGTGACATGGCTTTACTTGACTTGACATCCCATCCCATCCCATGCCATGCCATCCCATGATGAAAAATTACTCATTCTTTCACATATCTTCACTTTTAATATCACTCTCACTTTGTCACCCTCCTCCGAGACCGTCACCTTTGCTTATTATTCTGTATTTTTATTACGCACTACTCATCAACGGGTTACACATTTTCTGTAAAAATACTGTGCAAATTATTAGTATCGCTTTGGTTGAATTTGGAAGTTTTGAATAAGGAACAAAAAGATTATTTTGAGTAAAAACAAAATAGTGTTAATTAATTATTGCTAGTTGGAACATTTCCCTTTGGTTCTGTGTAATAAAGTAATAATTATTTCGATTTCCACCAATTTTCCAGTGGTAGGTAATAAAAAGATTGTGTGCAGTGTGTTGATTGGAATCGAAATCGACATAAATAAAATAGAGATACATAGAGATTTTCATATGAAACGGAAACATACGACAGGAACGACGGCGACGACTCCGACTCCGACTCCGACACATGGATAGCTCTGTTTGTTCGTTATAGCCTTTTACTCAGTACATAATATAACTTACCTAATTACATCTGTCTGAACCCCTTAACAGTGCGACAAGAACTTACCAAGTGCGGAGGATTTGATCATTTTTTTGGTGGAGGCAGTGAAAAAAAACATGATACATACAGGAGAGAATTTAGAAGTGAAGGAACAACCAACAACGACAACTCCTTCCCTCACCTCCACACCATCATCCGTCTCAGGACCCGAAACTACCAACAACAACAATAATAATAACAATAACAGTTCCATCCACAATAACAATTCAATGAAAGTCAATTTATCCTCGGCCGAGTCAGTGCATCCTCTCCAGATGCAAGCAGCCCCGACAGAGTCGGCATCCGGAGCAGAGACAACGACAAGTACGAGTAGTCGGAACCGACAAAGCCCACCGGAGATCACCAAGAGCAGAGTCGGCAGCAGCAGCAGCAGCAGCAGTAACCACCACAGCAATAATAACGCCATCAACAGTCACCAACATCAACAACAACAACAACAAGATGGGATGAACAACAAGTCTGTGGAAGACATGAAAGACGTGAAAATGATTGACACCAGCAATTCTGGGCCCGCCAGTAATAATAGTACGAGTAATAGACATGGACACGTAGTGATGACAACCTCAGCGGAAGATGGGAATGGGATTGGTGGTGGAAGCGGAGAAACGGAAGAGGAAAGTCAAAGTGGTCCAGCAGGAAACAGAATAAAGGTGGAAGGAAATGACGTGAATGAGATCACTAGCAATAGTAAAGTCATCCTCAAGACGACGACGACGACCAGTAATTCTCCTTCCCCTTTAATCAATAGTCATAATTTGTCATCGGAAGGAAATGATGAGACTTCGTCAACCAGCACCATCACCACCACCACCACCAACACCATCAACAACACCTCAACTAGTAACAATCATCCACATCCCAACTCAAATCCTCATGGGAATCCTAGTAATAATTCCAATTCCAATCATGGCAATGGCAATAATAACAATTCATCTTCTCAAGCTTCGAGCAAGACCAAAATGATTTTGAATGCTCTCCAGATGAATAATCCACCCGCCTCAAGAACGAGCGGAGTCATTCACTACACGCATCATCAACAATCCCAGTCACATCATAATTTGTCCCATCATCAAAGTCACAATCAATCTTCCTCCATGCCGCCCAACAACAGTAGCAGTCACACAAGCTCCTCGTCCAGCCAACATCATAAAAGTAATCACAGTTTTTTTATTATAAATATTTATTTATTCATTCATTTTCCTCATATGTTTTATTATCACTTAATCTTAAGTAAAACAGTAATCATTACTAATCAGGACTACATGCATGATAAGGATAGCTATTGCAAACAATCGGGATAGAAATGGTTGGTTAAGTGATATAGGAATAAGATATCTATATAGGTTGTATATATAGCTGTATCAAATTTCTTGTATGTTCCTCCTAAGAGAATCTACGGAGCCCATCAATCTAAATTGTGATGGGTGAGTAAATAAGTACACACTGATAAATTAATTTTGTGAGTGTCCGTTTATCGACAAAAGTGAATGTCTTCAAGATGACATAGTAAAATATATGGAGTAAGTTTTGTAATAAATCATATGATTGAAATCTGAATTAAGGAATACTCAGGTACATTTGAAATTCCGTAGATTTATCAACTGCATTATTACATTTTATTATGAAATTGACTGAGCTGGGGACCAGTTCAATGGTCTTGCACTTTGGTTTCTTGATCTGATATGGGTATTATTGCGTAAGTTGTGATATAGTAGTGAATTATGAAGCAATGCACTGATTCGGTAACTTTTGTCTCAATATACGTCACCATCGATAGTACATTTTGTGGAGATCCTGGGTTGATATTAACAGGATAAGTGCTTCGCACACAATTTAAAATTTAGTTACTATAAATACCAATTAATTATCTTCTAGCCCTGCCATTACAATTTACAATCTAAAATTACAGGAAACAAAATACACTGAAATGGGGTATGTGTGCTCTCTGACTCTGAGGTGATTGCATCTTACATTGTACAACAAACTCGAGTCGAGTCTCTCTTTAGTTGTTCAATATTTGATTGTCGCTCCCTATATTACAGCAATGTTTAATTTTTTTGTGTAGTATTGCAATCGGGATCGGTCTCTGCCTCATTCTGTTTAACTTTAAGCTCCCTGTCTCTCAAACTCTTCCAATAAATAGACATAGTATACTGTATACGACACAAAATAAATATATAAGATATATTATTTTAATGTAAATAATAATTCTGACAGCACGTGATTCCAGAGTTGATACCTAATATGACGTGCTCGTCACCGTCACATTATCAGTTGCTTGGACAGGGACTCCTACTGGGATGTATTGTTAGTTCATATTCTGACTGTGTGTCCTAACTTCCAAGGATGTATCTCTAATATAGTGCAATTAAAAGTTAGGATTTTATAAGTTAGTAGTGACTATATAACAGAAGCAGAGCATCATATATAATTATATATATATACCTGAGTAGATTCAGACACTATACTAAATTTACTAGTAGGTAGGTAGGTGTAGTGTGCAGTGGAGTGAGTAAACTCTTTTTTGATTGCATGTGGAAAAATTATGATGGTGTTGTGAGTTACGGAGCCTGCCGAGTGATAACATCCAAGATTGTGTGTGTGTGTTACACATTTTACCTTGTTTGCTTTCAACGTATCGGTCAACCAGGCCAGTGCCAGCGCCAGGGCCAGTGCCAGTGCCAGTGCCAGACTCAGAAGAGAAATGAAAGGAAGTCAAAAAATGAGAAGAAGGAAAGGAAAGGATACTATTGATACCAAAAGCAAGGGCAAAAAAAACACACATACATTACTAGGATTCACTCGCCTAATAGCAATACATAGCTAATAAGTTTTTTCCCCTTTTATTATGATGATGTTCTCGGCTCTAAACTCTGAGAGAATGTTCTTCAAGAATGTTCCTTCTCTATATAGTAGGTGACCTGTGCGGAGAGAGACTGACTGGAAGTATGTGTTTCATTTGGATTTGGATTTGGATATTACCTGTGTGTGTACAAAATGTCTGTGGAAAATGCAATCGTATCCTATCGTATATGACATGCCCTGGCGTCCCTCCATCTCTTAAGATCATCCAGCGGTTATATTAGAAGGTGTAGTATGTACCTACCTGGGAGCGAGGAGATGAGAGTTTAGACGTAGCCCCAGCACCAGGACCAGGACCAGGACCAGCCAAAAGGAAAAAGTTAAAAGGAAGGTTGGCTAGCCAAGTGACGAAGTATCATCCTCTCTGCCTGTCTGTTCTTCTTGTACTTGTACACTTACCTGTCTGCCTCCCGATGCGATTGTCTATGCAGAGCATAATGTGAGGTTTTCGTTGAGTCTTGAGCACTGATGAGACGAGAGAGTATCTCTCTATCCTCTCCTCGCTGTCTCTTGTGTGCATTGTAGACTGTGACTCGCAGACTGTCGCTCCACTCACTCTGATATAACAATTTGATTCAAATTCCTTTTGTCTTCGACTCAGAGACTCCAATGGAATTATGCAGACAAGACAGTCAAGAAGCGTTTTGTCTACGCGTCCAGTCGACGTCTCCTACCTAGTTTCAATTCCAACAAGTGCCATCCAGTCGCACACAGAAAACAGACAGGACTTCTCTCTCTCTCTCTCTCCGTTCCTCAGGAGACCATCTACCATTAGAACAGAACACACATTACTTGCGTTTAATATTACGCACTATCAGCCAGAGTTAATGGCTAAAATAACTCTCACCTTAATTACTGGAGATACGAATATATACAAAAAAATATATCTGATGCGACATAAACTGCAATGTGTCTCGTACAGACGGGACTGACTTAGCTATAGTAGTATGCACTATTATAATTCTTTGACTTTTGATGAGATGGGGAGCATAGGAGAAGGAGGGCAAAAATAATGACACTAATAATAAATTGTATGACTACAACTACCACAGGAATTTTTATTTTCGATGTAGATATTCGAATTCTGCATGATTCACTTACGATTAGTCTAGTTACAAATATGAGCCGAATCAATTTGTCTTATGGTATTTAACATGGAGATTCGTATTCGAAAAAAAAAAACAAAAAAAACATATTATCGCTATAATATGTCGTGACTCGTGTTTGTTTTTTAAATCTCCATGTTAAATGCCATTAATAAAATTGATTTTATAATTTCGATGTTTTAAAAACGTTTATTAACTTTTTAGAAACTCAATACGAGCTCATGCAATCGGTTCATAGGTGTTACACAGCTAAGACTAGCATGAAGAATTAGAATATCTACATCTCGTTCGAAAACTGAAGAATCATGTCATAATAATAATATTTCCGTTGCTCTTTAGATTATTGTCCCGCCCTGACTGAACATGCGCTTTAACTCAAAAGATGTGAATGTGGACTAATTTTAGTATTTCATTCTGATTAATGTGCATATAATTATGATTACAGATATGATAGACGACCCGCCGACGTCCGTGCATAGTCATGCTATGATCAAGAGAGAATCTCATCACGTCCATCAACTACATCAGCACCTTCAAGATGAGCAGTCACACAATAATGGTGGAAATAATAATAGTAGCAGTTTAGGCTTACGTCAAATCTACCAGCATCCCAGTCAACCATCCAGTACTGGGAGTGGGAACAACGGGAACATCTTGTCGGATTCCTCCTCCGTCAGAGATTTATCACATGGTGGACACGGGGGAGGGAGTGGAACTCCGGTTCCGGTCAATATAAGTAGTCTAAGTATCCTTGCATCCATAGCCAATCCAAGTCATCATCATTTCCCCGGAGCTGTAGATCAGCAACATGGGAACTCCTTACCCCACACTTCTGGAAGTAGTACAAGTAATAATAATAATTCCATTGCACATGCAATTGCAGCTGTCGGACATCATGGGCATCATAATATTGGACATGGACATTATCCAAATCACTCACCTCCACCTTATTCCGTGAGTTCATTATTTCTTCCTCCTTTTCCCGCACTTTTATTGCCAAACTGTTCATAATCATTTCGTTTCCGATGTATTTCTTACAATTTCCAGATTTAATTCATATTTAACTTTAATTTAATTACCAATCCAGAAAAATGTGGAGTATATCTTCTTAGCCATTTTATTTTAGGGATGACATTAGCATTAGTTTCCTTTAACATGAAGTTATTCTAGAACTTGTAGGACAGAGCCCGTGTCGTGTACGGGGTAGATTTTTTTTTATTTCTTTCAAATTTTGTGGAAGACGTTTGTAAGCGGAAGGTAAGTACTCAGAAGCTTACAAATTACAAGTGGTTACATTATAAGCTTGAGTTTAAATAAATTCCGGCGATTAAATTATACGCTCAT
Source organism: Dicyrtomina minuta (assembly GCA_949802685.1). Taxonomy (NCBI): domain Eukaryota; kingdom Metazoa; phylum Arthropoda; class Collembola; order Symphypleona; family Dicyrtomidae; genus Dicyrtomina; species Dicyrtomina minuta. The sequence continues at coordinate 39,148,614 of OX461810.1, read as the reverse complement.
TAAACATGGATTTTTAGTCGACGACATTTTACAGTCCTTTCCCCAATGTTGAGGTAGTACAGATAATACCAATTATTCGAACCTGTTTTGGGTAGTTTTTCTGTGGAAAAATGAGCGCGTGCCACCGAACCATTCATTATCCATATCTCATGTGTACTTCCACTATATACTCCTACTACACTCCGACTATTACTACCAGACCACGACAGCCGACAGCAGTCGTCGCACCCACCACAAACCAAAAGCCAAACCAACCAACACTTTTACCAGTTACTCAAAACATAATAATTATAGTCCATGAAAGTTGAAAATTATAATAACCTATGGGTAGGTGTAGTAAGTAGTAGGTAGGTGGGTAGGTAGGTAATGTCATGTACAGCGGATGAATATGAATGGTAAATAAGCAGGCATAAAGAAGTTGTTTCCGTCTTCCTATACTTGTAGATACTATAGCTACGCACACACACACACACGCATAATACTTCTCTCTCTCAGTAGTTTGTTTAAGGCGTAGTAGTTACTCCTAATCGGACTGATCTACACAAAAATCCATGTATCTGAACATGAATACACAGAATGGATTCGGCTAGATTTTTATAGGAAAGATAATATCTATAATGGTGAGTAAAACTGTTACTTGGAAATTCATTCAGTCTGTTCACTTAAATTCTGATGCACACGACGATAATGACAATAATACTTTTTTCAAGGGCTCGCAACGCATCGCGTTTGTGTATTTGGATGATAGAAGCTATATTATGTCGTAGTCTGTTTTATTTTAATTATTTGTCATGTGACGACGGTCAAGTTTGTTCAAGGAGAGAGGTCTGATTGAGCTAATTTAAGGTGCCATGTTGACGACGTCATGTGTCGTGTCATGCCATGTCAACTTGCATCGTTTCCACTTCGATTTGGATCTCCACACGACGAGGCAGAGGATAGAGAGACTTGAGTGACAGAGAGAGATGAAACATGCATTCGTCTTCACATAATATATCTCCCTATATAATTTATGTAAACAAGTCCGGGGAATAGGGAAGACAGAGCGAAAGACGCAGAGAGACAGAGAAAGAATCGAATCTAAAGAATGTTGTACTTTGTCTTGTCATTTATAGGAGTTTTCTGGAGGTGATCATGTGGTGGAGACAGGAGTCTACACGACTAATAAGAATGTTCCAGGAGAGAGTGTTTATTACACGACAGGGAGTCGGACAGCTGGCGGTGCAGACAACAATTCTGACCAAAGCTATCCTCCTCCATTAGGTGGTAAGTGCTGAAGTCGATGAGCTCAACAAAATACTAAATACATAGAATATACCTATATTGCCCATGTACATATCTATTTAAAAAAAAAGAGTTTTCCTTTTTTCCCCTTCACTGTCTCCTTCTCTCTCTCTCCCTCTTTCTACCCAGTTCTAATGGACAAATAAAATAATAATGGTTTCAAGGGTTGAGTGAGAAAGATAAAGCGGCCTTGTATGGTTACAACATGAATCCTGGTGGTCAATCATCAATGAGTACAGGAGCTCCTAGCATGACTTATTCAACCCTGAATAATTACTATGGAAATCCTAATGGACCGAATTCAAGAAATGAAGTACGTATGTGTGTGTGTACCTTACTTTATGAGCATAGAATCATTTCGTAGACGGAGTTATTTAACATTTTATATTTACAACCTATATAGACTTAAAATGTCACAAATAACAATACAATATATAATTCCTATACAACCATAAAAAATTATAAATATATATATCATGGCCATCGCCGTCATCTTCATCATCGTCATCATCATCATCATGACGGTTGTGTATAAAAATATATGGAAGGGAAGGGAACATTGATATCATTGATTTATTTGCAATTAGTGGAGTCATCCCGTGGAAATGTACTCGAGCGGCTCACCCCCGACTGGGAATGGAGTTCATCAATTATCCATGGAGCAACTTCAATTGGCTGCCATTAACGATACAATAAATGGTCCGCCTGGCTCTGGTGGATATGGGTCGTATGTCTCTTATGGTGGAGGTTCTCATGGTGGTGGTGGTGGAGGAGGAGGTGGCGGACATCAAGGATGGGAGGACTACTACGGAGTGGATCCTAAAGAGTGCGTTAATTGTGGAGCTCATGCGACTCCTCTTTGGAGAAGGTCAATCACAATCAATAATAAATTCCAACTTCCAATATTCCATTCCAATTCCAATTTGCGTACCAATTTTAATCATATTAAAATCGGTCGAGACTGACAGTGAAATACAGAGCTATAAAGTTTCTTGTTTTCTTGAGAAATCAGAAATCTCCCCCTGAAAGTATTTTACAACTTTTCCTTTTTCTTTCTCTTTTACGTTTCACTCTCACAACATTTTGAAATGAATTATTGCAATGATGACAATATCTATCTTTCCCCTCGAGTCAATGTAAAACATTGATGGATTTGAATTTAACAAGTGTAAAGATTTGTAAAAAAAATTTAACGACACCCTTTACTATTTGACAATAGCAGCTCGTAAATATTCGGATCTTGATGGATATAATACTGTAAAATGCAACACTACTACCACTACCTCATTTGATGACATTGTTATTTTTTTCTGGGAAGTTGGACTTTATATGTTTTGTGTTGACACTATTTATTATTGTATTATGCAGGGATGACACTGGTCACTATCTATGTAATGCTTGTGGTCTGTATACTAGAACGAACGGAATGAACCGGCCGCTGAATCGGAGCCAACAGAAGAGGGTCTCTGCCGCGGTACGTGTCTCCCACACATCTTTGATTCATAAAAAACAAACATTACACAAAAAGAAAGAGGAAAATACTGTGGATTATCATGATGGGAAGCATATGTGAAGTGCTATAGTTTATATAGTGTACTGCAAGGGAGAGAATGAAAGAAAGAAAAGTCTCATAGCAATTCCTGAATTATTCTCTCTTGGTCTGTCAAACAGGGCACGAGTCGTCGTCAAGGGATGAGCTGTTCCAACTGTGAAACGACTACAACGACACTTTGGCGCCGTAATAATCAGGGTGACCCTGTCTGTAATGCCTGCGGTCTCTACTTCAAACTTCACGGGGTTATCTTAATTACAAAAACCACTTTTACTTTACTTTTGCAAAACACCTAATCTATATATATGCAGTAATTATTAATAGTACTCCCCTATGATTCTACATAAAAGATTCAAAAACGTTTTGCTTTAATTATATTTTTTGGTTGGCTTTATAGGTTGCAAGACCCAAAACTATGAAAAAAGAAGGAATTCAAACCAGGAAGCGAAAACCTAAAAGTCCAGGATCACTCAACCTTTCACCCCAACAACAACTCCCTACCTCGTCCGTATCCGACAAGAGTGTCAAACATTACGCTCCCATACAAAATCATATTTTACAGAGTGCTCTCACCCAGTCACATTCCGGTCCAGCCTCCAGTAAGAATCTTTTTCGGACTTTTTCTATAGATCGAATACAACTATCATGTGTTTAAATTTCAACTGCTTTCAATTCTATACGTTGTCGAGGAAAATATTTGGGTTCATTTTATCATTTATTTTTAATTCTGCTGTGAAATTAAGTTTAAAATTTTTTGTTCCACTGATCTGATTGATTCCAGAAAAGGCAATGATTATGGGTCAAGGGAATTCTTCAGGGGGAAATAATCTTATTGAGCAATCACTAAGAGCAAGTACTGGGAATTTATTGGCTCATCATCAATCACTGCCGAGTGTGTCAGGCTATTATTCCAATATGCATCATGGACATCATCCACACTCACAGCAAAGTGAGTCTCTACATTTACCCTCAACGGTCACAATGAGCAGACAGATCACGAGGTAATTTTTTAACACCATTCTATTGATCTACACATTTTTTTAAAAATACATTTACCACTAACAAATTTGTTTTGCATGCACTTAGGAGTAGTTTAAATTAATGTAGAATTTAAATTATTTCAGTAGCAGAATTTTATAAATTATTTTCTAGAGAGGCATTCTAAGTATAGATTGCCAATCTATAATTCTAGCAGTTTAGCCTCCCTTGATCATCATAGTCATAACCATGGTCATGGTCATGGTCACCACCCACAAGGATCCCTTCGTCTAAACGATGACTCTGACGTGAATGGTCTTCGAAGTCAGATTCAAGCTAATGCGGATCTAATCTCCATCCCAATTCACCTTCAACACCATTCTATTCAACATTAACCCTACACATATTTGTTATTTAATTTTTTTGCTTGTTAATTTTAAAGTTTCACCATTGATCCTACGTGACAATGCACATTATTTATTAATAGAAGTAATATATATATATAACTAGACTTAAATTAAATAGTATGCACGTCTTTATAACATGTATATGAGTACATACCTATACGCACATTAGTGTGTTAAAATATTTAAATACTTCACGTACTGTATACAGTAGCAAGTAGTTCCTATTTCTATCTTTTCGTGTGCCTAGAAAAAGGAAAGATGTGTAAAGAGCTATCGTTTGCTTATCGATAATGATTGAGATTGAGAAGCGTTCCTATTGATATTCAACACTGCACAAGTCACAAAATACTACATTATTTTACTACTTTATAAGGTTTAAAATTCTTCAGAAAAGTTGTAACATTGCGATCTACCTATATAAACGCATCCAAATAAAACAGGAAACTTTGTGTCAATGAGGATCTTATAACCTATATGCCTTATGTCAAGTATTTTAATATTAAATATTTTTGATATTTAAAGCAATGCCAGTGAAGCTTTAATTATTGTAAAAATGCACTAACAGGTACCAAGTGTATTTGTCCTGTTGTGGGTATACTACTACAGATGTATCAGAAAGATAATGTTGGAGAAATTTAAAAAAAGAATTGTTATTTGATAGGGGTTGATGGAACTATATGGAGAAAAGTAATTATTCTGCTTGCGATAATATACTTCTTTTAGCAGTGTATAAAAATGCTGTTTGATCAAATTGAATTTGACTATAAGCATTAATGGAAGAAACGAAGATACATACTTATTCGATTAAAGGAACTGTTTGACCTCCCAGTGACAGTATACTACAACACAACGTATGTAGAGGTAGTAAATATAAAAATACTAAATGTATGTGTTTTGACATCTAAGTAAGTGTAAAAACTTGAGTACAAAAATGACGGGAATTATGAAAACTACTAAAAGTATGTGTTGCCGAACGCATAGCAGCTTGTGTCTTATGCAATATAATAAATTATTATTATTACGTCTTAGTAAATTAGGTAAAAATAGTCATTTGATTCCGCGATTTTATGCAGCTGACTAGTATACATCGTACATAGTATTTACTTTTGAGTTTTGGGTGCATTACTCTTGAAAAAAAGTAAATACGCAATGCAATTTAATGCAATGAAAGTTTTCCACCAGTTTAAGCTAACGATAAGATGCCAAAAACTCGTGGATCCAAAAAAATAAGGACTAACTGTAAGCGTACGTTATAACACTAAATATCGTAATTAATTAATGTATTACCATGATACACAGTACGAATAATTTGATAACTATACAATATAAAGATGTGGTAATGTGTAGGAACTTAGGTAATAATTCCATATATTAAAATCGTGTATAACTATAACTACTTACTTACCTATGTACATTTAAATTATATACTTATATATCTGCAGAATAATTTAATTACAGTCGTGTAGCATACAGTAGTCAAGAAGATTGCCGGTATCACTAGAATTTAATTCTAACTTTGATAGGTAATATTATTTAGTTATGACAGAATTTATCAATGTACATTTTCTGTTAAGAATATAATGAAAAAATAAATAAAGAATAAGATTTTAACAGAATATTTAAAAGGATGTATCGTTTAGTGTTCAAGAGCCAGTATGAGGGACATGGAATAACGTTTATTGATCGAAATGAGCCTGTTTCGTCATAATAATGTTGAATTGTGGATGTATTGGACTTTTGTGGGGTTACTTTTCAGCCGGAGCTCAGTCTGAACGAACAATAAAACTGAATGGAGAAAAAGGAAATAGAAAGTCCATCGATAAGGAAGTATTGGGAGGGTTGGATTTACTAGCATCGTAAAGTCTCCATACTTTAATCATAATATATCTTACCGGTATTTTTTTTACGACTTTCTTACGTGCTCCCCATATCTCTCAATACATTTTATGAACTTCCTACCAAATGCTCAAGTTCATATTGGTACTTAAAAATATACCTATAATATCATCAGCCATCGACTTAGACATCAACTCACCACCATCCATCATCGTTTCTCTCTACCCAAACAGACGGCCCCCAGTAGTAATGAGGTAGGTACTTATTTATAGACTTTGTGGAACCAGTAGGTATGTGTATACAGCAGTGTCAGTCACCAACCGTTCCGACATTTACCTTTACTACCCAGCATTCATGGCAATATCGCCATCAATTTTTCAATTAAAATCCTAGAATTTTTATTTCCTACTCGGATTTCCGTTCATTTCTTAACTACGCCAACTATTTCCCTCTGCACTCTAACACGACACTAAATAATGTCACAAAATTTTTATTTATGTACTTGTTTGTTTAATGTAAAAGTTTTTGTCTTGCCCTCTGTCCTCTTTGTACCCTGGCCGATTGATGAAAGGTAAAAGGGGGAATGACTTTTGACCACTTTAAATTTTAAGCGACCGACCGTCATGGATCTTTATTAACTTCATTTCTGCAGCAACTATTTATGTGTACTTGGTATTTACATTAACTGCATCGTGAAGATAGTTACAAAAAGTTTGCCTAATCAAATAATCGAACTTTAACCTACCATGTTTCTATAAATCCAAGATCAGATTTAAAAATGCATCCGGTCCAGGACATGTCTATATATAGCATACCTATATTGTCATATAGTCTTTAATCCTCAACTTCAGTTCCAGTTCCAGCCAGTAGAGTTTATTAGAAAATAAAAAGGAAACTTTAACTGTGTGGACCGCACCGAAGTCGCAGAACAAGTGGGACCCTCATGAGCTGAACAGTTAATCTGCAATACTTATAACATTCATCAAGAGAAACAAGAGTCAAAATCTTATCTTTTATCACATTTTAACCAAATTTGTGATTGGAAAACGTCCAAACTAACGAAATTTTACACACAAATTGTGACAAGGGAGTACAAGGAACGATTAAGGGAACAACGGTCGTGCATGAAGCTCAAAATACAATAATCTTAAATCATCTTTAAAACCTCACACGAAGTCAATAAAAATTAAAGGTTGAACAGAAACAAAATAGCTATTCATATATATATATATATATGAATATATATACCTGTCGTCGTCTTACCAATAGAAATCTCCCCCAAAAAGAAACCAAAACAAAATCCAACTTTTAAAATAAGTCTCAAAAAATAGAATTTGTCAAAGTCAACTCGAAAATAAGGGGGGATAAAAGACGGGAAAACATTTGTGAACTGAAAGGTTTCGCTGATATCTTCATTAAACTTTTGGATAAAATCCTTTTGTATACAAAATATATATTATATCTACTCGAACCTAATCAAACTTCAACTTAATATGACATTGTAATACTCTGATAAAAAACATTAAATTTTAACACCATAATGATTTATAACAATTTCATAATTGTTTAGAACTGACCAAATGATTAGTTTCTACATTATTTTATCGCATCTAATCATACAATAACCTGACAATAAAATGAATACACTCGCATATAATTCACTATATATATACTATGACATTATTATGGCTCGCAAATGAACTAAAACTAAAAAGGTAATAAAAGGACTATATATGCACGAGAGAAAAGCAAATCATTTTATATTTATGAGGAATGGAAATCAAGAAGAATGATGAATGTTAAATTGCATGGTCACAAACAGATACTGCCTCTTGATAACAGTCCTCATAAATATCTCTCTCCCTGTAATAGGCTCTATATATTTCTATTTAATAAAGGAATGCATTCAAAACGTCTAAAACATTATAATATCAGTAATCAGTAATCAGTACATGCATATACCCCAATACTCCCTAATAAAGGACACAGAAACATTTAAAAACAATTCTCCACAACAAAATATTGTGTACCTTTTGAGCGTTTCGGGTGAGTTATGTGCATGAGAGTTAAAAGACATTTCTACTTTTTTTCCTCATTCTGACGGCGATGCGAAGATGGTATACAATTTACTACAAGGTGTACTAAATAAATACTAGTACTTTCTTCAGCGATTTCTTCATTCCAATAATGATAAGAAACTACCAACAACATTACACACCACCTCCCCAACATACCAGTACCAGACTCATTTCGACTTGAAAACTTTTCCCAAATGCCCATATTTGTTTGTTGGTCTCTTACAAAATACAAACTATGGCCAAGAGTTCCACATGGTACTTACAGATATCTGTAATTAGCTCAGAGGGATGAAGGAGGATGGTGCACCTTACCTATGGGTAGGTACCTTAAACTTAAATGTTCGTTAGACGACTGAAAGGAAGAGAGACTATATGGACTAATTGGAATTTGGAATTCTCATTTTGATACGATTGAGTTTTTACCCACAACAAGAACTGGATGTGTTCAAGAACTCAACGTGTGGAAGAAACATTTTGTGATATGTATTTATTGCCTTGGGAAATGGAGAGAGAAAAAGTACATGTAATAGATGAAGGCTAGAGCGTAAATGACTGAGGAGGGAGTTCTGGTTGGATGTTGTCAAGGTATTCCAGGTGGAGTGAACCCGCCTCTTTGCTATTAGTCAGCCAGTTTTGGTGAGGGATTCCCTGTCCGCAGCCGCCTCTTTAGTCTATGTTAACATTACATGGACTCGTTAAATAACCCGTTTCCCCCCAGAAGTTCTTCTGCCTCCACTCAAACACACACTCACTCCTCCACTTCCACTTCACACACACAGACCCCAACAACATTACAAAAAAATAACTTGGGCAGGCAGTGTGTCTTTTACATATGGAGCTTTATATTATAAGTACTGACTGACTGACTGGGACTGGGACTCTCTGGCTAGACAAGGCACTTACATTACATTACATTGTAAAGATATCAGTTACAATAATACATTATATATCTTCTCACTTGAATCCTTTCTGCTCTGTTGTGTGTACTACGCTAAGGCTACAACTACGGGATCTGGTTTTCAAGAAGTATTATATACCTTAAGCTTGTATTTGTATATTTCTCCTGAATGCTGACTGACACGTAAGACCTTTAAGACGAAACTAACTAGTATAAGAAACTTTAATACAGTAGACTCAAACCGAAACCAAAACCTAACCTCTCTCTCTCTCTCTCCATCCAAAGACTGTCGCCGTCAACTTTTTCTTGACAATCATTTGGTGGTGTGTAACGTGTGGAGATGCAAGTGTGAGCAACTTCGTTCCGTCGTCTTCGTCCTGCTGGTCGTCATCCTCAGTCAGTATCACAAAAGTACAAGAAACAACTATCAAGTCGAAGAGGGCTCATTATTAGTTTCTTGTTTTGACACTCTTACTACACTGAGAACGGGAACGACTCAATAACTCAATACTGAAAGAGACTTGACACTGCAAAAACTCAGTCAGAGAGACGAGACCAAGTTTTAAAATTATGAGCACCTGTCACCAACACCACTGACCAGTCCGGTCCGAGTGTCAACACCTACGAACGAGCTCACGCACCACATAAATAGAAGTTTAGTTGTCACTGGCCGTTTGACTGTCAAACTGTTAGTCGTGGTTGAGTGTGATCTTCGTGGATTGTGAAATAACTATAAACGCCAAACGTGATTTGTCAAACTTTTTATAATTTTTTGTCTATACTGTTTATAAGACGTCATTATTTTATCAGTCTGCAAGAAATACTACGGCTGAATACATCAAATTTTTAAATATCAAACTTGGTGCCTGATTGAAGAGACTTGGCGACAGTCAGACAGTCAGAACTTATTGCGGAGATAGAGGAAAAGGAGCAAGTATCTCAAGATCGAGATTGACTCAACAAGAAGAGAGGTTTTTACTCCTCGCATCATCCAATCGACTCACCACTCTATTGTTAACTTACTTGTACTTTTCTTGACTTGTTGAGTACAGGCTGTCAATAATACGAAGCAAAGCAATTAACATCAATGCCAAATATATAGCGTTGTTCTGCTCTTTTGTGAGAATCATCAAACCACTTTTGTCCTGGGTGACAAGCTGCTGTGTCGTTCTGTTATATACTCCTGCTGTTCATTTGCCGATATTTTATTTCTTTATATCCTCAACTGAGCACTCAGCTCTGGCCATAACAAGAACTCTGAGCTCATGAACTAACTATCATCATCTTCGAGAGTCAAAAGAGGGGAAAGAAAAAGAGTGTGACAGACAGGAGAGAGAGGGGACATAAAATATTTGGCTGAATGAGCTTGTAGTTCCAGTTGATGGTTAGTAATTAAAGACATTTACTAAGCTGTTTGAAGGTTACCTATACTATTTGATATTTAAGTAGTTTGTCTTTGTCATTTGAATATATAGTTAAACTAACTTCAGTTGCGGCATTTTTCTGGTATAGGTTGTAGGTGCGAAAACACACATTGACTCTTTCTGATTTGCAACATTCACATACATTTTTTTTGTGGTGAAAAAAAAATAGTGAATAGAAAAGAATTTATCCTTTCCAGTAGTCGTTCGTTATCCGATTCACACATTTTACTTTATATTATCGATAGGGTCAAACGTTGATATAAGATATACAAAAGTGTAATTGTACGAGAATATATGAAGAGCTGTGAGCGATTATCAGAATGAAGACACACAAACTCAATTAAACTGCTCTATACACCACTGTGAACTAATCCCATTGAGCTTCTATCAGTATACATACAAATTACTGATAATCTAATCCGTGTTGTTTCGTTGTTATTGATATTTACAATTTACTAAAGATAAGTTGGATTGATTTACGATAAAGAATGTAAAAGAAAGGGAAGAGGAAGGAGGATCACGAAGGGGCAAAAATACTTTGAAACTTCAGCTACCATCAATCGATCAACGATCATTTGGATTTGACTTTCGAAACTAATATACCTATTTATTTTTATCCATGACGCACTGATTCGTTTACTTTGTCATCCTTCATCATTTCGATGCAATTTTCTCCATTCCAAGTTATTTTCCTCAAAAAAACCATCATCAACAACGGGAAGAAACAACTTGTCGTCAGATATAAGGAAGGAAAAGAAGAATGTTTACATTTAATTTATTAAATGTATTTTTACCACATTTTTATTTTAATGATCGATACTCTGAGTGAATTAGAAGAATCTATATGCAAAAGAGCAAGAGCGGTCAACGCCAGGTAGGAGCGGTGCGTTTGCGGTAGTTACACCTACACCACCGAGAGATCGAGAATCGAATATAATCAAGGGGCAAGAAAACAATCAAGAAGGTTTAATCTTATCATTACCATGATATCATAAAACAATCAGAGTCATTAAACATCAAATGCTTAAGTTGCATAGACTCTTGTGTTAAAAAATAATTTATCTTCTTGTTGAGTTGACTTTTTTCTATGTTAAGACTATCTTCATTTTGTCAAACTAAAACAATTATTTACATGCAGTTATCCGTCAATTGTTATGTACGATATTATCAATGACATCATCTTATCAACCTGAGTCCCGTTCTACAGATTGAAATTTGATACTCGAGACAAGACAGAAACATCCCAGACTATTAACTCTATCAACTATAAGGAACTCTTTACAATTCCGTATTCTCTACTGGGTATTGGTGTCAACAAGAGGGAGGCAGAAAAAAGGAAGATACCTGCATCATCATACATATTACATCCTGATATACTGCCACCGCTACTAGAACTACTCCTACTACTACCACCACCATCACCACAGTGACTACATCCAGGCACAAACACTAGAGACTTTTCATCCAATAATTAAGAAAAATTACAACCGTTTGGTAAGTTTTGATGAGTACATTAATTACATCATGCATGTGTATTATATTTTTACTGTGTATTTTTCCTTGTCATTTTTCCTAAAAAAAGATCTTTATCTCTTGTATTCAGATTTTGTTTTTTTAGTAGCATGAGAAAAATATAATAGTTAATAGTATAATTGTCTCTTTCATTGGTTTGGTTTAGCTTGGTTTCGTCGTTAAGGGAAACATATCGAAATAATTCCGATGTGTAATAGGAATAAGGGTGTCCAATAAGTATGTAAGGTAGGTACTTTGAGTCCATACATACACATATTAGTATCACACAGTACACATAATATTATTGGTGATGATATTACACCAGAAGACGTTCGTCGCTCGACTCCTCGACGACGTTATTGCGGAGAGGAGAGGAGACGACGCATATAATTACATGGAGTTGACTTTGTTGTGTGAATGTTGTGATGAAGGATGTTGGACGACGGATGAGGGAGCAATTAGTTTGATGGTCTTTCTGTGTTCTGGACAGTGGGGCAATTAGGAGATGAGGACAGGTAGAAGAAACGGCCTACCTCTTGGTCTTTTTGTGTGGCCCTACCAACTTTTTCCATTAGCTCCCATTCTTGAAGGCGCCACACTTTTTACTTGTAGAGAGTCCAACCAAAACTTCCTCCACTTCCTCTCTCTCATCACTCTGCTACGTCTCTCAAATCTACAGTTCAACACACACACACACATACAGACACTGAGCCGAGAGAGAGACGGCCCAGAGTCTCTCACTAAGTCAGTCATACTCAAAGGAATCATAGGAGAACAACAGTCCATGTGAGCTTCTTATTAGCAACCAACATCGTAAAACCATCATTACCATTAATTTGAATTGCCTCGGCGCACAACTTAGTTCGGAACAGAATCAGGAGTATCGTAGTATGGTAGTCAGTAGTAGCAGACAGTCAATAAACATTTTTATTCAGTATAGGTACTCAACTCCACTTGAGTCTCGACTCAACCTCTGAATTTGGTTATAATTATTATTACAGAATAATATTATTTAATAATAGTGATTCTGTGCCCTCGATATATACCTACTCAGGTACAGACATACTCTGGTTGGTTCAACTTTCTCAAACTGTGTCGATGTCGATGGATAGATACCCCGATATAGGAATGAAGAAACAGAGACTCCTGCCTGTAGCAAATGTTTAACTTGAGACAGATTATTATGATTCGATTATTTGCGGGGATTATAAAGGGTGAAGGGATACATGGGTAAGATGCTCTGAAGGTTTGGTTTTGTACTTTTGGTCGAGTGCTTTAACAGGTCGTTCTTGTAATCCCTCCATGACAAGTCTAATGGAATTCTTCTTAAGACTTTCAATCTCTGTCCTTGTCTTTATTGATTTACAATGCTTTTACTTTCCATAAGTCTCATCGTCTGTCGTCATCCCGAGTCACAGTCACATAGACATCCACAGAGGAAACTAGCGAGAGGGAGAGAGAGAGAGAGGTCAGAGCAAAATCAAAGTCGAATTTTTGTTTGATGTAATTTCGTTGAGCGCTTACTTATTTACACTTACAAATGACGGTAAGCAGGGACGTACCTACCTACTTGTGCATAATATACGTGCGTGGAACAAAAAGGAAGTAACAAGTCAATGCCTCACAGCTGATGAGATATAGTCTACGGACCTTTCATATATACTCACGGAGCATAGAGACAATATCCTTGGACTTGGGATTGTGATAAACGTATTTGGGCTAGATTTTTCTTCGTTCTCGTTTTCGCTCTTGTATTGAGTTTTTAATATTGTGAATGGGTGCTACCGCCCGACATAGTTCCTTTTTAATTTTTTAATGTAATTTGGCCAATAAGTAAAATGCAATACTACAGTGTAGTTTATATACCTAGGTACGCTACGTTGGACATTTTATGAGGGCAGTGACAATGGAAGGATAGGTGTAGCATAGGCATAGGGTATGGATATAGGTGCATTCATTCTTCTTTCATTTCATCAAGAAAATGATGTTCTTCAACATTCAACACACTGCACAATCCATGATTTATGTAATTACTTATATATATATATATATATATATATATAATGGTGGTATGGTGGTATAGTGGTATAATGCTCAAAGTTGTATGTGCGCTGAGATGGTCTGGCCGATAAACATGTCTCAAGTCACGCTAGGAGCCCATAAGAGGAATTCAGAATATTTAAAAGTATAACTGATTCTTATGTCGGATTTTGGGAAGAGTCGGACGAGAGACAAATGGATGAAGGTGGCACGCCCTTATTAACAACTTGAAAATGTCATAAAAACTCTCGAGGCAGTGTTCTTTTGGGTGTCGCGTGCCAGGGAATCATAACAATGCTGGGCATTCCGCGCCTTCATCAAACCAGCAATGAAGTAAAATAAAACTAAACAAAAAAAAAAGAGGAAAACGCTCTCTTTCAAGTCAAAACCTAAAGCATATAACAATATATATCCTACTATGTCCATACGTCCATACTATAAAGACATGTGCCATATGTCCAATACACGGCAATCCCAACACAACCAAACATATTCCATTACTGTAAAGTAAATTTTCAATGTGGGGGAAATGAAATAAACAACTTGATTAAGAAGTTATAAATCACTAAATTTTGACTTGTGACTCTGTGAGATCTTTGTCAAAAGCTGCTTAGCTTTTGGAAACAACAAGCAAGTCTAGTTTTTGATGAAGTAGGTATACTATGAACTCAACCCAATCTTGACGCCGCATTCTATGGGATGCAACATGAGGTTTCGGATTTTTCCCCTCCATCCACTTTTACTTTCTACTATGGTGTGTCTGACTTTATTAGGGAGCTGATAGTTGTTAGAGAGGTATTTGAAGTTGATAATTTTTTGAAGTTTTTCACAGGAAAAGTATTGTTGTTGTTGTGGGACTATGGACAGAGTGTACACATTGAACATTCTGTGACTTATTTCCAAATATAAGTAGAAAAGTGAGTTCACACTTCTTCAGTATGTACCTACCTCTCCTGCCTCCCTACTACATCACACATCGGAATCGGAATCGGAGAACACATGGGAAAGGGTTAACGATGAACATTTGTTCTCGTGTCTCATTTCTTGTGGTTGTGCGGTGCTTGGTGGGTTTTGTGGGCACGCGACCCGGACAACCCCATCGGAGTATATCTCTCCGCGTTACAATGTTCCTTCCTCGTATATGTTTTTAGTGTGTTTGGAGGAGCGTTGGAAGCAACCTTTTCCATGTTCACATGTTAGCGTCCTCGTCCTCTCGTTCGTACTTGTACATTTCTAAATCTAAAGGGTGGGACATGTACATAGCGTCAACTTGTATGTAGTATTTATTTTAGAGATGCTGTCGAAGTCGAATGTCGAGCGGAGGAGCGTAAGTGGAAAGTCCTGATAGAATGTAGAGCAGCGGTGGATGAGGCTGTGAAGATGTAAAAGGAGGGCCGGAACGAATGTAGTTATGTGCATACGCCTGTTTGGACTCACTTGATTAGTGTCTTAAAAGTGTACATAGATTTTTACCTCTACAGAGAGAGTTGCGTGTCGTTGTAGGAGAGCGAGGACGATACTTTGACACTTTCCCACTTACTCCCAAGAAATATATGATTTCTGCCTTGTTGGTTCTCTCCTCAGGAATTCTCCTAATGACCTTTCAACAGAGTCACTATGGACACATCTTTGACTGTTTGACTGCAAAATCCAGAATTACCTTTCCTCTCACATTCCTTCACAGTCTCCCATATGCCATCTTAATGAGGCTCAAAAGACACGTCTTTATTTAGACCTTAGACCGTGTCATGCCATACCGAAACCGAAGCAGTCAGTGAGTGTAACCACAATGATATTATAAGGTATATAATACCCAAGAATACTATTGGAGTCAGTCCTCGAATTCTCATTCTCACTCTGGATCCTCACAAGATTTAGTGTCAATTCATTTGGTTGTATCAGGAGATAGATCTGTGTTGTCCAATATCAGCCGGTAGAAAGCTAACATCTCTTTCCCTAGTTTTCTTGATCATCTATAAATCGTTCGGGAGAGCTATTAATGTCACCCAGCCACCATCTCTCTCACTACTACTTTCATTATCAAATACACTTTTTTTAATGCGGCTTCTACTATCTGAACTCTGCCCTGTACCTTCCTCCTTTTGTCTCCTTCCTCCTCATTTTGCTCGGATTACTCGTTTTCGAGCGTACGATTGAATTATCTTCTCAAATTATTCAATCTCAATTTATTATTGGAGTCAATAGAATTTTTTCTGGAGGATAGCAATCTGTCTCTCGGTATGAACATATTTGTTGTGTAGAGCGCAATCCGTGTGCTACAGCTACAAAACTCCCACAGCACAGTCTGTGCTCAATATCCACTACCTACTTATTACTATACTACTGTTACTACCTACGGATACTTCATTCAGTCTCACGATGATTCATTGAAGTTTAAAGTAATTCAAAGCAATTTTCCACGCTTCTGACTCTCAACTATGTTAAAATGTTTGCGCGGCTCTTGTAATTTAACTCTTTGACTTTAACAAATCTTGTTGTACCTACGACTCTTTTTACAAACACTTTTGAGAGTTTCTTCCGTTGGGGAAGGCACTTTGTAATAAATGGTTGCTCCAAGAATTCGCATAAATTTCTTCTGTTTCCCTTGAAGACGTTTCCTTTTAATTAAGACGCCAGACTCGGAATAGCTGAGAATAGGTAGGGAGTAGAGAGTCAGAGAGTCAGAGTGTTTTTGAGTGAGAACAAGAGCCAGAGCTGAACTACCTACCTATTTTACACACTACTACTAGTTACTATCCTCCATGTTGTTTCTCTCACAGTATATTTATTATTATTAATACCTATATGTGCATTCTGCCTTACATGTTATACATATAGTATGTGTAACAGCTACCGCTGCCGCTGCGGTCTATTTTCAATTCAGAGTCTGACGTTACTTTATGAGAGTTTTGAGGAAAACATTATTATATGTGCAATTGTGTATAGTCTGCTTTTATATTTTATGTTTTTCAATTCAACTCCTCCAATATACTATTCATTATGTTTATTAGGTATGAATATGCAATATAAACTCTCTTGTGTACAGTATCAGTATAAGGTGTAATGTGTACATCATGTTTAATATAATTAATTATTGTGCTGAGCAAAAGAGTTATAGGTGTGTACAAAATTCAGCTGAAGTGTTCAAGGCTCCTCTAATTATGAGTAGACGTTGCTATAGTAGGCACATGGATACACTTAATGCAAGAATTATTAAAGCATCATTAAATCATAAGAAGATTTAGATAGACGAACAGGCGGTTCTATTCCTATCCCTGCTTTTCCTGTATATGCTATAGATGATAATATATCTGTCCGTACAATTATGTAACGCTCTCAAATTATAATCATCAGTTCGTCTATCCTTCTTCTCCACTTAAGAATATTATCACTATCAGTCATATCTATATCCACATTTCAGCTCAAATATAGTATTTCCGTCAAATTTCACGTTAGAAATACAATATACATTACATACATATAGGTGTAGTTGGTATAGTTGTAGAGGGAGTAGCACATACACACACGGTATGGTACGCGGAGGGAGGATACTTAACCAAGAATTAAGAAGGGTATAAATAATTTTTTTTTAATGTCAGCGATGTGTCTTCGAGCCTTTTTCTATCTTCCCAGCGTTGATTTTCTTTGATGTTCTAAAAAGATTAGGGATTGCAAATAAAAAAAATTATGTGAGAAGTTATTAATTAGTTTGAATGTGTGCACACTCATTTATAATTTATATACACACTCTTTTTTCCCCTTCTGCTATTTGTATCTTCGTTTTTTAATTTAACTATATGACTACGTAGTGGATGGGCACTATAAAGACTGTAGCAGGAAGGAAATATTAAATTTTGTGTACGGTACAGTACATGAGTAGCGGGGATTTTAATGGGTCTCTTACTTTTTGAGTCTTAACTTGGTTTTAGTTGGCGAACTTTGAGAGTCACCCTCTCCCTCACCCGCACCCGCTGGTTGCATAGCGACGACTGAGCTTGAGAAGAAGGTATTTGTAAGAGACTCTGGTCTTCGTAATGAGAGTCTAGGCTTAAACCGTGGACGAGAATTGTAGGGAAGATTAGCTCTGGACTCACCATTCATAGGTGAAATATGAGATTGGAGAGCAAATATCTCCTTGGGCTCTAGAATTCTGGATGGAATGACAATGTCATTAAAATCCATAGTATTTATTGTGGTGAATCTTATGTACTTGAGCATGTGCTCAATCATCTGACGTTTGTTCTTCCCTGTTGTCTTCAACCCACGACGTTTACACTGAACCGAGCCCCATCTTCCAAAAAACAATGATTTTACTAGTTAGACTATAGGTAGAAAAATACTCTCCCCAACGGAGTATACTATACACAAGCGGAAACTAAGCATTACTGATTAAAAGGCATTTTTGTGTAAATTTCAAATATAATTATTGGGTTTGTTTTGCTTTGAGTTGTAAGTAGCTTACTTGACTAAAAATTGAAATAATTCCACTTCTTCAATATTCAAATGATCTCGAGTCAAAATTCGAGTGAAATTGTACTCATCAATGTGATCAACATTATTTGCTAGAACTTTTCGAGTTTCATCTTCAATTATTTTCCAGCAAACGGGAACTATTTTAGTGAGTTCAAGGGAATTTGTGGACACTTTCATAGCTTCAAAGACATTGTCAACTGAGATGGCTTCGAGAATGTGATTGAGAATTAAGTTTTCCAGGAAAATCACCTGATACTTCTTGGCCGCGTAGAATATTTCAAGTGCTAAGGGTAGGCTGAGATCTTCTGGGAATTCATTCGTGTACATTGCCTAGAAATTTAATTATTCCAAGTAATTAGAATGATTCCAGCTAAACTTTATTTTTAATGCAAGTCAAACCTAAACACTTTTTTGACAAAATCAGAATTGACGTGTTATTATTATTATTTTATCTTCGTTTTAATTCTAAATTAAATGGCTCAAAGGTGAAACCCTTTATTTTCCTTTCAGCGAGACTATACACGTTTTTCAACTATAATTATGAGTTATTCCTATTTACTGTACCATTTTATTTCCACACTAAATTAGTAGAAAAGTACATAAATTCTTGAATTGCACTTTTGCAATTTAAAACAATAGAGCTGTGACGGATCTGGCCATGTGGGATAATGGTAACAACTTTGACCCTACAGTTGCTATTTAGCGCATATCTGTAATGCTTGATTTATGGTATGAAGTCAACGTGATATTTTCGTTATCAGATAACTTATCACGGAACTTCATTCCTCAGATCGGGTAGTCATTTTATTTTGATAGTGCAGTTGTTGTAGATAGTCATTTGAATTAATTTGTCGTGTGAATTCATTAAATGAAATATCTGTATAGTCGTAGTTTTGCCTTTGCCGTACACAATAAATGTAGAGTATTTAACTGTATATTAGTGGGTAAGGAATAATTATTCTATTTACATTTGGCCTGCTTAACGCTGTCACTGTAAAACAACCGACATCTTTCCCGAATTTAACAGTTAATCATTGATGACGACTGTTAGGGAAGGAATATACATGTGATTTGAATTTAAATAGAAATTTTGTAGTTTCCCTCACATTCAGAGGTATGGTTCATCTTTCAAATATTTGCTTTCTACTCGTTCAGTTGGTAGTATTACACGTAGCTACATAATAAGAATAATTAGTCTAGAATTTGGAATCAGTTTGGCCTTTTGTTTTAGATTCTGCGATTATTTATGATCGTATAAAACCGTTTGTCAAGTCTCAAGACCCCAAACTTAAAAGACAGATAGTCTACATTTTAATTGGTACAGTACAGTACGTCTAAAATGAAAATCACATTTGTACTCGTCGTGTTGGAGTCAGCATTAATTTTAAGAAAAGTTGTTGTTTGGGAATGAGAAAAAGTGACTGACTTTGATAAAAACTTGGAATGCAGCTTGAGAGTATTCTGGTTCATGAAAAATATATTTGTCCGACGACTGCACCAATGGTTTTGCTGTAGAATCATAGAAAAGTCGTTCGAAAATGTAGCTAGAGGAAGAGAGGATGACACGATGTGCTTCTACTTCTCCGTTGTCTGGTCCCACTTGGAAAATCACGTCAGTGTGTAGTTTTTTATCCCATAAGTGTCCTAGATTACAATGTACAATTTACAATCATCTAGGATAACACCTTTCTTTATATGAAGAGTCAAGAGGCAAATAGATAAACATGTCTGAGGTATTTGTTTATTTTTTTGTTGGTATTTAAAATGTAAAACCAAAAAAACTACCCAGTCGCGTTTTGAGAAGAGGTAAAGAGCGGAAATCTTCCAGACTTGTATGACTGAGTGATTTGCGTGTGGCTGTCGGGCTACGAGTTTTCTCCATGTTTGCTCCTGGTAGAGGCACATCCTCACTTTCGCTTGTACAGGACGATGATAAATCAAACGATGTCGAGGATAGTGTCGTCTCAATGCCTATTTCTCCTAAGCGTCTTTCAGGACGACTACTGTAATCTAAATCAAAATCACAATTCATTTACGCGAATTTTGCTTGCATTTAAAGAGAGATAATAATGGTCATCCAGACGTCGAATTTGGTTAGGTTGGTAGCACAGCTTTTTTAACTTTCAGAAGGTGTCTATAGATAATAAACGTTTTTAGCTTATTTTCCAAGTAACTATCATTAATTATCAATAGCAATCATAAAAAATAATAATATAAACTAGTCAAGCTAAATCTAAACTAACAATAAGCGCAACTGCGCAACAATATTTTTATTCCTTCTGCATTGTATTAAGCTAATGTCTGTTATTCTTGTGTAAGGGCTACTTGAAAAAAAACGATTTAAAATAGAATAAAATTAGTTTATAAAAGCCTTTTAAAAATATTTCTTAACGCTTTGCTTCACTGCAGTGATGGTCATAGCAACAGTAAGCAAATTGTCAGAATTTGGGAAGAATAAACATTATGCCAAAGACCAGAAGTGTCAGGATGCAGCCGACAAATCATTTAATTGTGCGCTGCAGCTGCATTCCAGTGATAGTCTTATTTATTGCAATGCTTTTGTCTAACTAATTAAAGGTTGTAATGAGCGGCAATTGCCAAGAATAAATTCATGCAATATTGAAACATTTATTAGGGTAGAGGACGGTTGATTTATATATAATTTATTCAATTAAGCAACACAATGTTGCGATATATTGTGTTTTTATTGCTTTAAATTTTGATTTGTAGCAGCACACTAATTGTACTGTAACATGAATAAGGCTTTACTTCAAATTTATGAATCGTATTTCATTTGTTTGCATTTCTAATTTAGTGATTGTTGTTGCGAGATCTTTTTCGGCTCCTATGATAACTCCTGCAATCAAATAAAAACAGGTATTTGTATTATTTTTCTCAATGATGACGAAGGCGTGAAAAACAAGTTCAAGAAAGCTCTAAAAATTGATACCAATTTGTTTTTTGGAACGTATTTGAATCTAAAATATAGTTGTAGAAGCAAAACATCATTTTATTGACAGTACCTCGGTGGTCGGTCTGTGGTAGTGGTAGTCACCGATTGGGGAATGAAGAAACTGTTACTAGCCAGTTTATCAATACTACTATTGAATTTTAGGCCAGGGAACAATTTTAAACTTCTTTTTGAGCTGGAGAACCCAGTGTCCTGGAGTTGATTCTTATCCGTAGTTGAAATGTAAGTCAAAATCCGTGCAATCTCTGCTGTTGTCAGGATATTTGTTGGAACAACATGGTCGGCAAAGTCAGATGCGTCCATTGTTGGGAAGCGAATATAGTGTAAACATGGCTCGAGCATTTTTCGTTTGTTCTCTGCATTTGCCTCCAAAAACACTCGCTCACATTCTTGTTTTGCCCAGCTGAGAGCAAATGAAATACACAACTTGATTACTTTTTCAACATGTAGTTAATACATTTTAATTCTACATCTATAGAATTCATATTAAACTATTGACTGTTGAATTGGTTGATGAAAAATTGTAAAATAAAACGTGTGGTATTATAGGTGGGTTGATTTAATTTGATTTTACTCTGATAAAATGAGGAAAAGATCAATTTCCTTGATATTAAGTCGATCGTTTTTAATAGTTTGGATGAGGGTGTCTACGGTTAAATATGGATGATGATGTTTAAGAACTTCCAGAGCATGCTCCTCAATATAATCTGTACAGACAGATTCTAATATCGGAAGTTGGTATTTCTCAGCCGCCTCCTTTACTGCCAGGACACTCTCATACGAAACGTTTCCACACAAATAAGCCATGCATTCATCCTCTAAAAGTCTCATCGAGTATTTTCTAGCCGCGTACAACACATCCAGAACTAGCTGGACATCGCTCACGTTTAATTCATTCTTGTATGCAAACTGAAATAAATATTGACAATAATTTTATTAACGCATCTATACTTTTTTATTGAGGTCCGTATTGGATTTGTATTGTAAATGAGAATGAAACTGTCTAAATCTAAACCCATCAAATACAAAAGTTACTTAATATAGAATGCAATATGGTACATGTCCTTAAGAACAAAATAGGACAATGCAATGTATCATCGAACTGCCAGCCAATATAGGGAAATATGTGTTATAATTTATGTGTACATCCATAAAAATATGGTCTACCTGCAAAAGTTTTTGAAACGCCTCAGCTTTACAGTCAGGAATTTCTACATATTCTGTACTCATTTTCATTGGACCATAAAACATGGCAGAGAAGACAGGGCTTGAAATGGCAAGTATTAGCTTATGCCCACAAAACTCTTTGGCATCTTTATTTTCCTCTCCCACTTTGAACTTTACGTCAGACAGAATGAGGGATTCACATAATTGCGCTATAATAATACAAGAGCAACGAAATATGTAAATGGTCAACAATACTTGTCATGTCAATGCATTAAGGGTTACGTGCTTCGAAAGTGCTAAATTGCTAATCGATGTAGTATAGAGTATCCTTGTTTATTGGTTACCAATCCGATCTTTCAGTGACGCGAGATAATTTGGAAGGAGAGTTGATTGACTTCCACTTGCACTATTTTCAGTTGGGACATCACTATTACTATTACAGCTGAGACTGGTAGTAGCAGGAACATTGGTTGTGGTGGTTGGACTGTTGCTATTGTTCATGCAGCTTAGATTTGGAGGTGTGGAAGAGCTCGAAACTTGACTGGCCGGATCATTATTTGACATGTTGATTTTGATTATGCTGTGCATTAATTTTAATTACCTGGATTTACCAATAATGGTCAAGTCTCATTATTCACGCACTGTCGCATACTTTGAAGTTTCCCAATTTTTGAGTTAATTCTAACACTCAAATGTCCACTGCCGATGTCGATATTTTATGTACTGCCTCATTATCCATTGATTTCCATTATCGTCAGTTTTTTGCATAAAATAGCAAATTTATTCTCATGTTTTGGGATTTGGAGAGTACATTAAAATTTATTTTCACAATAAAAAACTGTTGAATATTATTAACAAGTTGTCATACAGGGTATTAGAATTTTTATGAAAGAAGAAAATCTTAACTAAAAATAAGCTTCAGAGAGCAAGGGATTTTTTCCTGAAAGATAATAAAGCTGTATCCGTGTCAACAATCTTTAAATTCTGTAACAAGTAACAACAGAGGTGTGAGGTGGCAATCTACCAATAATGGTACTTATTACACTGCACCGCTTTGATTCTTAGATGTATGCTTAAATATAGCATGCTAATTTATTGTAGTTTTTGTATCTAAATCAAAAAACTATTTATCCTCCACCTATTTTGACTAGATTTGGCTAGGTTTTTTTTAAATTTTGATTACATAACGATTTCGTGTTATTTTTATTGCTTGTTTTGAGAGGCAGTGGTGCATTCCGTGTCAATTTTGCCTTGGAGTGGTAGACCAGCAGGTCAGTAATTAGTATTATTTAGTAGTTAACTATTGTGCTAGTGATAAATTACTGACACTTCAAGGTAAAATTGACATCGATTGCAGCCCATCTCAAGACTGGTACTATAAGCTAATATCTTACAAGGCGTAGTTATTTTTACTTCATATGAATTTCAGACTTACTTTAATGCTGTTGATTTTAATTTGGATTTTAAAATGTATCATTAGTTGCCTGATCCTTTAGTTTGGCACCTAGAAAAAGGCTGAGCTGTGGAATCCAACTTTCATCATCATTTTTCATTGCCATTTACCAGTTAAATGGTGAGGCATTTTATCACTCATTTTTGTTTTGAAGTTTACTAAATTTAAACAACTACAATAGATTGGAGTTTACTTATAGATTACCATTTATTTGCGAATAAAAGTTTTCTTGTATTTCAATAGTTTTTTTTTCTTATGTTTTTGGAATGATTTTTTTTTCTCGAATATGTGCTCTTCCCGCATATCGAGAATATCGTTTCGAACAGATATGGATGCTTCGGTTTTGTCTATTCCAATCCACTGAGTGAGTTAGTTTCAGAGAGTGAAGACGTGCCACATTTTCCTCTCAAGAAAAGTTCTCATTTTAAGCGGAAAATCAAACAAATATACAATAAAAATTACACAGCTAGAAAGCAATTTTTATTTTACATCTGAAAAATTTAGATTTAAAATTCTAAAAGTTACAGTTAAAAATATATTTCGGAAATTAAAGTGCAATTATAACAACATTGGATCCTGCAAGTCCATGAGGGCTGGGAGAGCCCAACCCTCATAAGATGGAAGTAGACGAAATTAGTGAAATGAGTGAACCCCTGAAGAAAGAATTTGGTTTTGTCTTCAAAGCTGTAGAGAATGCAACCATTGAAGATTATCTGTGTGCAGTTGGAGATATAGTTGGCGACAGCAACATTAGACATGCAGGAAGAATTACAACAAATTTTTCCGTATGGGTCACTGATAAGGAGTCATCCGATAAGCTGAAATTGAAACGCTCAATAGATATAAATGGTTCTAAAGTAATGATGTGGCCCTACACAAGTCCCATTAAGAACGTTAAAATAATCAACTGCCCTCCATTCATACCAAATGAAGGAATTATTCAACTACTATCTAAATACGGAACAATTGAAGGACCTTTAGAGTTTGAAAAAGTTCACGGACTAAAGACTGAGAGATTTCCACAGATAAGGAGCTTCACAAGAACAACTCAAATGTCATTCAAAAAAGATCAAAAACTACCTGAGAGCATTCATTTCAAGTACGACGATGCAACATTTTCAATACTAACCCAAGTTGGGAGACGCAAGTGCTTCCACTGCCAAGACTCTAAGCATGTCAGCCGTGATTGTCCAACTCGAGATCCATCTAAATTGACTTACGCTGAAAAGGCACAGTCTAACCTAAGAAATGAGGAAGAAAGTCATAATATACACTACACACAAAACGAGATAACAGAACATCCAACCCCTACTTCATCAAATGCAGGCCCCATCCAGCTGCCTCAACGTAAACCTAATACGACACCGCTTAATAACCTAAAAGCTTTGGATCAATACAGTGGCGGGTCAGGGGTGTCTACTGATGAGACTGACACTGAGACAGGGGAAAAACGAAGAACTAAAAGGCCGAGAAAAGTCCAGCCTCATAAGAGTGTACATAATCTTAGAAGTGGCAACAACAAGTCCACTACTTCAGACAGACACCATGCCACTGAAACAAAAAATAAAGTAAACTGGCACTACAAAGATTGGAAAGACATCAACTTCTTGGATGGGAAAGCTCCTATCTCCAATCAAAAAATGCTCGAACTTCTACAAAATATCCCAATCAGTAGCACTAATAGTATAATTGAAGTAATTTCCACTTTAGACGCATATAAAATAGATGCTACTATGCTAAAGAACATAACAATAGAGCTTAAAACAGCAATTAACTCACAACACACACTTGAAAAGGCCTTACTTCATAACCTAATTCAGCTACTTTCAACAACTACCTAAATAGATGCCTTTCTCCTTATACACAAACAACATTCAGGGATTGGTAAATGCTGATAAGAGAAGAGGATTAAAATCATTCTGTGATGCCTTCCATCCATCCGTGGTATGTCTGCAGGAGACAAATTTAAACCCTAAAATACACACAATACAACATCTTAATAATTATGTACAAGTGCACAACCCTGTAACTAACCACTTTAGTGGAACATCAATTATTGTAAACAATATGTATACAATTGAAAATCAAGAAATCATAGTACCTGGTAAAGCACAAGTAGTGACAATAATTTTTAACAATGAAAAAGTACATGTTTACAACATTCATATGCCACATCTAGATAGTGAAGCTTTTAGCTTAATAAATAAGTTGAATTTTAACATATCTAAACACCAAAATGACATTGTCTTTGTGTGCGGAGACTGGAACTGTGTTGAGTACGAAACAAGAGATCGATGTCGTTCTAAAGAACGAAGAATAAAATTACAGAGCAAAATCAGAAGTCTTACAACAAACAACTGTCTAACTGATACATTCCGCCACCTGTACCCAAACAAAATTACAATGACACATGTAGGAACACACACTCATAAACCAATGGCAAGGCTTGATAGAATTTATCTGAGCTCTCATAAAAGTGAAAATTTAATAAGTAACAATACGTACCCATTCATAAGCGATCACGCAATAGTAGAAGTAAAATTTAATACTACCTGTAAACAATACAGCCCAATATGGAAATTAAAAAATAATCTACTTGAAAGTCCTCTATTCCTACATCAAGCCGAATCCAAACTCAAACAATTCTTAGAAAACCCAAACAAAACAGTTGATGACTACGAAATACTAAAATTCAATATAATGGAATGCGCAATATCAACAGAGCGGTACCTAAAAAAGGAAATTACTATACATAAAAAAAGAATTGAAAAACTGTATCAAGACTCGATTAAAAATAATACTTTGGACGGCGAACTGTTTAAAGCTTTGATTATGGGACTGGATCATGAAAGTGAGATTGAATATAAGTTAAAAAAAATATCACATTTACGCAGCACAGTATCTATTGAAAACATTATGAGTGACAAAACTGAAGCTGAAAAATTAAATCACGTTCACAACTTTTTCTCCAACAAATATCAGTCAGTGAATACTTTACATGACATAGATGAAATTCAAAATTATTTAAAAGACCTCCCTAAAATACCAGACAATTATATCAACACGATGACGTCACCATATGAAATTGAAGATTTCGAAAAATCCATAGGACAGCTTCAACTTAACAAGTCCCCTGGATACGATGGTCTAACCAGTGAATTCTATAAAAAGTTCCACAAATACTTTGCGCATATACTTAAGTGGCTTTTTGAAGAAAGTTTAAAACTAGGACTAATGCCAAAATCATTACGAGTGGGGGTTGTATCACTAATATTCAAAAAAGGTAACCCAAACGACCTTAAAAACTGGAGACAACTGACACTGTGTACTACAGATTACAAAATATTTTCTATAGTGATTAAAAATAAAATAACGTGTGCCTTGCCTGCTATAATTGGAAACTATCAAACATGCAACGTGCCACAAAGATCAATTTTTGATAATTTGAACTTTTTAAGGGATCTTAACAGCCAACCCATTGATGGAGCTATACTTTCACTGGACCAGGAGGCTGCGTTTGACAATGTTGACCGCACTTTTTTGAAACACACACTTGAAGCATTCAATTTTCCTCAAAACATAATTGATGCTATTATCATGTTATACAACCAGAATAGCATTACAATTAAAATAGGATCAAGTCTTACAAGATGCATTAAAGTGTCAAAAGGAGTCAAGCAAGGTGACCCTATAGCTAGTGTCCTTTTCATATTGACGTGTGAACCCTTTTTACGTAAGCTATCACAAAGATTGGAACTACATGGCCCAGGACCCGTTAACCAAATGCCTAAAACTTTTCTGTCAGCATATGCCGATGACACGCATATTTTTGTGTCTAAATTAGAGCACATTTCAATTACAGAAGAAGAATCTCATGCGTACTTCAGACTCTCAGGGGGGAAGCTAAATAGGACTAAATGCAACCTTCTGCTAATGGGAACATGGAGAAATAAAAATAGCAGCAGTTTTAATTTTCCTGTAACAACAGACGGCACAAAAATTCTAGGCATACATTTTGGAACACCACAATATATGATCAAAAACTGGGATGAACTAGAAGATAAATTCCAATCAAAGATTCAGACATACGTAGCTAAAATACCGTATTGCAGTGTGTTTCTGAAGTGTGAAATTCTAAATCGTCTACTACTTCCACTACTGTGGTATAAACTAAAAGTCCTTGATCCTCCACCTGGTTTTCTAAACAAAATCCATGATGCAATTGAATACTTTGTGTGGGGAAATGGCAAAAAATGGGTGAAAAGATTCTATCTCTACGCGCCTCAAAACATTGGTGGACTTGGAATCAAAAGCCCGACAGTGCAAATGTTAGTGCTCAGAATAAATTTAGTCACACAAATAAATGCAGGCTCATACAACAATTACTTCTCCACAATAACAGCAGATAATATTATGAACATCATAAGAGAGCATAAAACAATTCATTCCTCAAATTTTTACAAAAACATTTTATGTCTAATAACCAGACTCAAATTTAACTACACCGGTGTAAGTAAAAGTTTTCTCGAAACAATTACAGTAACAAACAGTATGTATGTAGAACAACTAGATGGAAATTACCTACATAATAATGGATTCAATTATTTAAGTGAAATTATAGAAGAAAACACCGTTAGTAAGAAAATTATGAATGCTCCAATCCAATGCAGACGCAGTATAGTTAACATTATAGCAAAGTATAAAACTCCTATTCACAACCTCCTTGGGAAGAAACAAACTCCTACTGCAATCTGTGCTTACAAGTTTAACCGTGAAAATCTAGGAGACCAAAATATTTACTGTCTCTGCATGTGGGCTTCAAAGCCAAATGTAAATAATCAAGACATTAAAAATTTCACTATATATAACTGGAAAAATCTATCAAAATGTCTAAATTACAAAGAAAAAGAATTAATATGGAGGTTATGGCATAAGGCCATTTTCACACCGATAATTGCAATGCAAATGGGACTTATTGACAGGAACCAGTGTCCAAAGTGTAAAATACCTAAACCTCAGGCACATCATTTTACATTTTGTCCATATTTTAATTCGATGTGGAGCTTTATTGCCAAACTTTTCCTAAAAAGTGGTACCATATGGAACGACACCTATAAAATTCAAGGAATCGGAATGAATAGCAGCTGCCTAAACCATCTAATCTATATAGCTCATCAAATAATTCGAGACACAATGGTATATGAATACAATAACTTCAAATATAATAACGATCCTGTTGTAAGATTCAAGCAAAAAATGTTTGAGATGTTGTATTTAGAATTTCATAGAAATCATATCAAAAGCCAGGCATATCTAACAATGTTTAAATTATATTGGTCAGACATTAACTTTGCATTTAAGGTTACAAATTGTTCGATTGAAATTCGTATCCCCGCGATCAAATAGCCAGTCATTAAATAAAATACAAATGTAATACAAGCCATAGCGCTATAAGATAAAACAATTATGTAATTTTCGTTGTTATTTAAGCTGAATAAAAACTAAATGAAAAAAAAAAAAAAAAAAAAAAAAAAAAATCTATTCCAATAGTGTGTATAGCAGGCTCTTACAAGTTCTTACTGCGCTCGTGATTAGTGCACAAAAGCATTTATCAGTATATAAATGCTGAAGATAGCAATGGGCGCTGGTATACATACTTGAAATTGACATGTATGTAATATCAAAAATGGACAATAGATCTGTCTAATTAGAATATAATTAGAATCCACATATCCCGTTAAAAATTATAAAAGGCAATGTACAAACCAGAAGGAAAATAAGTCTTATATAGTGCAGCGTCGAGAAGCAAGTCTTGTGCCGTCAACCCAAACCCAACATCGATTGTATTTTTATGAACAACTATGAATGTAAAAATAAACACACATGTTACACGTGGTTTGTTTTCACTATTTGCAAGAATTTTTATTTTCCTTGCACTGCATTATTGACTCGAAGGCTCGTTTAGTAAATGTAATTTCCTTCAATCTTAGATTTATGGCAAATCTTGTGATTTACTGCCCAATTCTATTCCACCAAAAAAGACAGGAGATAACTCCTACTCCTACAGTATGTCTTCATGTCTTCTGTCAGACCAAACGGCATCTGGTGTAGTATCTGTATTTAGGAGCATCGTGTGGATGTGCATACATTTTGTCTCAAAACGCCAGCCCGAAGCTGAAAAACACTATGAGTTTTGTATGAATTAATGGGAAATATGCATTTCCGAAACCGTATTTCCTGTAATAGTACATGGGTCTGAGAGGTCGGAGTTTCAGTAGTACACGGGTCTATGTAACACACTATTATATGGCAGTAGACGGGTCTGCAATAGTTCACAGGCCTGTGATAATACGCGGGCCTGGGAGATCAAAATACAGGAAATACGGTAACTATATAGAGCCTACACCTTTTTCTATAATACTAGTTGTAAACGGACGTAAAGCTTCTATTAGAACGTGAGTCTCCAATGCATCAGTGGTGACTAATACTAGAATTTAACTAACTAACGACCTTATCTTATATCAACATAAATGTAAGAATTTCTCTGATACAAAAAAATCTCAAAATCGAATTATGTTCTGTTCATTGTCTTTTTATCATTGAATAAAGCCTACGTATACCTATGAAAAAAAAAAATAACGACCTTATAACGTAGTTTATATATACCGACAATCACGCAAGTTACCTAAATTAAAAAATATAAACAAATTAGAATGAGGAGTCGTAGGGATGAATTTGTAGATATTAAATTCGACTGTGATATTTGAACACTGCGTCCTGTTGTCCTGATGTTAATGCTAATGGAGTAATTTAAACTTATTGTGGATTTCAGGTGAAGGTGGAAGAGACACAATTCCCAAAAAGGAAGGAAGAAAGGAATTTCTGGAGAGAGATAAAAATGAATTCCAGAGGATTCTCATTTTCCCACCACCACCCGTCTCATATGGGACATGGTCAGATGAGCAACTCCACGACGTCTTCCCCGAGTGCTGGTGAGAATGTGAATTTGAGTGCAGAAAGCTTCTGGTCTTCTGGGCAGAATCATCATGGACATCCTTCATTTGGCTGTGGGAACTCACCGATCTCATCCATTGCCATGACCTCATCAACGGCGACGACGAGTCCAGCGAATAGCACGAATAGTTCCGGTTCTGTGGGCTCAGGTGGTGGAGGAAACACATCGTCTGGCTGCTACTCACCCTCATACTTGTACCCATACACCAATGCCATGTGGAGACATCATTATGACACAACACTGTCTCGAACCGCTCACCATTACGGTCAGTTGTTTGTGATTTGCTTTTCCCCCTTCTGATTCTCTCTCTTGCTCATCGTCTCATCCCTTTGTTAACACATTAAACTTTGAACTCTTTCCTTCCCTAACACACTGCACTGACAATAATATCTGTAAGTCAGTCATCTCACCCTCAGAGTATTATTCTCAGCAATTCCAAACTAATTCTAATGTTTTTCTAATGGATTTTGATTTTATGTTTTGCATAATATTTTGATAGCTAAAGCTAAGTGCCATTAAATGCAAGGAGTTAATGGTGTGTAAGCAGATTAGGAGGAAAAGGATTCTCTTGTCCTCATCTTTCACTCCACTTTTCAATTAGAATCCCATTAGATTAGCTTGTGTGCGTCATTTCCATCCCACTAGTTGATTGACACCTTTGGCTATGACTCTCTTTCACGTCAACTTTTAGCTCAACGGGAGGCAAATGGCTAGAAGAAATATTAACCTATGTCAAAGATGTTTCGTTATTGGTTTTGATTTTTTGTCTTGGTTTGCGGTGCAAAATGGACTTCTCATACGTCTCTCTCTCTCTCTCTTTCATATCACAACATATTACTATTCTATCTTCTGCACTTTGTCTTGGACGGACGACATCACAACTCACGTTATTAGAGTACAACATGGGATGATGGAGTCATTATTGTGCCAAGTAAGGACGTAAGTACATACATGTCCCTCTGGCTAAGGTTGCTTTTGGTAGGAAGAAGGTAGTGTATAGGAAAGGTATGTCTATCTACCTACTTTGCTTTTTGTGCCTCGTGTTGTGACTGCTGTGAAGTGAAGTGCCATGGATGGATGTGTGTTTTCTCATTGTGTGTCGTCTGAGACTCAGACTGACTGAGATGAGGGTTCAAATATCGATAAAGCGAAAGACATTCCATTTGGTTATTGGAAGAGGTAGAATAGCTCAAGCAGGACGGTTTTATCACCCACCAAAGATAGGAAGTGATGGTGGGTTAATAGGCAAAAAATTCTACCCGCATGCCATTCCTTTACCCGCCTATCTCCTCAATTTTTTTCCCCCTCTAACAAACTTGTGAATTTTTTTCTAACTCTCCGTCTCTCTCCCTTTCTCTGTTACAGACATGAGTTCAAGCTTTTGCGCCACGCCCAGCTTTCCTGCCACCGCCCTCAATCATCACCACCACCACGCTCATCATCCCGGTAGTTTGCACCACAATGGGAGTTCGGGCGGCGGGCCGGCTCACCATCACCATGGAGGTGGCGGGTCGGGTGGGGGCGGGATTGGGAGTGGGAGTCCGGCCATGGGACTCACAGCAGCCGCCGTCCTGGACACGACTTGCTTCCTCGGACCTGGCTGGACACCGGCGGGGATCAATGAGGCGAGGGAGTGTGTCAATTGTGGAGCAGTGTCAACTCCACTTTGGCGACGAGACGGGACGGGACACTACCTCTGCAATGCTTGCGGTCTTTACCATAAGATGAATGGAATGAACCGGCCACTTATCAAACCTTCACGACGAATGGTATGAAAATGGATTTACAAAGTTTTTAGATGACTCCAAAAGTCTCACTCTCTTTCCCTCTCACACTCTTGTCTCTGTCTCTGTCTATCTATCTCTCTCCCTCGCAACTCTCTCTCTCTCTCTCTCTCTCTCTCGCTCTGTCTCCCGAAGGATAATAGAGATAATGTTTGTGTGTCATGTTGTAGGCGACGTCGAGACGACTGGGTCTTTGCTGTACAAATTGTGGCACCACCACCACAACTCTCTGGCGGCGCAATAATGACGGTGAACCGGTTTGTAACGCGTGTGGTTTGTACTTTAAACTTCATGGAGTCAACCGACCTTTGGCGATGAGGAAAGATGGGATTCAAACTCGGAAGCGAAAACCAAAATCAAAAATATCGCAAGCTGCAAAAAGTCTTATTCCACCCCACGGGAGTAATAATGGGAGTGGGGGTGGTGGGAACAATCCGAATCATAACAACAACAGTAGTAACGGAAATAGTCTTGCTAATACGCATCTCATCTCACCCCATCATCCAAGTCCACAATAATAATCTAAAATATATAAGACAAAAAATACTAAATCAAAATCCAAACACATGATATCCAAATTTACTAGTGTATCATGCTGACCCATCCTGTTCCACACATACATCCAAACCAAGAATAACATGTTTTAGCTTTACATAGTAATACTAAGTATATTATATAGATTTAATTTCTATTAGGTACCATAATATCTGTAAGTATATTATCTTGTACTTAAAATTTTAAAGATTTTAAGTCCAATCCTCAGTGTATAGATGCTATTATATAGTGTTCCCCATCCCGGTCTCGATCACAAAATACTGATAGAGTTATATTACTGAATTGAATTGTTGACGCTGCACACTTTTAGGCGTGTAGTGAGTTACAAGGAATTACTTATTCGTACATTAAAAATAATAGTAATAAACTTGTAAGTAGGTAGGTAAGATTTTGTTCCAAGGAGCCATTAACATTTTATGACAGCACAAAGAATAAATTACAATCAACTATCCCGCTATTGTTCATAAACTACCCAATAAATTTCAAAGTACAACAACTTACCCGTGCGCCCTCTTAGTAGATTCGTAAAAATATTGAGCGGTATATCTCTGCTTTACTCCAAAGCCCGAATTTCCACTAAATTCGTGTACTTTGACACTAACAGATGTACTAATTGTATTATATATGCTGCCATGAGATGTGATTGGCTCTGAGGAACTCGTCTGTAGATAGGACATTCAGAGGAATCTCGTCAGAAAATACTGAATCGTGAATAAGAATAATTTACCAAATAAAAAAAATACCGATACCGATGATGCGGACATTTAATGATTATGTCATTGTTGTCAGAGTGAAGCCCCGTGTTTTTATTATATTTTAATTTTATGTCCGTGTATGTTTATGCTAGTTGTTGGAATCTCACTCAGAATCAGGTGAGATCAATTTAATGGTACATTTATTATATAATGTATGTATAGGTATAGGATAGATACTGACAGATAGTTTGGATCGTATCATGTATCATGTTATATATACATAATAATCGTAAATCGTATGGAAGAATAATAGTGTAGAAGTAAGGTAGGTATATAGGTATACAAGTATTAGGTGTGTATATAAAGATAAACTACGTATGGTAGGAAAGTAAAATAAATAAATTTAAATAAGTGAATGAACATTATACATATAGGTATGCGCATAAATCACTATATATCAGTATACCAAGAACAATATATTATGTAACTATATTATGGAATTACCCAAGTACTATATAATAATATGTAATAGTAAATAATTATATGTACGTGTAAGAACTGTGCAACATGTTATACGTAATATGGAGACTATCATTTTTTTGATTATAATTCAGTGCGGTGTGTGTACATTACAATAGAATATTTAGAATAATTCCTCATCCTCTTATTTATTACCTTGTTTACACTTGATCGTGAATTTCATTTTTATTGTAATTGTAATTTAAATGTTTTGA
This sequence comes from Dicyrtomina minuta, assembly GCA_949802685.1. Lineage (NCBI taxonomy): Eukaryota > Metazoa > Arthropoda > Collembola > Symphypleona > Dicyrtomidae > Dicyrtomina > Dicyrtomina minuta. The sequence goes on along the minus strand of OX461810.1, from coordinate 39,113,758 downwards.
GAGTTTTAAGATTCATTCACTATATATTATACACTAATCATTGTGATGTACATTTATACTGATCTTTGTGTACTCTGTTGTAACTTAGGTTTTAGTTTTTATTTTACAGGAGTAAGATTATCAATTATGACATAATACTATCATTATTATATCCTATATTGACAATTATTATGATTATTATTAAATGTTAGTTTTATCCTTATCGCTCATTGCTGATGAATATCTCTGAATGTTGGAGTTGTTCTTACGTTACAGATACACTCATTCCAAATGCATCTACAGACAGATATAATAGGAATACTTACGATTAGGATTAGAGGTTACATTGCATTGCAGAACATAGTAGGGAATAAGCCACCCAGTCTCAGTCTCAGTGCCAATATCAACCAACATTATTATCTTTTACACACCATAATACCACACAGCACGACGCCGTGCTCCACCACGTCTCTTACAATTGATAATTTATCTCAGCCGTCAGCATAACATAGGATAGAATAGAGTACAGTGGCAATGTTAGCACTTAATCTTGTCAAAATTATCATTAATTTAATCAGTAATTTTTTAAGTTTCATAAAATTGCAAATCTCAGAGTTCTCGCTCTTTCAGTGGAAACTCATTCCTCACTCGCTCATTCATAAGCACTCACTACGAATTTGAAAATGTACGATACTTAAAAATTAGTTCTGTGTTAGACTTTTGCCAAAACTCTTTAAAAATATGTAAAATATGTACAACTATACTTGTTTTCACATTTATTTTTTCGTAGTAAGGCAGCAGCATTAGTCCTTCTAAAATGAACATTTAAAAAGGTATAGCGTTCTAATTCGAAATTTCAAATGTTTTTTAAGTGTACACTATTTATGGATTAGGAATTAGGAATATAATATGTGTAGGTAATAAGAGTTTCAAAATTTTGATTTTATGTATACATATTATACAAGAACAACAATAAAATAGAATATAGAAAGATGTTTAAATTCGGTTTCCCTTGAAGTTTAGTATTTGCCCCTTTTGCCAGGCCAAACCAGATGATAGTTGGTTTTTTATGGGTGTTAGATTGGTCTTTATGAAAGTAGTAGGCAGTTAGGCACAATGCTCTGGCTGAAGAGGATCGGAATGGGTAAAGGCATCTGGGTTTTGTTGTCGGTGCAGCCCAAAAGGATGTGAGTATAGTTTGTTTATTTTCAGCCACGCGATTCATCCACACCCTCCTTATTACAGATTCATAGTGCATTCAAGTAATGGAACCTCCTCTTACACTTCTACACGTTTAGAATCACGCTATAAACGTCTATGTACCCAGCCATATACACCTATACATACATGCATCAAGATCGAGGAAGTTATTTTTTGAGTGAAATAACTGCAATAAATTTACTTGCCAAAAATCCATTAAATAGTCTCCCTAAATAAAATACAGTCACTCTCCTCCATTCTCTCTATTTTGTATTTGCATTATACCGACCGATGCCGATATGTTTTATTATTATGATGTAGAAATCCACGCATAAGGTATGTATACATATGCATAATGCATAGTTGCCCATAAGTTGTTGGTGTTGGTGTTGGCATGAGCCTGCTTCTGCTGTTACTACTTCTGATATATGTATGTATTAGTACTACATCTCTGGCTATAAACAGCTCTCTTCATTCCTGGCTCTCTTCTCTTATCATCTGCTTATTGTTAACTCAGCAGACATGCTTTTTAAATTCTCTATTAACATAAACAAGCGGAGCATTTAAGGAGACGGGAGTAACTTTTTAAATGTTCGTAAATTGAAACTTCCATCAGCATCAGTGCAATCCATCCAGGCCCGTCATAATTCTTCTCCCACTTTGACTTTGTCTACAGAATAACTACTTAGCACATGCATATATACACATTACATTCCAATTTGCCTCCAATTTATTAAAAAATATGAGCATGTTTTTCACTTTATTTTTTAGGAAGCGTCGCTCCTCTATGTACTAACTACTAGCTGCGAGACTGCGAGCAAGCTGTAAAGATTTAACAGTGTGCTTACTGAGCATTGTATTTTTAATAATCAAATTTTATAAATCTATAAAAATTTTAAACTAAGCAAGGATTATTAGAATTTTCACAAATTATTATTTTGCAAAGGCAATTGATGTTAATTTCTACCTGTTTAGATTGCTGAAGCAAATTAAAATTGTTTTAATTTAGTAGCAGTTGTAGCTATAGGCAATCAAAAAAGATACCATTATTAGTAATACTAAAGTTGAATAATTTTGAAATCGTAATAATATAGGTGTAGAGATTAGGCATGTCTCCCTAATTAGATAAAAACAAATTGTATGTTTACGCATCTGAAGATCTTGGATATCAGCTGAAGTTGAAAGAATCTGCGTAAGATCCCTAAACTGCAGACAAGGCCCTCTGTTGAGAGGAATGGGTTTGAGACAGAGAGAACGGTCGCTTTTTCATCCACGGCTCCGCTCATAGGATGAACTCTGGTCTGATCTGGTTTGATTTGGTACTGTTACTCTTCTTCTTCTTCGTCTTCGTCTTCGTCAGCCTGCTCGTAAAAAGCAAACGAACGTTGTCTCCTTCTTTTTATGAGGACTCTCTCATAGTGTTCTTCATAATTTAATCTTAATGCATCCTATAACTTCCATCAAAGTATTAAAATGAAATAATTAGACATGTACATACGACTTTTAACGACTCCACGATTACGATTACGATTACGACCCCTGAATGAATAAGCTGTAATATTTTAATTAGATCTCCTCCGTAACATTGTTAATTGGGGGATAGTTGTGGAAATGTGTGGATTTGTAATGAATGATACTTTATTCCGAGAGTGGATTTGGATTTGGACTCTGACTGATGACGATGACGATGAGTTACCCTTTTAGTGTTTTATATATCAGTAGTAATGCTTGCTGCAGAGGAAGGAAGTTTACCATTCATTCATTCCTTATCTTCCACATCAATCTCGACTCGACGAGAACTAATTTTAAAGTCCGCTAGTTTCCCTCTTATAGTAATAATACCAGTATATAGTTATGATACAATTTGAGGATACAGTCTTGCGAAATTTAAACCTTTAAGCTGGCAAATAAATAAATAACTACCATGGAATCTTTCAAAATTAAAACTACACATACTTTTCCTATATTACGAATCATAGGCAGGTCATAATACCATGTGCCGTAGCTATTTTAGACTAATAAAAACACATAAGAACACGAAGAAGACTATTGCTTATTGCCTATACTAGGTAGGTATTTTAGGATGTACTACGAGTTTATTGACAGTCGAACATGGCAAAAATGTACAAGAAGAAAAATAAGAAGAAGAAAAGGTTGTTAAAAATAATGGAGTATTAAATTGAGTAGTACCATAGTGAGCAGGGCTTATTTAAGTTAAATCCTAACTCCTGTTTCTATACTGATTTTAAGACAATTTGATAATAATGTACCTACATACATTGTGAGATAGTGTACTACGTATTTATTATCAGTCCTTTATTTTGAGATACTGTAAAACTATGTAGATAGACTTGGAGTTAGATGGAGACTGAGAGAGAGAGAGAGATGCTAACAGTAGTTTTTACGCTTGAAGGATGCTGAACATTCGAGGGAGAATAAAACAATTTATTATGTCAATTTTATGTGGCATTATGTGCTGTGTTCCCTCCACAAATTTCATTGTATTTCCATGTTTTCTGACTCTATAATGACCATACTCGGAGGGGTTTATTTATTTATTTTTGGAATTACTATCCCAGGTGTACAGACTATAAAATTCATGTAAAAAAAGTTTTTAAAATGACGACGTCTAGTCTCATTGTAATTGGCTGTGGATGCATTACAAAATTAGAAGGGGAAGTTCATTTACCCTTACTTTTATCATTAGTCTCAAAATTCGCAAATTTAATTTTAAATTATTGTTACTATAGCTTATTAGACTTATTAACCCTACTACTAGAAACTATCGGATTGATGCGATGTATATTGGTATTGGTATTGGTTTAAGGTCATAGTATTTGAATTGTACAGTATATTAAATTACTTTGTGGTGTTTTGATAAGTAAGGGGTGGAGCTTATTCATCGAATTATCATTAGCTTTGGGGAATTCTTGATTTTTGTATTGATTGCATTCCAATTTGCATATGTAATTGCGTGTAGTTGCGCTTCAATTTTCATTTATATTAAATTTCATTTTGAGCTAAATTACAATAATTATTAAAATTAGGATGCATTGGAATGGAAATTTATACCATCAGAACCATCCATTAATTATTGAGTGAGCTGCATTACATGATATTGTTACACAATATTGTAATAATTGTTATTATTGACACATTGTTGATGTTGGTGATTACGAAACTTCTCACTGTCAGTGATACAATAAACATATTTTTTCAGTTCAGAGTGACGGCTCAGCACAAACAAAGACGAATTTGACTCCTATTCCAATTCCAATATAATTGCAAAAGTAAAGGCAAAGAGTACAAGAAAGAATATGCAGACCGGACACAATCAAATTTATGTCTACAGCATCGGTAATCGTAATATCTTGTGTGCCGTATTAACCGCTAGTTGTGTAAGGTATAAGAGTATCGATGTATATCTACGTATGTATGAGTAATCATAGTCATAAACATACAAATCAGTATGGTATAGCAACAGCAATAATTGTATTAATAGTTAATTAGCTAATTTTATATTGTTATTACACTCTGGCCTCCTTTTTGCCACAAGTCTTAGGAAACTATTATGATTGCCAATTGAACATGACCAGTCCCAAAATTGCACTATTATAATGTGTTTTGAGCACTGACGAAGAGAGAGATAGTTAATGATAAGTTCGCAATTTAAAAAATCATAAAATGTAATCACATTTGTAGGAGCAGTATCAGCCATTCAAATTTTTTCAAGGCAAAACTATGATAGCTTTTTAGTGTTTTGGTTAGAGTGTGTTTGGTTGTTCTAATTTACTCCATTTCAAAATTATATTCTTACAACGTTTATCTTTGTATAGCTGGACAAAGCTTTTCAAAAGGGGAAAATTTTATACATCCGCGGTTTTTAAAAGCTGCAAGCCGCTATAATTCTATATTTTTGGGAAGAACACAATATTTTAACGGTATATTTTTAAAAGTGCAATATACAGTGTAATGTCATATTTTTTCATTTTAAAAGTGCAAAAAACGAAACAATTTCTTTTGATATTTAAAAAAAATTTGAATTATTTGTTTTTGAAAATTCAATTTCAAACCGTGCAATATGTTATAGCACAGAAATAACGTTATATAGGCACTTAATTACCGTATTTTGTATTGCTGTACACGGCTCTACAATAGTACGTGGGTCAACGGAGTAAAAATTTTTAAATGTTGATAGTGTACAGAACTGCTATAGAACCCCGGTCTACTCTTGTCCACGGGTATTTGACCACTAATCATGCTTCGTTTACTGTGCATTTAACTAATTCAGAACTTCAAGCACGCGGCTCTGCACAAAAACGAAATATGTCCTTTGTTACAAAATTGAAAATCTTCATAGTGCACGGGTCTGAAAAATAAAATTGTGTGTGCTTACCATTGGTACTTAAGCTGTTGTAAAACACCAGAAAATGCGGTACCAATCCTGTTTTACTCTTTTGTATAAGCATTGATGACTACGTTTGATATTATACCTTGAGTTTGGATATGGTAATGTTTCCCGCTTTTTATCCCAAAATATAAATATGATTACCCTCATAAATTTTGACTGATAAACACGTTTCATAAACTTTTCGCAACCATATATGTATCTACATTCAATCAGAATAAGAATGCTAATTACTGCATTTTTGTTAAGGAAAAGGCAAACATATTTTTAATAAAATTTATGCAAGTTTCATCATCGTTTTGAGAAATTAGAATTTAATTAATTTTTTCTTATGTGATTCCACTTTCGGTATTTTTAAGTATTGTGAATTTGTAGCCACAATCGCACACGTCCCCCCTATCATCATCATGATCATCTTATATATTATAAGTTTGGACTTTGTAGTATCGCACTTTTGTATGCGATTTTGAACCGTGCTTTAATAATGCTTATGAATTTCAATAGGAAATTGCACGGAACCAAGCCATGCATAATTCATTACTGCACAAATTATTATGAGTACGCGTGCAAATAAAAAAAACATATAGACGGTTTCCTCCCCAGACACAGACACAGATGAAACTTTAATGATCATGATCACGCTGTCGTAATTTATTAGTGTGAATTAATGTGATGGTGTGAGGCACTGGGAGTGAGTGCTACTCATTGGTCAAAGAGGTCAAGTTTGAATTCGACAATACGTGTGTGATTTTGATACTTTATTTCAAAGTAAAGGCAGGGTGTTCTACGCAATATGTCATAAAAAGTACCGATTTTGATTTCAATTTGGTAATAATTGTTACTTATGTCATAAACATAAATAACAACTTTAACAACCGAACAAATACATGGCGTCAAGATGCGCAATCACCGTTACGGAAAACATTAAAATAAAGTGTAAACCTCTTTTTCAGCCATACACGTTAAAAAATTTAAAAATATTTATGTATGTTGCGTTGCTCTTTTTTCGAATTTTAAACACTTGCCTTGCTTCAACATATTTAACAAAGTAGAGACGCTATTTGTACAAGCACATTCTATTAGAAATCGAAATCGGCATCAAAATGGTTAGCGGTTTCTTTCTTGTATAAGTAGTGTCTGCAGACTACGTTAGAGGCATATGAAAGTATTATTTGTTTACGTTTAGTTTGAAAGTAACAAAAGTGAGACTCAAGTGGTTTTTATAATAAGTAGGTTGCAACGAAAATCCTCATCCCCTAGTCTCGTCCACCTTCACCAACACCAACTGAGCCAAGAAAGACAACAAGGCGTACATACAGGATGCGAATACAGATTTTACAGATGTAACTTTTACGTTCTACTTGACCAAGAATGAAATAGAAACTGAGCACATGCAATTTGGAATGCAATCTCCAAGCTTCCTATAGCCTATGCCTGTAACCCATTGCCCACAGAGCACAAATACAAACTGTGTACAGCAGACACAAAACAGACAGAAACAGACAAACAGGATACAGGTTCGACTGTTTGTGAGTAGACAGACAAAAATGCTCCTTCCAAAAGCAAAAGATGTTGCAATAGGTATAATAAAAATCATCTTAGAATAGAGAGACATTATTTACATAGCAGGACATGCCATTTCCCATATGCCGTGTGCCGTTCCACAAAAACACATGTAAAAAGTATCGATGAATTTGAATGACTTTGCATTCTCATAAGCATACCTATATATTATGTACGTTCTGAAATATCCGTACAATGCACGATGAGTTTACAATTACTATTTACCTGACTCATTAAAATTGATTTCAATATATCATACGCTATATAGCATATAGCTCTATACCACCCTGCAACCCTACAAAATTGTCAAAAATAGTGCATGTGTAGGTAGCTCTCCCCCATAAGTTGGGATTATAATTTTATATTTATCAGGAATGTTTGCACAGACTGACTGTTATGTTACAAATCAAGTATAGCATAATCAGTAGCTGCAAATTTGCCTTACAGTATAAGTATGCATTTAGATATCCTCTGTGACGAACCAAAGTGACATTATCCAATTTAAGCTAGAATCAAAATGATCTATGTCATAAAAAATACGAAATGAGGAAGATGCGCAAAATGTTAATTTAAGAGTTTTTGAGAAGAGTAAAATATTCTATTTGCATGTTTTTAAAAAGCGCAAAATGTTTTATTTGCATGTTTTTAAAAAGCGCAAAATGTTTTATTTGCATGTTTTTAAAAAGCGCAAAATGTTTTATTTGCATGTTTTTAAAAAGCGCAAAATGTTTTATTTGCATGTTTTTGAAAAGTGCAAAATGTTTTATCTGCATGTTTTTGAAAAGTGCAAAATGTTTTATTTGCATGTTTTTGAAAAGTGCAAAATGTTTTATTTGCATGTCTTTGAAAAGTGCAAAATGTTTTATTTGCATGTTTTTGAAAAGTGCAAAATGTTTTATTTGCATGTTTTTGAAAAGTGCAAAATGTTTTATTTGCATGTTTTTGAAAAGTGCAAAATGTTTTATTTGCATGTTATTGAAAAGTGCAAAATGTTTTATTTGCATGTTTTTGAAAAGTGCAAAATGTTTTATTTGCATGTTTTTGAAAAGTGCAAAATGTTTTATTTGCATGTTTTTGAAAAGTGCAAAATGTTTTATTTGCATGTTTTTGAAAAGTGCAAAATGTTTTATTTGCATGTTTTTGAAAAGTGCAAAATGTTTTATTTGCATGTCTTTGAAAAGTGCAAAATGTTTTATTTGCATGTTTTTGAAAATTGCAAAATGTTTTATTTGCATGTTTTTGAAAATTGCAAAATGTTTTATTTGCATGCTTTGAAAATTGAAAATGTATATCATTATTTTTGTGGACATTGGTTTTGGCTAGAAATGGATATGGGTCATTTTTGTTCTTCACAGGCAATATGTAGCGTAGGTACCTCCAGTTTGCTCTACAAGGAAACCAAAAGCCAAACGGCAACTAATAAAAATCGAAAAAATATAAACAGGCACAATAAGTACACGGCACTACATAGGAAAATAGGAACTCACGATCCGCTATGTAGAAGCAAAACCAAATATCAGAATGCATCTCCCCCCCCCCCCATCGTTTTTTAGCACAATCCTAAATTACAACGAATCACATAGATATTAAAAGCAACCAATACAAAATATTTTACAATGACAACCGGTAGTCATGTCGGTCGTAGATGCAGCGAAGAGAAGTTGTTGGAAAAGAACTGGGTTCAAAAGGAAGAGATAAGAATTGGCTTGATCGACACGCTTCCATTTATCGATTTCATTCATATTCACTATACATTATACAGCGGCTGTCTAAAGATATTATGTTACGCTGTCTTCCATACTTGAACGTTCTTTTACTATTGAAAATTGAAACACATACCATCTGCATGACAATTAGTTTTTTTTATAACATGTATTGTTTCATCCATCTCTCTCTCTCTCTCTCTCTCTCTGCTATCCTACATGACATGTTCTGTTTTGTGATTGTGACTAATAATGTTAATATTAGGAAGTGAGGAGTCTTGCCGTCTGCCGTAGTCTTTAAACGCTTCTGTGGAATTATGTCGAATGTTGAAGGAACCGTTTAAGATCCAAACTCAACTGACAAAAAGGAAAGAGAAATTAGGTAATTGAATAACGGAGTCGTTTAAGAGCCATCAGAGCCATGCGAGCTGACACAGAGCAGGAGGAAGAAACTGTAGGAAAATTCGACTTGCATGTCAATGGTAAAGATTCAATGGCTATTCGAAATAATAAAGAGACAACTTTTATTGGTATTTTTTTGTCTAATGCTCCAAACTGACAGGTGACTGACTGCCGTTGACTTAGTACAGTAAATGTAGCATTTTAAATAATTATGTTGTGTGGTTTTGATGCTCACTTGTTGTGGAATAGGAGGACCACACTAGAGGAATTTCTTCAACCTTGATTCCTTACACGTATCTGTACGGTGACTAAATAAACGATCCTGTTAAATCAAAAGTGCGCACTAAAAAAATGCTAATAAAAAAGAACCAAAAGTAGAAAACGATGGTTATAGTTGGTAGTTGGTGGTACTATTACAGAACGGCACAATAATACTCACACCTCTACTTGCTATTATATACTTATTACGATTACTTTCATTGGGCTCGCCCTACCGTGACTTTATTTGCATATACATGTACATACATTCCTTTAGTACATAGTGTTTAGGTATATGGAAAAACCTTTCGATTTCAGATTCATTAGTAAATTGACATGGGCTATGAACTATGAATAAAACAAGGCTTGGGTTATTATAGACTAGTAGAATGTAGAATTGTAAGTCAACTTAAAATAACAATGACCATTGAATACTTTGTTGTAGCAAGACAACTAACTACAAAGCAAATTACATACCTACCCTCATATAATAAGTATAGGTACATGAATACTTTATACTTATGAGTGGGTACTAAACTATTACGTATGTACCTAAACATTTTTATCTCTTCATTATTTGCTTTACTTTTTCTTGGACTTATTCTCCACTTGTGTTGTTTGCTTTAGTTGGTGTGAAATCCTATGGAATTAAAGTACAGAGATAGAGATCTTAATCCTCTATCTCGTTTATGTAAATTAAGGCTGTACGGTTACCTAATTTTCCATCTTTATGTGATGGGTTATAGGAAAGGGCAAACTTTTTTAACTTAAGCTGATTCAGTATAATATTACCTCCTGCCATTAATTTATTTAGGTAGGAACCTTACATAACCAACTCCTTAAAAAAATACTAATAATAAAAAGGCTAATGATGTTATAACCGGCTCCGTGGATTAAGAAGGAAAAAAATTACTAAATTAATTAATGATCATTTTTATTGAAAATTAATTTTAATGAAAACAGTGCATAAGAATAAGCAATTAAACATTCACGTGGAATAAGAATATAGCAGTCCAATAGTTCAAAGTTCAATCCTCAGCTAAACTAAAAATTATGCCGATTAATCGGCATAATAATCGCGATTGACGTACTTCCATCGTCTTCGTTAGAAATAAATTTAAATTAATTTTGCTCTTGTGAGAAATTGCATCTAGTTTTTAAAAATAAAATGAATGTAGTTTTTGTAAAAATGGTAATTTAATTAAAGCTAATGTTATGCCTGTGTATCCGGAATTTTGAAATACCAACTAATAATAATGTATTACGCGTTTACAACGTATTCCATATACCTAGTATTGCATAGCAAATATTTAAGGGAATGACATACTGGGAACAGGACAGGTGAGCGTATACAAGAGAGCGCAGACAAGAGAGCGCATCCATTAGAGCGCAAGGATAAAAGGGCGCGGGACACTAGAGCGCAGCAGACAAAAGAGCGCAGACAAAAGAGCGCAAGACAAAAAAGCGTAAGATAAAAGGGCGCAGGACAATAAGTGCAACGACGAAATATTGCCGGGAAAAATTAGTGGAAGGCACGAGAATTCAAAAAAATTGAGTGCATTTCCGACGTAACATTAAAGTCAAGTCAAAACTGCTCTTACGAACAATACTCATCAACGTATCATTGCGGATTTTCCTGCGATATTGTTTTTGAAAAGAGTATCCAAAATAACTTATATGTTAGATGATAACATGGGCTTAAGGAGTCTTTGTCGAGAAAATTATTTTTCAATAAAACAAAAAAAGCCCCAAATTACATATGTAATGATTTTCTCATCCAGATGCTTAAACTTCATTCAAAACTCTGAAAATTTATTTTTGAAATTGTACAACAAAACATTAAAGTGTAAGAAATACAAAAAACAAAATTTTGAAAATGTCGTTTTTTCCAAATTTTTTGTTGATACTCAGTGTATCTCTTCAAAAATTTAAGAAAAAATTAAATTTTCAAAATTTTGTATTTATTACACTTTAAAATGTTTTGTTGTACAAAAATTTCAAGAATAAAGTTTCAACATTTTGAATAAAATTTAAAATACTGGGTAAAAACCCCGTACACATGCAAGGCCTTTTTCGTTTTTTCGAAAAATCATTTTATTGACAAAAACTCATTAAGCGCACTATGTTGCTAAGCTCGTTAGAAGTAATAGTGGTCCATTAAGAGAAAGGCAACCTTTTTATTACTTTTTGTAGTTTAATGCAAACTGCAATATTTATAGATTCCCAATGAATCATTCAGCTTGCAACAGTTGGTAGCTATAATTGTATGCAAGTATAACGTATAATATTATCTATTTCTTTGATTTGGAGAAAAATCGTTGGATAATTGACGTCAATTTCCAGAGTTTATACATACATAAGTAATATACAGTTAAAAATTCAATAAATTACGGTCTATCTATACTTATATTTATTTTAATGTTGACATATCCATCGGTTATAACTAACGGCCCTTTGAGCATTATTGACTTAAGTAACTTTAATGTTACGTCGAAATGCACTCAATTTTTTTGAACTCTCGTGCCTTGTGCACTATTTCTTCACGGCAATATTTCGTCGTTACACTCAATGTCTTGCGCTCTTTTGTCTTACGCTTTTTTGTCTTGCGCTCTTTTGTCTGCGCTCTTTTGTCTGCTGCGCTCTAGTGTCCCGCGCCCTTTTGTCCCTGCGCTCTAATGGCTGCGCTCTCTTGTCTGCGCTCTCTTGTCTGCGCTCACCTGTCGTGTAGCCTGACATACTATCTACTTACAGCAGCTTGTAATTTTGTTCCTACCTATTTACATGATTTATCAACCTGTTGAAATCCTTCAACCAATTTTATATATAAGAACAACATTCGAACACTAATGATTAGCATGATCTAATTTTGGCAAAGTGTATCGTTTTATCGTAAAAATTTTTGAAAATCTTTTCAAAAAACATTTTAAATGCCGCCTAAAAATTCCGCCTGTTGTATGGGCCGAACGTGAGAAACACCGACGTTTTCTTTTTTCAAGAACTAGTAAATTGTTAATTAGATTTGCCTAATCATGAGCGTTCGAATGGTGTATCATTTATTTGTAAGCTCATTTAGTGTCGGATGGAAATTTTGAATTCAAGATTTAGCGGGAAATTCAAAAAATCAACTTTTTTGGTTTATTTACAATTTTAAAAACATTGATCACAAAGTCACAAATATTGTAATACGCAGTTTTATGGTAGTTTATTACTGCTAAAACATGCATGACTACCTCATTTTGCTGTCACGGTTGCCATTATAGGTTTGCAACTGAAGCATTGAAAGTATTTAAATGCATAAAAAACTTGAAGCGCGAAATAAAAACAAGAACAATATCAAAGGAAAAGGAAGAATTTCCCCTCTACTTGTCTACATTGTTACGGAGTGAGACACTAAAACGATAATAGGTCTCATGTCTCATCTATTTGCAACAACAATAATAATTACCGCTACCACAACATAACACACATGATTCGGTGAATAACATATTAGCTAACATATTACTCGTGTAATAATTACTGCCCTTCTCCTCCGGCTGGCACTGACTGATGGATTTTATCCATTTAATTTAAATATATTGCTATTGTAAAGCTGAACAGTAATATGAATTAATAATATTATTATTTTTACGCCAATGTTATTCAATTTTAATATGTACTTATACATTTACATATGGTACAATTAAGGACACCCATTAGTGGGCCCAGACTTTTCAACACAAGATTTAACATTATAATATTGTTGTCAATATTAATCCGCAGGCCAACAAGTTTGAAGCCTGACAATAACGACAATGGCTGAAGAAAACAGTAGACATCGCAGATCAATTAGGAGCAAAGACATTGTATTAAAGACAACCGCAGCGAAGCCAGCTCTTATTTATAATTTTACAATTTATTTTACATTTCCATACCCATCTATAATTCCATAAGATAGTAGTTATGTAATGTGAAATTTCAAAGTGAATTATTGCGATTCGTCAGCGGCTTATAATCTTTACACCTTCCCTTGATGCGTAACTAATAAATTGGCATTAAAAAGCATCAAGGTTTGTGACCACAGCACAGTACAGATACATAAGTGCATAATACATAGGTCCTATATACACGCATCTTGCACACCTTGCTAAGGTCATAAATGGAATCCTTCTCGTCTGCCCAACCTCAGCAATGACAATTTTAATGTGGACATTACTACATGTGTTATTATTTACAACAGCTTCACACTTGTTCGTTTACTATGTAAGTAAATTTAGGTAATATTTTTAATATACTTTTTTGTACACAATTATGCTGATGTCATTTACGACCATAGATTAAATAATAAGGATAATTCAGGTACGTACCTATTTTAGAAAAATAAAAACTCGAATAAAATCAACAACCAAAAAGATACATAATTAATTATTGCAAATACTACAAATAAAGATATGTACTTACCTACATAATATTTCTTTACACACTTTCGTGTTTTGTTTCCTCAGTTTGTCCGTTTAGGACGATGTCTACGAGACTCTCGATTTCGATTTCATAAGTGCTGTAACTGCAGGCTATCTTTGGTCATCTGTTAAAATTAGCATTACTTACTGACCACGTAGGTACATAAATTACGCTCTGTATGTAGGTACCTTATTTAAGGTGAAACAGGGCATTATGTGCTAATTCGAAATTGGATGGGAATTTCCATTTCATTGAGAGGCGAACGAAAAGCCATACTATTGTATACAAAGTACAAAGTGCCAGTGGAGAGAAGGCATGCAGGCAAAAGCAAAATCTAAAAGTGAAAACGTTATGTCTTATAGCTCCAAACTCAAAATTTAAATATGTAATATTCAATAATTATGGGCATGGAGCCCTTCTTGTACTTTTTGACAGTTTGCGTGTCTACAGTGCACAACACAGATACACCTCAGCCCCTCAGCTAGCACATAAGTACCTGAGGACGTAACGTAAGTACATAATGAGCGAGTCCCAAAGGACCAAAACCAGACAAACTATCAGCTAACATCATTTTCTATATGATCTCTCGTGATGCTAAAATTTAATCAGATGAAAATCATGACTTGCCATTTCGATTGGAAATTTACACCCAGCAACAAAGCTACGCCAAAATGTGTATTACAGTCTAATATAAAGCAACAGTATCTACATAAATAATTATTGTAATAATAATACATTTGAATTATGTATTGTATTTCTCACTCGTTAGCATGTATGTATCTCAGTAGGTACATAATTTCTACAGCTGACAGGCTGTATCTTCCAGTCCAAGCAAAATCATTATCTCTGTCATCCCTGTACAAGATTTAAAATGTTAAATATAGCTATTCATAGGCTGATGTTGATGTACGGAGTACGGACGAAATGTTCTTTCAATTTGTGTTTGTACTTAATAAGTCTCATTTTCACTTGGGTTGAGCATGACAGGGAGCACTATAGCACACCGGCACGGCACAATCAGCAGGAACTTAATTACTTACTTACACAGTAGTCTACATTGAGCATCCTATTTATTTACTCTACCTAGTTAGCCGTACTCTCAGTCAGTTATGCAAATTAAAATGGAAGTAGAATACAGTGGGACGCAGTTGTCTCCATTTCTCTTCAGACCTGACCACCTAACGACGAGACCTATTAATTAGAGAGGAAATCGAAGTGAAATTCCAAATCAAAGGGACTTAATCCAAATATGTTCGAATTCATAGCCACAGTCAACTATCAGTATCCAAAGCTGGCGAGAATAAATATGCATGCCATAGTGCCGGTATGCGAATTCAATGTGTGGTTACAAATAATACAGAAGGAAGTATGCAGCATAGGTTCCTTTAGCTGCATAATTAAAATTAGTAATCTGTGTGTGTGTGTGTGTGATTAAAGAAAAATAGGCTGGTGTACATACTTGGCTGGGCACATCAGTATATAGATTCTTGATGAAAAAGTTTTTATTATGTAATAATACTATGAATGAAAAAGATTAAGTTCAAATATGGATATATAATTATTATATAGTGTGAAAAATGGATAGTGAATCGTGTTAATGATGTTTGTGTAGGTAGGACTGAGAGGGTATTGTAACAATAACATTTTGTATCAGCAAGTATTGTAAATTGATATTTTATTCAAGATGCAAAAGAACCTACCTACCTACTTGCGTGTATCTGCCTGCGTTAGTAATACATCGGCATAGGTAGGTAGATGATTATATGAGATGAGAACTGCAGCAGTAGCATTCATCGCGTGGGTTTGTTGTCTGATTGTCTCTCTTGTAGTTCCTTTAAGCAGATTTGTAAATTACACGTAAACAATGTGCAGAGAGTAACTCATTCTGTGATGGTTTGGCATGGATAGCGGTTATGTGTGTTAGACGAGCAGGTGAGCGTGGAAGTTATATTACAAAACGATCCTCATCGCATTAGTAAGCTATACATACCTACTCTATAGTGCGATCACAACACACATCCATATCCCCTATCTATTCATCTAGGTAGCCGCTCCTATCTGTAAGTTGACTTGAGCTTAAGTATAAGCGAAATTTTGATATCATTTGAACATCCATGTCGTTGACAGACTAACAAGAAAATAAATTTAAAAAATCTGGTAAATCTTAACAAATAAAATAGTAATCAAGAATCTTAATTTCACATTCCAACGCCAACTAAAACCTCAAGCCTCAAGTATATACTGACATAATAGGGGGAAACCCGATGAAATGTAATAGCCGCTGTAAAGTCTTAAAATCACAAAATTGTCACGGTTACCATGGAAATATTTACATTCTGTATTTGGCTGCGGCGAATTACAATCTTTGCAAGTTTGTAATTCTAGGTAAGTAATACTTTGCTTTTCGTTGTCCACTTCGGCTGGTTGCATTTAAATAGATCAAATCATTATCGGAAAGATTTTTTTCGAAATCATTAAATGATTATTATTTCATTCGTTTTCGTTTTGGCATTCGTATATTTGTAACAGATAACAGAACAGAGTTAGTCACGCTATATAATTTAAATCTCATAACTTCTCAACACTCACCACCGTTCTTGGATGTTGTTGGAGTTGGATGATGACCACATGGAGAGTATTCTAATTGAACTACACGTCATACATTTTCATTAGGTCAGTAAAGCTGAGAAGGTAGAGCGAGTCAGAAGTAACAAGAAGAGCCTCCTTGGGAACCCTGCTTGTGCTGTTGTGCTGTGATGTGTGCCCCATTGAAAGTGTATTAAGATTATGTGAATTTCAATTTCAATTCCTCAAAGGCACGTGTCTCCATTCCCGTTATCTCGAAAAAAATCATCAAAATCATCAAAATAATTGAATAATAAATTGTGCTAAATTTTGACACGGATTTTAAATACTAAAAAATATATAGGTTTGTGGATTTTTTTTGTCGACGAGTCTAGCAAAGAATTTTTTGCCCCTACTGATAGTGACTGTGAGAGTGCGATTTTAAGTAATTTTTTTGAGGAGTCTTCGTGCTTCCAAAGCATTAAGAAGGATTCACAAAATTCTCAAAAAATAATAATAATAGATCAAGCGTTAAAAGTATAATGTATAGAGAGAGACGTGACTTGTGATTCTTTGAGCAAAAATAGTTAATCCTTTATAAAAATGATTACCTTGTGTGCACTTTGCTTGTTGCCTCTGGGCCTTCCGTGGTTGGAGATTCTTTTATTTTCCATTGTGTGTTAGAAAAATTGATCGGGAAGTTGAAACAGTTTGAAGTTTAGTTTTTTTCTATACACGGCATAACTCATTTCAGTGTATCCTAATATCATGCTCACCTGTACTACATTTTTTGGCGGTTGTTGTAAGGACTTGGACTTGGTATTTTTTTGCACGCGGAAGGAGCACTAAATACTCGTCTGTTTTTTTCTTCTTGAACGTGGAGTGCAAGTGGGTCTTCCATCATGAGTTACCATTCTCACTCTTTTGTTGACCTCCAAATATTTTATACAGAAGGGGAAGACAACAAATTATTACAAATTAATTAATTGACTTGCAGTATAGAGTAGTTTTAGCAGCAGTAGTTCTCTGTGATTTATATGCATTTACAAACGTAAACATTATTAACGGTGTGCTATTGCGTAGCATCATACTATTGAGACAAAAAAACCTGATAGGAAAATACTGCTGCAGAAGAACGTGTTCCAATCCAGTATCCCCATCATAGCAGTGCAAAAAACGTAGTTAGGAAAATCAGGTTTGGTACATTTTTCTTACTTTTTTTAGAGTTAAATTGCAATGTATTCTAATTAGTATGGGGAATTGTATGAGATGTTTATTTGTGTTGTTTTGACATTGAAAAGTCAGATACTGTGTAATGTACCTACCTATGTAAGATATTTGTACGGAGGCGGATACATAACATTTTTATAAATTACACTCTCGTTCTTATTTTATTCTATTTTCCACTTCTCTTCCTTTTAAACTGAACTTATGACTTCTCCTTTTAGTTGTGATTAGGATTGTGTTCCCTCCGCTGCGAGTTCCTTCCCTGATTCATTTATTGTGTGACTCTTCTGATATAATTAAGCTTAAAGCAACTATAGGATAGATTACAAAAGATCCCATGTGTTAAAATAGTAAGAAATTAATAATTAAGAAATTAATTAATTAATCAATTGGAAATTATTTGTTGAACAGATCAAAATGAGGCACTTCATGACCCCATTGGCTCTGTTCCAAAATGCATTCAGTCCCCTGTCAAATAGTTTCTCCCTCCTCCTCTTTGGGATCATTGGAACGTTCACAAGTTTAATTGTCACCTACAATACCTTCGATGTTATTCAAGATCAATTCAAATCCTTTGCGGATTTTGAACATACTTTTGACTTCATTATCGGTAAGTTTTTTATTTGTGAGATAATAGTAAGTAACAGCATTAATAATATTTTTGCCATCTATTATATATTATGCTGCTTTGACTGCGACTGGTTCTAAGCTTAATGGTTTAATATCTGCATTTGCCCTAAATGAATAAAATACACAGATAGATACACATAGACACATGAATCGGAAACGTTACTCAAGTAAAAGGTTTTCTTGTTCCCACGATTATTAGTATTGATTTTGCAAGCGTTACATTTTTGCTACTTATTTTAAGTCGTGTACACGTTTTAAAAAATTCTATAAATTGTAAAAAGGTTTTTGCCATTTATAACTGCAACTATAGATATTGCGTTAGCCATAATATAATGGGAAGTACCTTAATTGAAATAGAGTGCAATATTATGATATGAGCCGGCCGTATGTGTAAAGTGTAATTATTATGTATATGTAATGGGCGTCCTTACCTATACCTACTTGTACTGATATGTATTAAAAATTGAAAACTTTGTAGTCTGGTATTATTTTTGTTATCAGTTTTTGTGATTTTTGAGTTTGTCGAACAAAATGTTTAGTGATTAGGTGGAAAATAGTGGATATTGGCTGAATGTGAGAGAGGTGAGAGATCTATTTTCTGGTGTAAGGAAGAAGATAAAAAGGAGTGTAGTGTAACGTAATAAGTTTCCATTATCATGTAATCATGGTAAACAGGCTGCTGCGGACGGAAACTTGAAAATCTTGTTTGAACCTAATGCAATGCTTTAGCATATAAGTAGTATAAAAACTTGTTATCAAGAAGTTAAAACGACTGCAGCTCTCTTATCAACAGGAGTAATAATAATAGACGCTAATCTATACAAATCCAAGATTATAAAAGCGCTTAAAACTAATTTAACTTTATACACAGAATTACAGAGCAAAAACTTGAAAATGCACAAAGTCCGCAAGAGTCAAGATAAATGTACCTACTAAAGTAGGTAGTTCAGTAGAATGTAGGTTTACGCATATATATATACATAATACCATATGCGTAATTATATTATCTCCATTCTTCATTACTTTCTATTAGGTATTAAGTATTAAGTATTAGGTAGGGTATTATTGTTATTGTCTGTCCAGTCACTTTTTTTTCTTCTCTGTTTTAACTTTAGTAATATAGCAGCCGTTCCTCGTTCCTTATGTAGATCCCCACACTACTACGCAACGTCATTATCTCCGTCACAATAATTACCCACTGTTTTTCTTGCTTCTCTCTCAACTGGTCCATTTTCTCTCCCGCCCTTTTATTTCTTGAATTCTTTTATGGAATTCCCAAATTCAACAAAAAAATTCAACGTATCTGTATCAGACAAAGAAGGTATAGGTACTCTGAATCAAGATCCACTCAAGCAAAAGGCGCCTCCTGTAAACATCCAGTCATCTAGCTAGCTAGCTAGTTAAACTTTATCAATAGCTGTACTGGTGACTGGTACAGGTATAGGCATAGGCTGGCTGCAGCAAAAACTTGAATTGGAAAAGACACAAGGCAAAAAATACTGCTTTGTAAAAATTAGTAGGGAATTTTGGTAAGTGTAAATTATGCAAGGAAGGAATGAGTAATCAAACCAAAACCAAAGTTACACTTGATATTTGATTGGACTGTGCGTGTGCGTCATCATTATTATTAAGGGCGATTGATTGCTAATTCACAATTATTGCAAGACTGCAACTATATAAATTTTTTTGGTCCTCCAACGTGCTACTCTATGCAGGCAGTTTAAGTTCAGGTGCGAGATTATTTCCCATACACTCTACTAAAAGTACCTGTAATATTAATTAACAAAACGGATACTGAGCGGGGAAAAAAGGTGTAGGATTTTTGTAATGAACAGGGATCAACATATTAAAGTTGTTGCGAAATAAAATCATGAGTCATAAATAAGTTGCTCTCATTGTCAGTATGAAACAACACACTGATAAGAAGAAAATAAACATTTGCGTATATTGTTTTACTATTAAGTTTATAATTTATTTATTATTAATTTTTTTCTTCATAAATGTGGCGAGCCCCATGATGCTTTATGTATTTTCCCAGCACCTTTTACAACCCAGTCACAATGTAATGTTAATAGTCTTATAAAAGCCAGCAATCAACTTCATTTTCAATACCATAGAGAAGGAGAATACGGCCTATCTACACAAATTAGTGTACTTACAGGTCATGATTAACAACTTCAACTTCTCAATAAATTATAATTACGGAGATAAACACCTAGTCGTGTATAATACCAGTAAGTATATTGTGCGCATGCATTAGTTGTTCAAACAAGGACATTTTTAATAATAACTTAATTATTCCTGTCTTTTCTGTATAATTTAGCAAATTACTCACTGCACTAATTACTATATAGGTAATAGATACAAAAATGGAAACAGAAACCAAAGTCCAATATAGTTAAGACAAAAGGGCAAGGATTTTGAATTTTGACCAAACGTAAGCTTATTGAACAATTAATTAGTGTAATTACTTAACTATTTGGCACGTGATTGTAATTAAATAGTTTCACACGTGAAGTAATTAATTTAATTTAAATACCGATACCACCGGAATGAAGCTGGTGGAACTTGAACTGGAAATGGACAATTTCAAAATCCAGGACCATCCGGCATTATATGGTTGTCGTTCGGTCCCGGCTGTATAGTAATTAGTCATTTATATGTCATTAGACATGAGAAAGTAGACTTTGTTTACGCGTGCCGCACTTCGTAGTCATTACTACTTCAGACATAGACAAGAAATCAAAGTCATAAGGCTGATCACTGAATTGCGTACACACATAATGATATCGATATCACTGCAACTTTCAATAATTACTCTATGAAGGCTGTCTGACTTTGATAGTGGGATTGTTTTGCATATATGTATGCAGACGGCAATCAGATAATTTGGGCTGGGCATGAGACAAAGTTCGATAACAGAAAAGTGTTTAATCAAATAGGTTAATAGGTAATGTCATGTGTATGTGAAACGATAAGAAGATCTAAAGCTATTTTACCCAGATATTACGTGGCTTGCATTTTGAATGAATATGTTTAAAGGATATTGACAGTAAAAGATGCGAAAATGTAAATGATGTATTCCTTTTCACCAGCAACGTCGCCATCGCCGTCACCGTAGCTCTCTTTTTAAATTCAAACCTTAACATCTACCTTGAGTCTCTCGCGGTTTAGTTTTCTGCAATAATTGCTTTTACTTTTAATAAAAACAAATCCAGGTGTAAGGTACCTACGTGGGATGTGATTAATTATTTTATCTCTATATGAAACCATGAATAAAATTATCATTGTGAAACGGAGCTATAACACCGTTCAAATTCAACAACAAAGATAAGCAATATTATTGCTATTAATAATACCGAATCTTGTTGAGCCCAGTAGCCCATAAATGGTTTACAAGAATGATTGATCGTCATTCGTCAAGCATAATTTATTATATATTAGATTTTTAGACTCTGGACGAGTTCATGGTCGTTCTTCCAAAATGATTTCATTTTTCCTTACAATTTGTAAGATGTAGATAATTTATGTGAATTAAAAACTCAAATTTGTACATTTTTTTAAATTCTATACTATAGTCGGAGCAGGATCAGCCGGAGCGGTCCTTGCAAATCGATTATCTGAAGACTACAAAGTACTTCTTATGGAAGCTGGAGGTGAAGCACATCCACTCCACAGTATCCCAACATTATCCTTACTTCTCCTGAATCTCCCTCATGTGGACTGGCAATTCTTTACAACTCCACAAAAAAATGGTTGTCAAGCAATGAACAACAGGGTGCATAAGAAATAACAATAAAATGTGTACAATTTATATCAATATTAATGTTCGGTTCTTACGCTTGGGACGTACTTGTTTTTTATAGATTCATCCACATAAGCACGTTTGCACTTTCCAAAGCTGGAAATTCCATATTCGCATAATATATAATTGACGTAATGGACTGTAATTTGTTAATTCAGTGGAATATTTATTTTTTTACAGCAATGTGCATGGCCTCGAGGAAAAGCTCTAGGCGGCTCAAGTAATTTAAACGTAAGTCGCATTTATTGACGTGAGTATTAAAGCATTGTAATATGTGAGCTAGACTAGATCTACTACAAATATGGTGTGACGAGTTGTATGCAATTTAAGTTTGAAATTTAATATTTTTCTAGTTTATGATTTACATGAGAGGACATCCGTATGATTTTGATAATTGGGCAAACATTACTGGAGACCCAAGATGGAAGTATGAGAATGTGTTGCCGTTTTTTAAAAAGTCGGAAGATTATACCGGAGATTGGGATGATGGTTTGTTTTCAATCGCAAATATACATGTGTTTCATTGCTTGGTGTATAATCAAAAACGCTCTATATAAAAAGCCGGCTTAAAACAAGTAAAAAATGTGAAGTCTACATTCCTGCTTAGATGCTTATGTAGACTCCTACCTACACACATTATACAATGGGAAATTAAGTTGTGAAGTTTTTTTTTTTTTGTAATTTACAGGAAGGTATCACAGCCATGGAGGAAATCTAAAGGTTTCTGAGCCTCCTTACAAGGGAATGGCTGAAATATTTGTGCAGGCTGGTCAGGATTTTGGATACCCTCGAACTGACCTTAATGCTGTCTTTAATGAAGGTCCTGACTACACTCTGTTAACTTTTAATTTTTATCACTTTTAATTATTGCTAAGAAAAAGGAAAAATATACACTCGATTGCGTGTCAATCTGAATTTTTTAATTGGCTTCAGGTTCAGGCTCATCATAATATGAGTATGAGGAAACACTATGTTGTATAATATTTGATATTTTTATGTAATATCTGCGTTATAGTATGCACTTGAAATTTTAGCAATGTATTATTGCTCTGTTATTGTGCTTTATAAATTTGGACATTTTTTAATTATTTTTGTATTAATAAACAGGATTTTCTCCGATTTATTACACTCAGCACCAAGGGAGAAGATATGGGACGTACAAAGCCTTCATAGAACCAGCAAGAGATCGACGCAACCTATTTATTTACAAATTCTCTCATGCAACTAAAGTAAGGAACAATTCTCTGTGTATGCATTTCTATTATATACTGAAAGTAAAATGTAAGCTACACGAAAACAATCATCATTATATTATGTAAATTAGATTACTGCACTTCTATATATGTACAAGCTTAACATGTTGTAAATGATAATGGGAACCAAAACGATCGATTATCATGAATGTACAGATATGCAGTATAGTGGAATCCTATGGATGAGAAATGAAACGGGGAAAAATGACAACTTAAACTACATATATCTCTTGGTGTTCCTTTGTTCTAGATTCTATTTGAAGGCCCTGACAATCGTGCAGTTGGCGTGGAGTACATACGACATGGAATGAAGAGGGTGGCTTATGCAACCAAAGAAGTTATTATATCAGCAGGAGCATTGAGCTCTCCACAAATTCTTATGCTGTCAGGGATTGGACCCAGGGAACATTTGGAAGAATTTAAAGTGTGTTTATTAATAATCTTACAATCTCCATTCTTTACCAAAAATTTCTTAATAGCAATTGAGAGCCGCTGGGAATAATCCTTTTATCTACTACGTTTTATTTGTAAAAATCGAATTTTCGTGAATACAATATTAATATTGTGAATGCCTTTCTAAAATTAATTAGCGTTTAAGTTTTGCGCTTTTATGTATTAAATAATTTAAATGTTTGTAAAAATTACAATATTCTGTTTTTTGTTTGGGGTTTCTCGAAAGTCTTTGGTTCAATAACAAAATGATATTTTTTTAAACTTGAATGATATTTTTAACCCTTTTTAAAAGCCTTAGTAGTTAAGTAGTTTGGTTATTTAGGTTAGATATGTATATGTTATGCTAAAAAAATCTAAGATCTGTTTTTTTACACATTATTTACGACTGCTTTGAGAGAGGATAGTTAATGCATAATTTTTGCTTCAATGAATATTTTTAGATCCCAGTAAGAGTTGATCTTCCGGTTGGAAAAAATCTCCAAGATCACGTCTCCTCTCTGCTCGGTCCATTCATTGTGGACGAGCCAATTTCAATGCGATTGGAGAGAGATGTGTCTGCTTCAGCAGTGGATGACTTTGCAAAATATGGGACAGGACCTATGTCCTCAACAGGGATTCAAGCTGCAGCATTTCTTAATTCAAAACTAGCAAAGGCCAGAGGACAAGGAGATTGGCCAGATATTCAGTATCTCCTACTGGGGACAGGAGTTTATCCACGGCAGGAAGTGGATACTTCCCGCTCTTTCAACGTTCGTCCAGGAATCATGAAGAAATTCTATGCGGAAGCCAAGGGAAAGGATTCTTTTCAAATCATGAACATGTTAAGTCGACCATTTGCACGAGGGTCAACCCGCCTTCAAAGTAGAGACCCGCTCGTTCCGCTCCTCTTCGATGCAAATTATTTCGATAATGAGGATGACATTAAAGTGATTGTGGAGGGGGCACAGAGGGCCGTTGACTTGGTCGAGAATTCAAAGACTTTTAAAGCATTGGGTGCAAGACTCATGAACGTGTCTTATCCCGGCTGTGAGCAAGTTCCCTTCCGGAGTGATGCCTACTGGGAATGTTTTCATCGTCAATACTCGCTCACGGTGTATCACCAAGTGGGGACTTGTGCCATGGGGAAACCCGACTCACCGCATGCCGTCGTGGACTCCGAACTGAGAGTTTTAGGGACCAAGAATCTACGGGTAGTGGATGCTTCTATAATGCCCGTCGTGTCCACTGGAAATACAAATGCTCCAACGATAATGATTGGAGAAATGGGGTCACATTTAATTAAGTCAACTTGGGAGAATATTAATGAGCTCATTAAATAATTTTTATTAAAATAATCAATAGAAATGTAAATAGAGATGAAATAATTCCATGTATGTGTATGTCTCATTGTGGTTTCCTGCCATAAAAATACGTGTAATGCGTTTTCGTGATTTTTATTACTATTTAAATCGGTATTTGTTCCCGTTTCAGTCAGAGCATTTCCCAGTGGTACTACATAATTATATATTTTTATGAATTTATATGACATTGCTGCGTGCAATCAATTGGGTAATTTACCGTTGGAATTATTTTTTGAAAATGCAAAAATATAGTATATAAACTTGTTGTCTCTTTAAAAATAATTTTGGCCTTTGCAATACAAACTACAATAATAGTTTTTAGGAGTTCTTGATGAATGAATACTTTTGTTATCTATGGTCTTGTTTGAGCCACTATATGCTGTACTTTTATTTTAGTTAATTATTAAACATCCATGTATATTAAATCGTTTTTAATATATTGTTTTAAAGAAGCAAATACTAATCAATAGGAAATAAAATTCAAGTTTTGAAGTTTTAGTTTTATTTATTGAGTCCGCTGCTGATTTTGATTTGTGTCGTCGCATTAATTTTTTTCCTGAGATGGAGTCTGCCCAGATAAGGCTTTTCCCAAAAGAAGTTTAGGTTTGGGTAAAATTCTCATGTCCTGTGTTAAAAATCAAAGACATTTAGATTATTAGAATTATTCATCGGCATTAGAAATATAGTATACAGCCTTACGCAAACTTGGACCAGAACCACTTGGATACAATCTACGAATTTCATATTATCTTCGCATCCGGTCTCCGTGTCCAAGGCCTTTCCCAGTTCTGTATATTTCATTATTTTATAATATATCAACCAGACACAATATTTTACTTGTAATGCCTACAGCATTCCTTTGTATAGTAATTTCAAACCGCTTTAATGTGGTTTAGAATTAAAATGTGGGTAAATGTGAAAGAGAATTAAAGGAAATTCTACTTACTACTTTCACACATCCGAATAGCCAGCTTCAAATCGCTTGATACCTTACTAGGGAAATGTTTATCAATCGAAGCGTCGGCTTCTGACAAAGTCACTCCCAATTCATCATTTTTCTTCTGTAAATTAAATGTGAGGCAAAAAATTAGTTTTACCTTTTAAACTTTCAAATTTTAAGATAAATTCTAAGTGTCATATGATGGATTCACTTACGTTAACGATTTGTAGATGTTGGAATAGACACATAGCGCGGCACTATAGTTTAACGGAGAACATGCAAATAAAAATAGGTAGAAATAAAATGCAAGAATAAACTGGTCAAAAATAATTAGTAAATATAATTAATTCTACACAAAAACAAAAGCTCAATGTTTGCAACCATGTAAATTAGTCATTGTCAGATTTGCATTCGCTATACAATGTATAATTACATATACCAAATGGCTTGACGCTTAAATACATATTAAGGAAACTCAGAGAAATTAAAGTCTTACGCCTTCTTTCGATTGAGAACTTTTGCAGGTGTTGACGCCGTCCGAGATTTCTGATGGGCTCAACAATTTAGCACCCCGACATAGTAGTTCAGAGATATCCGTGTTCTGTAAGATAGATATGTTAACATAGTTACAATCAGGCACAATTAAATACAAACTTCCTTTTCTTGTCTGTCTAAAACTTAGGATCAGGCCTTGTGATCGGGTCTAATATTTCGGACTAGGCAGACCATACAATCTGGGTTTGCACAATCTGGACCAAATCACACCGACTGCTATGAATTGCATTTGCCAATGCCATTAAACTATGATAAACTTACCGCAAGGTATTCAAAAAGTGGATATCCGTGAATGGTCTCTATAGCATCTGAAATGAAATCCAAACTAATTTGGTCACTTCCATCCGTAAGATGGACAGCACTTATAATAAACAGAGTAACAGCGCACTGGACTAGCTTCATCCTGCTTTTTAATTAAAAGACTTTTTAAATAAAAGACTAAAAACTAGTAAATATTCGAGATTTTAAAACTAACAATTTCTGAAGAATGTTATAATTACAATGAATCGATGAGGAGACGGAGAAAAATAATAATAATAGCTCAAATAATTTATGGTGGACACAAGGCTATTCCTTTTCCCAAAGACTAATTTTATAGATATCGTGTGGTAATCGCAACTTAACGTTAGATTTATTTTATTGATAAATTGTGTTCAATGTCTTTCAAGTTTTAATATTCATTTCATAGCTCATTCGATTTTAGACCCATGTAATTATTAATTATATAAAGAGAACGACACATTGTCTCAAATTAATTGAAAGAGTACTTTACTTACTTATAGGGGTGCTATGAATAAATTCTTTCATAAAAATTCAAATGGCCATTTAAATTATCATTCATTTGGCCATACGTCATTTTTTGTCAAGTAGGGATTGTATTCTAACAACATTCTGCAACATTAAAATTGTTAAACGTTGTATTAATTGTGTAAATAAATATATATCCCTTTGGGTACTTCCACTATGTAGTGCCGGGCACGAATTACAAATGTTACGCTGGTTTGATTCATTACAATAGATTTCTCCTGCGGGCTGAAACAGTTTATTTCACCCTTAACTTACAAAAAAAGCATTTCCAGGAAATAGGAATGTCGAACACAGGGATGGACACGTATGGGTGAAGGGAAGCTGGAAGGGAAATATAATTGATTGTAATATTATGGAGACTACGACTGTTCATTTCATGAACAAAGACAAGGATGCTGTTGAGGGCAGGTCCATGTAAAAATGTAAACAGTGCGTCATA
This sequence comes from Dicyrtomina minuta, assembly GCA_949802685.1. Lineage (NCBI taxonomy): Eukaryota > Metazoa > Arthropoda > Collembola > Symphypleona > Dicyrtomidae > Dicyrtomina > Dicyrtomina minuta. The sequence continues at coordinate 39,085,794 of OX461810.1, read as the reverse complement.
GCGTCATGCTTCAAAATCATTTTTTGCGGTACTGAGGGTATTTCATAAATTACGTTTATTTATGTTTCATTTATTTTCTTAGTGACAGACACAATATTAGGTTCAGAGTAGGATAATAAAAGCAATAAATTAACCTAGTAATGTTGTAATTATTAATCACAGAGTTTGTAAGTATTTACATAGATTAATTGAGCATGTATGTAAATTGCAATAATTTTTTGGATCTTATAGGCATGGTAAGAATTGGATACGAATAAGATAGTATATTTTCTTACTAGTTAGTTAAGGCTTTCAAAATTTCAAAATTTCAAATTTGATATAGGAAGTTCATTTACAACCTCTATATTATACTGGATGGAAATTTGAAACTTTAAAATTTTTTTACTTAGGAATTTTGTTAGGCAACTAAATAGTACTAACTAATACACTAAAAGTAGGATTGAGTTAAATTATTTGAGTTACAACATTTTGTGCAAAAATACCCATATATCCGTTTTTAGCCAAAGTCAACATGTACTATCTTTTAAAAAATATTAAAATATCTTCTATCTCCATCCTAAAAACATGAAAATAGAACATTTTATACGTTTCATAAACAAGTAAATAGAACGTTTTGTACATTTCAAAAGCATGTATACTAAATAAAACATTTGACACGTTTTAAAAATACATAAATAGAACGTTTTGTACTACTCAAAACTATGTTAACAGAAAAATTTGTGTTTTATTTTGACATATAGCTCATTTTAATTCTTGCTTAAATTGGTGTTACATCAACTCAGTGGCGGATCCAGGATTTGGTCATAGGGAGAGCTAACAAAACAATGTTAAGCGGCCATCTTGGAAAATGGCCGCTTCTATCACCACAATGTTGAAAATTTTCATTTAGGGAGGGCTTTAGCCCCTCTAGCCCCCCCCCCTTTGTATCCGCGATTGCATCATTTTGAGTCATTCTTGTATATGAGCTAAATAATTTGATTATTGGGCTAAAAATCTATCCCAACATAATAATAATGTCGGTCATTTTGATTCTTCAAAGACGATTTACTTTTGGGTAGAAAAATTAGTACTGATGATGGGAGGGGGGGGAGTATAATAAAATGGAGCATTTACAAACTTAAAATATATATTATGTGCAGTTCCTACACTTCATAAAGCTCTCATTACTGCTGACTGACTACTGACTAGTAATTTAATGACGTACGTAATGACGTACGTAGGTAAATAATTGAATAAATAGTAGTCGCTTTGCTTTTAACAAAAGAGACTGTGTTGGCGGGTAAATATTTGAATGGTTGAGTTGGTTTTATCATTGCCCGTCAGTCATTCGTTCCTTTCTCATTTCTCTCAAAGATCCTATTCGCGTGATATTTTTATCATTTAATTCCAGCAGCACTGTACAGGATTAAGTAGGATAAAACCCCTGCATTAGCATATCACGAGGGATATCTCACATTTAATCTGTACTCTCTTCTACGTCTACGTCTACTCTGCGTCGAATAAAATTTTATAAACACTTTACATATATGCCAAACATTGAGTAAGAGCAACCATACAAAAAAAAACCTTGCCACCGAGTAGATTTAATGACGAGCTCACTTTCAAATAATATATGTACCTACCCTTTCATTTACCATTTACCATACACCATACCATTTATTACCATATTTTTACACAAGATATTTATTTGATGAATGATTCACATTCACATACCTTAACTTATTACTCACTCATAAGTCACTAGTCGACGTTTTAGTTTTAGGGTACAGTGCATTAAGTAAAGCTAACTATAGTAAGCTACATAGGTAGTAATAATACATTCACTTCATTCCTTAAATTTTAACACTTACTTTTTAAGCTTCTAAATATTCTTGTGTGACAAATTGTAGATTACGGTTATATTTATAACTATAAAATATGGTATTTAACATTTGAGGTTGTTATAAAGAGCCAAATATAGAATAATTACACCTATCTCAAATTAGCTACGAGTGACTCTAAATATTTTTCCTTTGTAGTAGTTAAAACAACTAATTGATATTATTGCACAGAAATTGTCAGTGGTTCGTAGCGAATGTTGATAAGGATCGCTTTACGGTAGAAGTGTAAAGGTGTGAAGGTGTAAACAAGCAAAAGTGTATCTGTCTGTACCCGTTCACAGTCCAGTTGTTTTTGAAGTGAAGGTTTGGAGCTTAATTTTTTCGCGATCTTCCTTTCCAGTGAGGCAGAACCACAACCCAGACATTAGTATAGAGATTGATTTTACTCATTTGCCTCTGGATTCCATAAAGAATTCGAACTTTGACCTTTGTTGAGGAATTGGTTTCATGGTACGGGCCATGCTAAAATAATTATTTATCTAGCAACAAAATACCAAGGTACATTATATATTAAAAACTAATAAATATTTTATTTAAATATGCTCATATTAAAACATTTATTTTATTATTTAGTTTTTGATCACCGATCCTATAGAATGGATAATTACCTATATCAATTACATAGCTTAAGAACATACTTGATTTATTTTTTGCTTAGCCTCGGCGATCGATTCAGCCTCAGCTCGTACAGACAGGATAATTGCACTCATTTCAACATTTGACAGCATACATTCGAAATTCGAATTGATAAGAATCGTAGAAGTTTTTATTCTAGTGAATAAGAACCAGACGTCGTGCACTTAATCAATTTGGACATGCAGATGCAGCCGTCTAACCACTAACTGTTAGCAGGCCAAAATAATTTAATTTATTTGATGTAACTCAAATGCTGTTGGCTGTTTTATATTTTATTTAAATACAACTTAAAATATTTTCTGAAGCAGACTTGGCTCGGAGCTGTTGTAAGCTACTCTATAGATGTATTTGGGTTGACACAAGTAGTATTATTGAGCAAGTGCTTACTGGAAACATTTTTTTCGTTGTCAAAAATTTAAATATATTGAATTAGAGTAGTTTATTTATTCAGCTACGCCATAAAGTTAAGTCAGTCAACATGAAGTTTTGTGTAACGCCAAAGTGATTAAAGTAGCTATCGCTTTGGCTGTATAAAACTCATATTTAGTTAAGGAAGTCACATTTTGTTGCATGTCAGTGTGAGAAATCCTTTTCCTTTTCAGTACTGAGTCGACCTTCGTAGAAGATTTAGTAGCGTGTTGTAACTTGCGTAGGTGCCCATTTTTATCAGCATATTCAGTCTCGTAATACTGTCAACGTAGCCCACATTCAGTCCGTCGGGTGTCAAAAACTATTTATACACGTTTAAACTCGGAAAGTTTCATAGCGTAAATTTCGTATCGATTGCAATTTGTTCCTTTCATATTTACATTTTATAGTAATAGTTCTGTGCACTATTCTTTATACTCAGTTTTGTAATTTTCGTGTGAAAGCGGTGTGTGAAATTCTTGGAGCTATTTCATATTATTTTGGTTTTGTAGCACCGTGCGTACCGGTGAGAGTAAAAAAGTTTTAAATACATTTAAATTAACGTCATCGTAAATACTGCCTAAGCAATGTTTATCGGCTTCATCTAATTAAATGCATAGTGTCGCAAAATCGTTTTCCATTTATTTATCTGATAAGCTTTTGTAGCTTAAAACAACCACGGAATTTAGTGTCTTAATTAAATAGTATAACTCTTGTTTTCTTTTTGTAGATGAGTCGAATCGGTAAAGGTACAGCGGCGCTGGAGTTATGGGCAAAGAATACGACAGATGGCTACCGAGGAGTGTCTATAAAAAATATGACAAAATCTTGGAGAAATGGCCTGGCTTTTTGTGCTTTAATTCACCGATTTCATCCAGAGCTTATGTAAGAACTGAATTCTCACTCTCACCGTTTTAATTGTTATGGATTGTAGATGACAGTATTATTTTCATTGCAAACTAAAATTTACTAAAATTTAACAAATGTCATATTTCGTCCTATATAGAGATTTCGACAGCTTGGATGAATCGGATATAATCGGGAATTGTTCATTAGCTTTCGAAGTGGCTGAGAGCAAGCTTGGCATACCAGCTCTTCTCGACCCCGAAGATATGTTGGCAAATGAAGTACCTGATCGTCTCAGTATCCTCACATACGTGGCACAATATTATAACACTTTGAAGAATAGTTCGAAAAAATCAAATGTGTCGCCTTCTGGAGCAGCCGTGGACGAAAATTTACCAAATGGAAATGTTTCTAACAGAGTGAGTTTTTTGTTTTTGCTTTTATTTCTATGACTACTTCTGCTTAGTTTAAAAGCATTCCTTAATTTCGTGTGAATATTGCGGAACATAATTCAAAGAATTCAGATACAAAATTTGTATTCTATCACACATTGTAAATCAAGCTTACTTTGGCTTCAGTTGGTAAATCAGGCAATACATTTTTAAGGGATACCTAAATTGAAGTGTTGATTCCAACACTCGTGCTTTTGCCTTGCCTTCAGGTGTGCTTAGTTATTTTAAATCGGTGGGTATCACACTCAGTGAGACACAAACAGGCTGATACAGGTGCTGTAAATGCTGCTTATATATAATACCATGCAGTAATATTAATTGACGCAGCTTATGGCAATCGAATAGTTTTGTATGCCAAATTAACATGCTAGTAGATAATATACAGTAGTGAAAGTCCTAGAATTAGGGTCTCATTAGAAATAAGGTTCCTTAATTTAAAAAAAAATATGTGTCACACATGTTTCATATTTCACACATTTTGTATACCTATTTTAGCTTAATTGAGTATTGTAATGCCGTGTTTTTCGAATTTCAATTTAACTGTCATAAAAATTACTAACCTTTTTATATATTCCCTGGAAATGTGGTTTTAAATTTTGCAATCTCCATTTTAACGTCAAAAATACCGTGGTTGCTCACTTAAAGTCAGTGGTTACACAGAATTTGAGAAAATCGAAACATTTTAAACATCTTTGCCAAATAACCGACCGTAGCAAACTATTTAATAGGCCGATATATATTTCAAAGTAAGTACCTACCTGTACCCATCTCAATTATGCCTACGTACAATTTAAAGTACAAATCCAGTCAGTTGCGATTGAGTTGAGACAATTGTGTACTATACATTCTGTAGCTTGCTTTATTTACTACACTAATAAAATCTACGACGTTTCGTGGGCTGCATATTATACATATTTGTTTTCGTAAATTTCCCATATATTTTCATGTTGCGTGGATACAGCTAATAATGGGTCAATTTGCGGGACTTTTGGGCACTTCATTTCATTTTATTCATGTACTAGAGTCGTGCGTGAAATGTTTTTCAGATATATGTTTGCTTAAAGGCTCAAAAATCTATCTCCGGCAGATTAAATATGTATACCCCAACTTTCTGACCTTGCGTATCCTAGTTTATAATAACTAAGCACAGTACAAACAAGATCGTGAATTAAAATTGGATTGTACCGCCTAGTGCTCGAGTTCAGCATAACGATCATGATAGTGAGAGTGAAGCTGTTATACATTGCCATTATCTGTGTAACGAATAACGCTGCTGCGTGACTCCACACACATATAATAAGTCTGAGTTAATGCAGAGAGCGTTCAAGTTTTACAATAGTGGCAGGAAGTGTAAGCATACTTATCTTTCAGGTGGATTCAGTAAGCTGAATAGAATATTCCAATAAATTGTATCATAATTTTTATCTTTACTTTACGCATTTTAGTTTTCAGTTTTTATTCTTTCGATTTCGATCAGATGCAGAGATTTGTTTGCTGCACTGTATTATCATTAGTAAGCACAACAATTTTTTTCCCACATACGTAACTGCATTGAAAAGAAGATGAAGATAAAATATTAGTTAAAGCGCGTACATACGCTAATATTTATGTAAAATGTATGAAATAATATAGCAGTAATTTCAATCTCGCATGAGCATTGCTGAGCCGCTTATACTCGTTGCTTTCTGAAACTTTTGGATTTTAGAAATCAGCAGTACACTGCTCGATTGTGTGAGTTATTACAGTTAAATTAAAGTAATAAATTCAGCCGAGGTCAACGCCAAGCACTATAAAAGTATTGATATGAGAGATCAATAAATAAAGAGCATGTTTTTGAATTTAACTAATCTTTATTATCTTTGCCCAGCGAAAATCAAAATAAAGAAATTATTATGTGTAAGCTCATAAATGAAAGTTTTATTAAAGTATTGTCAGTATACTGTTACAAAAAATAAAGGTATACCACTACTAGTGCATGCATCAAAATACTTGGTTTTTAAAGTAATTTTCCTGCGATCAGTCTTAGCTTCAGCAAAAGGAAAACTGGAGTGTGTGACTTTGAATTTATAAACGTGGGAATTAGGTACTTGTCGATTAAATAGGAGCATTAAAGCACAAATGGCTTTATTACAATTGTGTGTACAATTAGTATGTATGAGTGTATCCTTTCCTTATCTCCGCCTTCCCCATTTGTTTGCAAGTTAGCAAGGAAATGCCCATGGCTGACACGAGCACAGTCGACGACTGTACACTACTGTTGTTGTGTTGTATGTATATGTGTTTGTAGGTATGTACTGACGCAAACCTGATCTTGATTATGATTAATCATGAATTTCTTATGGGCTTTCTTTTTACTGCACAGTTGACTAAGTTCGCTCTTACAATTTACGATTTAGTTATGTATCAAGATGAGCGCTTTCAAACGTAGTATATTACGTTAGTATACCTAAGTTTTCTTATGTATCATAAATTCATTATTTAAAATTGCTGTTGCTCTGACTAGACGATATATGCATGCAGCACTAAAGTAACAGTACATTTTCTTTCACATTCAAATGGAAATATTCTTCAGGTCTTGCATTCCTCCCAGCAAAACAGAAGGAACTGTGTTTAGTCCACATTTTAAACTCTGTCAAGCTATGCCCTTGTCTGGTCCGTTGTTGTGATTGGAATTTAGAATTGCATTCGCAATATCAGCTCTGCTGCTGGTCAGTTGCCTCTTATTCTGTTGAAAAAGGCACGAATTGAACACTGCACAGTTCACTGTGTCATTTTTTCTTAACAGTTTGCATTGTGTGTAACTAGGAATTTTCTGTGAATTTTGAGTACTGTATTCATACATTATTTTGTACATATTCCCGTGGTCTGTTCGCATCAATTACGAATATAATTTCTATTCGTTGGTGCGGCCAGCTTTAACTTTAAATTTTTTGCGTTCCTAAATTGTTCTGTTCTTTGTTGTCGTTCTTGTGCGGCGTTTCGGCATATTCAAATATTTAAAACCTTAATCAAGGTCAACTCTAAATATGGGGTATGAAGTGTTTTGCTTGTGCTTAGTTAAAGTTATTTTAGTTTCCTGCGGGCGTTGTATATGCTGGATTAATTTCCTTTAGTGTGATTACGGTGATTTCATTGCTCATTTAAATTTTTAAAGACTTGACTTGGGCCTATCTTTTGGTATAAAAAAACGACGACGATAGATTTCACAATTTATTTTTGTAGGTAAATTAATAGACTATTCCTTGCATGCGTTATAATTATGTAAAAACTATGTAGTATGTGTTTTAAACAGTATCTGCTAGAATAATCTACAGTTTTAATGGTATTTACCCTGGATATTTTTATAACCTTCTATTAATCATTGTTATTGTACTTATATATGATGGCCTGTCAGTATGTTATTTTTTCGTAAGGACGCTGTTTTTTATACGAAGACAAAAGTTAAGTCAAAAGTACTCACGTCATAATATATTTACTGTCTGTGTAGCTCTTAATTTTTTCTGTTTGGTTATCATTTTTCCTCTGGCTGACATTTATTATTTATTTTCTACTATTAAAGTATCTCATTTACACACTCCTTTAAATCGATTGTATAATATGATAATATATATATATATAATACGATAATGCACTAAATAACCTATAAACTATAAATACGTTATGCTATGAAATTAGATATAAAGGACGTGAGTAACCTGGTTGTGGGGAGGGGGAGGATTTGAGGTTATTTAGCATTTAGCAGCATGCAGCATGACACAGAATATAAAACATGACTACTTACACGTATGCGGTATGCACCATAAATTCAGTTGTTCGAAGGAATAATTCTTTGTCTTATTATCCTTACCAAATCTATTGCGGTCATCGCTTCTTCACCGCAATAAAAATGTGTGACTGTCAAAGTCAAATTTTAAATGCGGTAAAAAAAATGGAATTTAAAGAAAAAACCACGTAGTTGATCGTATTATAGGTTCTTCTTTTGCTAATTACCCAAGTTAAGCTAGTGAATAATTCAGTTGTAGCTCTAGTTTATTCGTCTCAAGACGCTTCTGAGGCTTCCCTGCGTTTTCCTAAGGAATAAATTATGGTGAATCCAAAATACAAACCAAGTGCAACGATGAAAAGTATAGGTAGTTGAGAACTCCATAGTATCACAAATTTGTCTAATCCTTCAGTTTTCGTTTTTAATTTTTAAGGAAGTGATACTTTTAATTACATGTATTGTAGAAGTTGATAAACAGTAATTAACTGATGTCCTTATTCAGTATGCTCATTACTGTTGTCATTAATTGGGATTTCAATTCAATTCAAGTCCAATTCTGTACTTAATGTTGCTGTTATAAAAATAGTTCAAGTTTTACATAGATCAGTTGCAAACATTTGCAAAATTTAGGTTTCAGTAAAGTTTAAAATGACCTATTTTTTAATTTAATAACAGTTTTGTTCTGTAGCAATAAATTCCTTTGGTATTGTCTGTTTCAGGTTGGAAGCAAAAGGATAATGGACTCTGATGATATAATTGAGTCAACAAGAGACAGAACACCAAAAAGGCCGGTTCTTTTGAGTTCATCTACTGTTTGCTCAGTCTGCCACAATCCAGTCTACATTCTCGAACGTGTGTTATTCACCAAGAAATTATACCATCGATCTTGTTTCCGATGTTCCAATTGTGATTCCGTTCTCAACCCACAGACTGCAGATATTTCACCAGATGGTCGTCTCTTCTGTCTAGAAAACGATTGCCATCGTAAATTACAATTGCTGAGTCGTAAAATTTCCACAAGTACACCTACAAATATCAAAACCATGGAAAAGCAAAGTGATTTAAAAGCAAATCCTACTTTGGTTACGCAGAGTCAATTAGGGGATAAGCCATCCGATATTTTACGCACGATTTCAGTAGTTCCAGATTCAGTCGATTCAGAAAAACCGACACATAAACACGAAAAGGTGAAGCCGTCCGATTCTAATTCGAATACGTTGTACACAAATTCTAAGTATCAGTCTATCATTGAGTTCTTTTCTCAATCAGCTGATTCGGAAAAAGTCCCGGAAAAAGTTGGAATACTTCAAAAACAACCAGAGCCACAACCAGATCCGATACCAATGCAAGAAGATCCGTCTGATATCTTGCACACGGATACAACCGCTCAATCAAAAGCAATCAAAACGGCTGAATTGAGAAAAGAAAGCGGAGCTCAAAACGTAGTAGCTGTAGATTTAGAACGTAGAGGAATTCCACAGAAAATGGAAGAAAGTGAAATTCAAGATAATTCTAATCCTTTCATGGAGCCAGAATCAAATTTAGAGGGCGCAGTGCAATCATCAGTATCCGGAGAAAATGATACTTTTTCAACTCAAATCCTAAAAGAAAAGACGGAAAAGGACGAAGCAGCGGATTTCAAAAGTAAAATCAATATTGCAATAATATCGGAGGAAATCATAGAAGCTGATGATGAACTTCCAAATGATCGACTAAATGTTGAATTTGTGGAGAATCCTACTGACACGGATAAGACCAGAACTGTTAGTTTCTCAGCGATTGTAGAAGTGTCACAAATTGAGATAGACCCAAGTAGTGAAGTGATCGTTGCAAAAACAGAAGGAAAAATCGAACCCCTTAACATTCCAGCTAAACCGTTAGGTGATAGTGTTGTCGAAGTAATTGAATCACCCAAAACAAAACCAAAAAATGCATTTGAATTTATTAAAGACAATGTTGAAACGCTTTCCGGAACTAAAGAAAAAGTAAAGACACCGACTGAAGTTGATATTGTTGAGACACCGACTGAAGTTGATATTGTTAAGACACCGACTGAAGTTGATATTGTTACGACACCGACTGAAGTTGATATTGTTACGACACCGTCTGAAGTTGATATTGTTGTTACGAGTGTATTACCGGATGACATGCTGCGAATTCAATCGAAACATAAAGATAGTGAAGAAAACCAGCACGAGCTAGCGTCCCATAATGAGAGTGGTGTTGGTGACAGCCTTCAGAGTGACGTCAAATCTGAAACTGATTCAGTAAATTTATCCATTGGGGATTCAAAGGACAAGTTTTCTTCTTCGGGCTCTGCATCTGGTCAAGAGGATAAATGTGACGACCATGATGATGTGAATCAAATTATGAATGAAATGGCGGAAATTTCATCAACGTCGTTAGTACTGCCTGGGGGAGAAGGGGAATCCAGTGAGAATCAAACCCCTCGAAGGCTTCCTCGACTACCTAGATCAACAAGCCCTTCCCTTGACCGAAGTCCAGTGCCGACACCGACTCCGAGAAAAAGGATCAGTGGAAGAGAGCATCATGGAGAAAATAAAGAAGAACAGGCAAATGAATTATGGAAGACTAAAGACTATTACCCGTCGGAACTGAATCCATTTGAGTCTGAAGACACATTCACTCTCCAGCCTAGTGATATTCTTGTAGTGAAGAAGGCATCGTCCAGGGAGAGGTTAGCACCCTTAAATCCATTCGAAGATGATGAAGACGAAGAAGAACAAATAGTGCCTGTAGTACCTGTCAATTCGCCTCAATTTCTGCCTACTCCCCCACCAAAATCCCCAGCCCATTCGATTAATTCATCAAGATCAGTGGAGTCAATTAATGGATCTGTGAGGGGGCGGTCAAGAAAGAGTCGGCATGCTCCCTTACCACCTACAATGATGACGCCGAAGAAGGTCATTAGCCCACACAAAGGTCCCGCTCCCCCTCCTCCAAGTCAAACCCATTCTCAGCCATTGACAAACAACAATAACATTGGTACACCAGAGAAAAAAATAATCCCTGCGTCACCTGATTTACTCAAAGGTCTTAAAAATCAAGCAAACAAAGCTGCTGCTCAGCACTACAAGAAAAAGAGAAGAGCCCCACCACCTAAACGGTTTGTTACTCCATTACCTGAAGCCACTATAAAGACTGAACTCGCTGATCTTAATATCAAGGAAAAAGAGTTAGAAAGGCAGGGAATAAGTTTGGAAGCTACTATCCGGCGTATGATGGCACAGGTATGCACAACTGTGGGAAATCGCAGTTGAATTTTACTAAAGCTATGTTTAATTTTTATTGCAAGCGTAATAACCGAATTAAAGAAGTCAAAGTAAATGAGCTTTTATCAATACACATAGGATTCAAATAAAAAAACAAATATATATTGGTGTTAATGGGCAAAATTGTTATTTAGTTTAGCACATCATATTATTTTGATAACAAAATTTTGTGCGACCTATAAAATAAGTGTAGTATGTACATACTACATGGGTATTATAGGTTGGTATTGAACTTGAACTTGTATTTACATTATGTACATTACACTGAGCTATATTGCGTTATGCAGGAGGAGGACAGCAATGAAGAACAAATCGACGAGATGGTTATTCAGCTTTGGAGTATAGTCAATGAGAAAAATGATATCCTGAGGAGGCAGACAGAGCTTGATTATTTACGAAGAGGTCATCGTTTGGAGGTAGGCATGCTGATGCGGTTGCACTTTAGCATTAAAAAATGAAAATATTTGTGTCAGTAGTGTTAGTGGTGCTGCTCTATTGCAATCCTGTTTGCTTCGTTTTCTTATTTTTCCCGTGGCGCAATATGTCACGGAAGATCGGTTGTGTGCCTTAAATCAATAAATAAAACTTATAACGGTTATTTCGTAGGAACTTCAAGCAGAAGTTGAATTTCAACTGCGTGTTTTAATGGAGACTCCTAGCGATCAACGTCAACCCGGCCACGAAGAAGCTGAGCAACAACTACTTGAAGAGTAAGCATTTTAATTTTATTTCGTATAAAAAGGTGCCTTTGCTCACCAATTAAAGTACATATATTATCAAGCTCCTATCATATAGATGTCGAATAGAATAATTTAATTTCGACTGCAGTTTGCCTGTCAGGAAATTAATTATGGTTTTGTACAAATGTTTTCAGGTTATTAAAAATAGTAGATGAGCGGAATGAAGTGGTGGACTGGTTAGATTTTCATCGACAGATAGATCGTGAAGAAGATTTGCATGTCAGTCAATCATTAAGTTCATTCGCAACACTAAGTCGGTCAAGTACACCCACTCCAACACATGTTGTTCTTCCAATTAAGTCTGAAACTGTGACGGAAGACTCGAAAAACGGCACTATCAAAGGTAAAAACAAAGAAAAAGACAAAGGGAAGGAAGATGCAAAATCTAACAAGAAGTTTAAAATCGGATTTTTTAGCAAGAAAAAGAAAGCATCTAAATCCAAGAAACAGGATGAAGATAAAGATAACGATGAGAGTTTAAAAGTTGCTTAGACTGTAGGCATTTAATAGAAGACCGCTAAAATCTTAAAGCAAAATAAAGCCATCAGAAAATCTATTACCTACCGTTATTCTTCAGAGGATCCTTTTTAATATTAGTGAAACAAGGGGCAGTTAAAATAAGTATACCCCCTGTGCTTTTGAACGTATGCAGAAACTGCATCTCTAAAATGAACCCTAGTACGAATATAAATCATTTTCAAATTTAATTAAATAAGTGCATGTATGAGTTTGACGTAGTTGAAAGTAGTTTTAAGTAAGAATTTACAATTTACTTAAAACAACTATACCTCATCAAATACATGCTCGTAGTTTATTTTGTCCCGAATTCCATCGTAACATGTTTAACATAGTCTGGTACTTTGAAGAAATTATATTTATTGTGGCCAATAATACATTTACGTAACCAGGTTGCCATTTTTATATTACTGCACCGTCCTAGAAGCCTGAAGCTATTTATTTGTCGTGTGAAGTAGAACATATATTGTAGATTAATTAAGTCAATACACATTAAATAGATATAGAAAAGTATATTTTTCTCTTCAATGTAATATGTGTATCGCGGCGATACTATCGCCGATATTTCTTGCATTCCAATCTGAGCTGATAATGCTTTATTTTAATATTTTTAGTTTACTAGACAACAGACAAATGATTTTAAATTCAACTATAATATGCATTCCTTATGTTTATAATGCTGACAGTTACTAACCGGTAACGCTTAATGTCTTCCTTCGCATCATTCTATTTAACGCGTACAGTATTTTAATTTTATTAGTTAGATAATTATAATAATTAGCAGTGTGGGATCTGTTACATGCTGTGATTTACATTCAAACTCGTATAAAATAAGTGCAGTGATCAGTGATCCCCTTTACATTGATACACATTTTACTTCACTGCATAAACCAAGACGTTTATGACTTGTACAATAAAGGTACAAGTAGGATACTCAAAATCTTCAATCAGAAATTCCAATAATGTTTTAATAAAAATTCGTGTACTGATATTACTTGCTGACTGAATTACTGATCATTGTCACTAATGGTCAGTGGGAGTATCTTATTTTCTCTTTACTTTCTGAAGTAGTAACTATTGTACATACCATTTTTTTTTTAAATTTTAGTAGATAAATATTTTAATTTTTGAATATGCACAGCTCTGAAAATCTAGATGCCAAAATTATTCTTGAACCTTATCAAGTGGTTGTAACTTATGAACTAAACTTACTGTAGCTTTAACACAGCCAGACTATGTAATTTACCCACATATTCTACATAATTATTATACCTTTTATTATTTATACAGAGAAGCCATTGAAATCTTCTCATTTAAAATGGAATACCAACTTACCTTTAATTAAGTACCAACGCATGTTTACCAATACCAACCTTAATTCTTAACGATTCAAGTATGTAGTATGTAATGTATGTATAGTAGTAACTACATATTTCGTGTTAATCTAATTTATTTTATTTTACTTAACTTTATTCTAATGCAGTCCAAAATAGAGTATGCACATGTATATTCACACAAGATTACCAGTACCAGATTGTCAAAAAAAAATTTGCAAAGCATTTACATAATAAGTGATCAATGCAATCAATAAAATCATGTAGTTTCATGTAGGAACAGAAAGAGACAATCAGTCATATAACCATAACCAAATTATGTGTTTCAATTTTTATTTATCCGTACATATTACATATGCCTTATTTGCTCTGAATTTGAGTCCATACACAGTATGAATGCTCAGTGTCGGAGAGAATAATAATACTAATACTGAACTTTGTGTACTTATAGGCACTGACCGTGAATACGAGTGAGTACCTCATTTCTGCACCCACTGCTCTTTGTTGTTTAACGTTTGGCGAGTGTTATGAAGATTATACAGTCTGAACTCGAGTAGGCTTGTGGTGGTAGTTGTGGTCGTGGTCATGTATGTGCATTATTGCTATTACACGCTTATTATGCTAACAAGTTGCACCCTTACTTCATGAATTCTTTATTGCCCACAACCACACAACTGACAATATGTTGGACGCCAAACTTATTTACATGAAATGATCATGATAAAAAAATCTCGAAAGGAAGAAACTGGCTTTGATTTTCGCATCTTGATACACCTGGGTCTGATTTACTCATTCTTGTGCTCTCCTCCACTGATATACATATACAATACACTGTAGATTAAGATTAAGAAGTGCTCTGTTCTACAACAATGTAGTTGTAGATATTTATGTAATAACAACAAAATAGAACTAGTATATATGTTTCATTATCATCATTGGACATAACAGAACAGACAGCAATTACCTAATATCACGTACCCTAGCACATGCTACGCGATAACCATTTGGTCATGGCAAAGTCCTTATGACTTGGCGTATGGGAGTGGAAGAACGAGAGTAGATATTATACATGACACGAGACGAACTCAAGTGAAGATGGCAAGTGTAGTAAGAAACAGATATAACATGTGATAATAACACATTTTAAAGATGAGTGGTTATGCACATAATGAATGTGTATGCCTGCGGAGCCACTCACGATTCATATCCAAGATAGGACTTAAAAATACTCAAGTCAGCCGTCAAGAAATATGATTTGGAGTTTTAATTTTTTTTCCCATAATGGTAACAAGGAGCGAAGCTCGTGATTTTATGAAAGTAATCATCTGGATCTCTCAGAATCTCCTTTGACTGAGTGTTCTTTGAAGGGCGGAATGCCCGAGAAACAAATAATCTAGATGTTGATGAACTGAAAATAGCTTAGGGATGGTAATGATTCATACTATAATGTAATTCTCAGGAATTTGAGTGTTAAAATTGAACATTGATACGTAGTTGAAAAGTTGTAGGTTGTATAATCTTAGAAGTGAAGTGATACGAAAAAAATATCGGAGACAAGAAGAACAAGTTTTTATTTTCAAACTGTATGCGAATGACCTGACGGATCATGATCACGGATCAGGATCAGAATCAGCATCACCATCCCCATCCCCATCTCCATCATAGGCCAACAAGAATAATATGGCCAACTACAAGAAACCATTTGAGCCCAACTAATGAAATCTCCTGTTCATATTCCTATTATTTATCTACATTCTCTGGCTATATAAAAGAGGATGATTACACTTCGGGCATTTTCATTTAGGTTTAGCATTTTTAATTTAAGAATACCTTTTCATGGTTTTTGATTTATGCCAAGTGTTCCAATGAAAATTTGAGCGAGGCTTAGTATAAAATCATGGTCAGTACCTTCAACTCAGATCCAGTCTCAACTAAGACCGGCTGTTGAGAAGTCAGCGGAAAGAGCAAGTCTTTCAATATGGCATTCCTCATACGTCCAGTTTTTCTCTGTGTGGTTTTGTATTTGTGCTGTCAGGCTGAGGCGGATAGATACCAGTACAAGGATACTATTATTATTGAAGCAGGTAAGTTTACATAACTAACAGTATCTTTTATGTTAAAAAAAAGTTTTAAAGTATTTGATTTAATTAAAATAATCAAAATTCTAGGTCGTAGTTCAAATGGGGCTAGGACAAAGCGTCAGTTTTATTACCCAATTCAAAGCGTCCCCCTAAGATATCAACCTCCCAGAGGCGCTGAGGCGATTGAAGGACAAACTGGAACTGAGTGCACCACTCCAAATGGAGTCCCAGGAACTTGTGCCCGTCTGAGTGATTGCTACCCCGTTTTGTACACCCGAGCTCATGAAAATGGACTCCGTAATTTATCAAATCTTCCATTGGCTGAAGAATTAATGATCTCGTCCGGACTTTGTCCATCTCGGGGTATAGTCCGATTTCCAATTTACATAAAATGACTGAATACCTCATAATTACTGAATTATTGCACAAAAATAAATTATGAATTTGTTTACGTACGTTTTTTTAGATGTGACAGAGAACGTTATTTGCTGTCCAACCACCGCCCACCATTCATACCCAGAATATGAGCTCAATCATGGACACAGATTCTCTACCATTCAAGTTCCTAACTGTGGAAAGCGTGTTGTTGGCGGAACCAATGCTCCACCTGGAAAATACCCTTGGATTGTAAGCTTCAATATAACAATAATTGCGTATTAATCAAACCATGATTATGCTTTCAAGCGGTATGAATCACTGTCACCGTTCCTATTATATTAACTAACTGATTAATTCATTTGTTTGCAGGCAGCTTTGGTGACTCGTGGCCGTCAATTTTGTGGAGGCTCATTGATTGACAGTCAAACTATTATGACTGCTGCCCATTGTGTTTCACAGTAAGAGCCAAAATTCTTAATAATTGTATTGCATATTTCATTTGCTGAATGTGTTCGATTAACCTGACTAATTTATTTTTACAGTATGACAGGTCCAGATATTGAAAACTTAAGAGTTTACCTTGGCGCTCACAATGTTGTCGCTCTTAACGAGCCTGGACGGAAAACAGTTAAAGTTACAAAGGTTTTTTACCATAGAGGATTCAGCCACAGAACTTTGGTGAGCTATTTAAATTAATTGATTAATTTAGATTTTAAAAAAGTAAAGACTAACTATTATTAAGAAAGAACTCAAATTAACTTATAAAATTATAAGTGGAATGATATAATTTTATTAATAACTTCAAAAGCATGACGACATTGCCATTTTGAGACTGGCTACTAACGTTGACATAAGAGATGGAAACAACATCCGAGCCATTTGCTTGTCCGCCGGATCTCCTCCTTATGACACCGGAAATTCGATGGCCACTCTCGCTGGATGGGGAAAACAAGGATCCAATCTTCCACAACCACAAACATTGCTTCATGTCACGCTGCCTGTACTCAGACAAAGTGACTGCAGAGCCAAGTATGGAAATCAAGCTCCTGCAGGAATCACAGAGGGAATGGTTTGTGCCGGCGGAGGTGGAAAAGATGCTTGCCAAGTAAGCAAATAACATTATACTAATTACCTACCTAATTTTTGGGATACCTTCATCATGGATTTATTTTAATCTGTAAAGTGTGACTGTAGTCAGACACGTGCATAAACATAAAAACATACGTCACTATAATTACCTACCTTACTTTTTATTTTTACAGGGTGACAGCGGTGGACCATTGATGAGGCCACTTAATGGCAACAATAATGCTCAAACAGAGCAAATCGGAATTGTAAGCTGGGGAATCGGCTGCGGGACTTATCCAGGAGTGTATACCCGAGTTGATAAATATGTTGGATGGCTGGACCGGGCAAGACAACTGTAGTAATTTTTTTTGTTTAATTTAAAATACTATACTGAATTTTGAAACTGGGTACCATTATACGATTATCTCGAACTATGTAAAAGTATTTATTATAATTTATTAACTGCAACTATAATTTTAATATGATTGTAAATCATTGAATTCTTATCACAATAAAAATGATCAAAAATGAGCTGGAATAAATTCTAGATTGAATCGAGACAAAAATATTTAAATTCAATATAAATGCTTTGATTTTCTCACAATTAATTAAAACCAAACCGTGATTCCTTTCTGTCTTTCTGTCCTTCTTCAATTTCATTCATGAATTCCTGATTTTTCTCAGATATATTAAATTATGTGCATACATACTATTAATTATAAGATATGTTCACATGTACTACATAATGAATTGTAGCAGTAGCCAGTTTTGGTTCTGATTGAGATCGCACTGCATGTAAGTAACTTGAGATATTTAAATTCATTAACTACACGAATCAACGTCATTAGTTGGAGTGTTTAATACTATACTCGTTTTTAATGGAGCAGCAGTCGTTATAAAAAATAATAAGGTAACTATGTTATTTTTTCGTCTTTGTCTTTGTTGTGGTTTTTGGTGTGAACGCAGTCCATATGCATTACATGAAATTACATAAATTACATTCCGACTGATTACTGATTAAAAGCAACTTTGTTGAATCTAAAGTAAATGCTCGTACCTCACATTATTATTAATATAATAAAAAACAAGGGCTAAAGCCCTTGTTTTATGGCAGCCTTAACAGCAAAATTAAGCATTTTAAATTTGCCGCCAAATTTTAGTTTTAATTTACGTGTTTTAAATTAAGAGAAGCAATTAAGCCGCACAATGCGTTTTTGGTTATCTTATTGATCTTATTTACAATCAATTTCTGTAATACAGTAAAAAATTTAAAATTCCAATTTTTGAATTTCCCGCTAAAACATTAACTATTGTGTTAACTCAAGATTTCGACCGGTTACTCAATACATTTACACTAATATGATATATCATTGGAATGGTGACAATTAGGCAAAGCTAATGAACATGGTGTGGAAGCACGATCGTTATTAGTTTTTAAATGGTTTTTAAATAACATAATTGCAAATTTAAAAAAATTGACGGATTGTGTCGAGTGATATATCATTTGGAAGCTCTTCAAAAATAAGCAGACACCATTTTTTTTGTTTTTTGATTGTGACCCATACAACACATTTTTGGCGGCATTTAAAATTTAAATGACCGTTATTTTGAAAACGTTTTGTTATAATGGAGGCGCGTTCCGTTATTTGAATTCTACTGGTGATTAGCTTTCCAATGATATATGGCTCGATGAAATTGGTCCAGGATTGCAGAATTTTCAAAATTCCCGTAAATTATGTAGATAGGTAGTAATAATTTTAAATGCATTCTTCTTCAACGTAAGTGGAAGTTTACACGCTACAGTTAGTTTACAATTTAAATTCCTTTGTTATGTTAAAATTAGGTCAGTCTGGTCTACCTCGACACTACGTATTAATCACATAAGCTTCATTCATAAGTACTTTTAAACACATCCGTTATTTATCAATTTTACATTTGTGAGAAAAATCTGACTTTTGATCTTAAAACCTCCACAGCCGCAGACGTCAGCTTCGATTCGTGCGGCGAATGCAACTTAATAAACACAGATTACTCCTAACAAAGAAAAAATTATTAGAAACTATCATGCGCCATAAGTAGTATGCATAATATGTACAAGAAAGCAACCGTTTTATATGGTTGAATATTTCAACGTCTCTATTGATTACTGATTATTACTCTTCACATCGGTCAAGACTCAAGACCAAGGTGCGTAATAAAATGCGTAAACTGAACTTACAAATAACGATCTTTCCTTGGATTGGTGAACACATAGACTCGTCTGATGGATCTTGATAATTATGAAATTAATTTCATAACGATTAAATTTTTAAATCCGATTGTCCACCGATTGAGACTGTTTAAGCCTCAGCTAATTGACTGCTTTGTCAAAGTAATAAAGTCATCAGTGGAAATGGAAGGTGATTCTTTGCAAAATCGTAAAAAGTTAAGAACACATTTGTACTTACATAATGTGGCTTCTTGTAATTCCCTCGCCCCTCTAAGCCCTGAGCTGATAAAAATAAAAATTGCATAATTACATCCGTAATACTTTGGTCTGGCTTGTGCGTATGTAACTATGAAAGTAATTAAATGATTAAGTATAGGTACTTTATGTAAGTAAAAGATTATTTCGTCTGTTGTACTTATGTGTGGCTTCAAATGAATAATATAGCATTAATATATGACGTTGTTTTTGTTATTGTAGACGGAGTACGCTGGGAGGCAGAGTGAGAGGGCGAGAAAGAACGTAATAAAAGCTCATTTAATTATTGGTTGTTTACATCTACATTTTTATAAACACGTTTTTGAGGAGATATATCCATATTTATATGCGTAAAGTAGCAGCATCATGCATCAGGTCTGCATACTAAATAGCTATTTTTGTATTGCCCAATTATATCCTGATATGGATTATGTATATCAACAGCTTTATTAATATTGATATAATTAGCATACTTGTAATTTGTAAATGCACCTACGCGTCAAGTCTGCGTTGAAATTATGCCACAAAATGTGCTCAGTTGCATAATGAATCCTTTAAGCACACTCTTGATATTAACATTTTTGAGCTGTTCACAATTTGTAATTTTATTCATCACTTTTTTTTTTTTTTTTTTTTTTTTTTTTTTTTTTCGCGGGAAAGCTTGAAAGAACAACACTGCATTTTAGCTTCCTTAAAACTTTTAGTTTATAAAAAGACAATTTTGTAATTATTCACAATAATTTTAACTTTTGTTACTCATACATAGTAGTTTGTCACCTGCGCTACTCAATCCAATGAAATTTTTGTTCTGAAATCTTAATATTTTCATTCCTCTGGTCAAACAAAAATTTCTTAAATCTTCACAACTTCAAATCTGTGTGGAAACTAAAAAACCTGAATCTGTGGAATAGTCGTACCACACCTACTTAGGTACTACATCATCAGTACTTCTGACCGTGGAATCAGCAGTAACTTCACCTTTTTGCAACTCTAACTGCACCTTGATACTCTGGGTAATATATCTTATTACTCTCCCAGGTCACAACAGGTCATTAAGTTGGCAAATTAATTCTTGGACATCGAATGCTGGAGTTGTGGCCTGGGGTCACGTAAGGCAAGTTGCTAAATCAAACTATTTAAATCTAAATACCTATCTCCCTGAACTGTGAATGATCATTATTCAAAGCCTACTAAATATGAAACGAAATAAAACTAACGCTCCAACTGGGTTTGATATTAATGATTCCAAAGACGCGGAGGCTGGAAATAAATCATCAAGTGATCCTGACGATTCTGATCCAGATGACGACCAAAATGATGAAGAAGATATTCTATCAGTCTTGCAATCATTCAGAAAGGAACATAGTCAGGACATGAAATCAATCCGCTCTGATCTTAATGAATTGAAGACTACAGTCGGTGATCATACAAAACGGATTGAGAATATGGAAGGCAGCACGGATAGTCTCAAGAAGGAAATTGTGTGTTTAAAAGCTGAGCTCCTACATACTAACAACAATGTGCTTTTCAACCTCAACGAGCATCGCCGAAGAAATTTAATATTCAGTGGAGTGGACATCCAGCATGATTCAAACAGAGCTACAATGAAGGCTGAAATTGCTAAGGTCCTCTTATTTCTTACAATTACTGATATTAAAACTGTGGAATACACTCGAATTAAATTAAAAGAGGATAAGTATGGCATAATGTGTGAATTTGCTTCAGTTGTTGATCGTAATACGATTCTTTCAAAATGTTCACTTTTAAAATCTACCGACATCCAAATTTTTGAAGATCTAAGCCCAGAACAGAGGAGAATTAAAACTCATCTATTAGCCAGAGTCCGTGAAGAGAGGAAAAAACCCAACATAAATGCAAAGATCTGGTCCTCGCGTTATCTTATTGTTGAGTGCAAAGGGAAATCTTCTTTCTACGAATCTGATGGCAAGATATTATGTCAAGTCAAAACAATACAAGGATACGTCGCGAAGCCAAATAAGCAAGACAGCCAAAGTGCAAGTTCTGCAGGATCTCAACCCATCAAGAAGAAATAATATGCAGGGCACCCCATCACCTCTAATATAATATCTCCAATATCATCTCATCTAGTTATATGGAACATAAGTGGTTACAACAAAATTAACAATCTTTCTATTCCTGACAAAAATCTATTATTGAATGCGGACATAATATGTCTAAATGAAACATGGATTGAGTTTAATAATTTTAATTATACTTTATTTCAGAATTTCAATTCAATCTCTTCACCTGCTGTTCGACAAGCTACAACTGGTAGAGCTAGCGGGGGCTTAGTTGTTTTCTCAAATCCAAAAGTTTACAAATCGTGTGTTATAGAGACTAGTAGATTTTACATTATTATACGCTTAGAACACGTAATTACTAATAATACGTTTATTATTATTTTCTGCTACATACCACCTA
This sequence comes from Dicyrtomina minuta, assembly GCA_949802685.1. Lineage (NCBI taxonomy): Eukaryota > Metazoa > Arthropoda > Collembola > Symphypleona > Dicyrtomidae > Dicyrtomina > Dicyrtomina minuta. Next base: position 39,063,493 of record OX461810.1, on the reverse strand, counting down.
GTAGTAAGTACCACTACGTACTACCAATTTTATCTGAAAGTATAAGCAAGGTAAAATTTAATTATTTAAACACCCCTATTACTGTATGTGGGGACTTTAATGCTCGTGTTGGAAATCTAAACGAAGAGGTCTCTAGATTTGTTTGTGCACCCCCACTAGCCCCAGTCCGAAGCTCTCTCGATGAAACAATTAACAGCAGGGGAGGAGAACTTGTTGAGATGCTTGAACTTAACTCTTTTTTTCTTATTAATGGTAGAACAATCTCTGATTCTCCATCTCAATTTACATATGTATCTAAGGTTGGAAAGAGTACTATTGATTTAGTGTGGGGCGATGCATTAGGTGTAAATATTATATATGATTTATGTTTTTTGAATTTTCCGGATTCAGATCATCTACCGTGCCTGGTCAGTTTAAATTTTCCATCAATAGAACAACAGTCTCAGAGCTCAGATTGCAGAGGTATAAAATGGAATCCCCAAAAGTCAAAGGAGTTTATTTCTTACCTAAACCAGCATATGGGAGTAGTAGACGGCAACCACCTCAGCTACTACAATAATTTTATTGAGCTGCTTATAAACGCGGCTTGTATCAACCGTATGACGTCTAGGCAAAGCAAAAATCAAGTAAATAATAATCAACCCTGGTTTGATGCGGAGTGCTTGTATAGGCGAGAAAAACTTAAAATGCTTCTGAGAAAGGCGCGTGAAAATTATAGTCGACCTCTATTGAACTGCTATTTTGCCGCCCGTAAACTGTTTTCAAGTTTAGTAAAAAGTAAAAAACGAGGCTACTGGGACAATATTCAACAGCAGTTGTCAAATGTTAGATCACCCACTGAATTTTGGAAATGTGTAGGCAAATTTAGAAAAAATCATACAGTACAATGTAAAATAGGTATTTTGGAGTGGGAGCAATTTTACACTCACATTATGCCACCTAGTCAATTGTGTGAGACTATAACATTTTCAAATGCGGACGATACACTGGATGCGGAGTTTACAATTCAGGAGCTTCTTTTTTCTGTTAATTCACTTAAAACTAACAAGGCTGCAGGTCCCGATCTAATCCCGAACGAAATTATACGAAGTTTTCCTAATTATATTTTAAACGAAATTCTAAATCTTTTCAATTTCTTTTTTAGCGAGGGTATTACACCAGACAGTTGGTCCGAAATTGACATCGTTATGATCTTTAAGAAAGGTAACTGCACTCTTCCTACAAATTACCGAGGAATAGCCCTAGTCAACACATTTGCCAAGCTCTTTACCTCAATTATAAACAACAGGTTGTACAACTGGTGCGAAAGCAACAACATTCTTCCAGAGTCGCAATCAGGCTTTCGAAAAGGCAGAGGCTGCTTAGATCAAATTTTTTCGTTAATGTCAATTATTCAATCAAAGTTGTGCAAAAAAAGGGGAAAGTTATTTGCTCTATTTGTTGATTTTACTCGCGCTTTTGACAGCATTCCGCATCAAAGACTATGGGAAAAAATGCACAGCTTAGGTATCAGCGGTAAAATAATACGTGTAATTAAATCTATTTATGACAAAAGTAAGTTTAGAGTAAAATCACTTAGTGGATATTCACGGTTCTTTAATATAACGTTGGGAGTCCTACAAGGGGAAATTTTAAGCCCTCTTTTATTTTCTATTTATGTAAGTGATATTGACAAATATTTAACTTCTAGAGGGGCTAAACCTGTAAGTTTTGGGGGGACGAACGAGGTCGATCTTTTAATGCTGGCAGACGATAATTCAACCTTAGCAGAAACAAAACTCTCACTGCAAGCTAAAATAGATATACTATCAGACTACTGTAGCGAAAATAAGTTGGTAATAAATCTAGGTAAAACTAAAATTATTGTATTTCGTAAAGGTGGTCCCTTATGTAAGTCGTGGCAGTGGTCGTTAGACGGTCAACCGATAGAAGTAGTCAGCTCATATGTATACCTAGGGGTTGCATTTAGTTCCTCTGGAGTTTTTCGCAATGCTGCAGATTTGCTAATAAGTAAAGCAAACTCCTCGACTGGATGTATAATTGATACATTTAGAAGAAGCAAAATAAAATCATGGGCAGGAAAAATTAAACTTTTTGATGCTGTGGTAATTCCTACTGTTACATATGCTGCTGCAATTTGGGGTCTGAGATACGTTGAGAAGATAGAAAGAGTTCAAACTGGATTTCTTAAGAAGTTACTAAAAGTGCCGATCTATACCCCGGGTTATTTGGTTCGATGCGAAACTGGAAGGTTACATTCAAAGTGTCATATTTATTCCATTACCCTAAAATTCTGGTTTCGCATCTTACTTATGACCCCGGATAGGCTGGCGAAAAAGTGCTACTCTAGGTTAACGGACCTAATAAAGCTTAAAGATGTTCAGGAATCATACAATTGGGCACTTCAGATTAAAAATATTCTGGACTCTGCTGGCTTTTCGTTTGTGTGGAATGCCCAGTCACCGGTGATCCTTGCTGAAAATTTTAAAAATATCATTCAATGTATTACTGACCAGGCCAGACAGGATGATCTATCCCATGTGAATAACTCTTCGTACCATCAATACTACCACCTAATTAAATCTAATTTCATGTGTAGTAAGTATTTAAAATTAATGCTACCAATTCAAACAGTCCGAGTGTGCTCTCAACTGCGACTAAGCAGTAGTTTTATATCGTGTAATAATGTATATCTTAAGTTTAACTGCAATGAAAGTTGTATGCAATGTGGGCCCTCGTTTCACGATTCTATTTTCCATTTCTTCGTAGAATGCTCAAAGTACCAGACTCTACGAACCAAACACCTTCAACATTACAATGTAAACTGTATGACAGAGATAGAGTACAATCATTTCCTTAAAAACTTAAATTGTGTCAACAAAATTATGAAGGTTTTTTCCTTTGTTAAAGAATGTTTATCCACTATACAAGTGTAAATGTTTTAATTTTAAACCGAAAAACTCCTGTTGTATTTTGTAATTCAAAACTTATACCCTCCTCTGTTCGTATCTAACATGCATCTGCATCGGAAGTGGAACAAATTCCGATTGCAGCGTATTATCTCATTAGCTTAATATTAATCTGTAATCATATTGTGTGTGTGATGGGTAATGCCCGAAAGCACATTATTTTTTCTTGAATAAATTCGTATTCGTAATTTTATTCATCACTGAATTGAAATATGCACATTTTTGCGACATCATTAAATTTAAATGTCATTTAAATGCAAGGCGGTTTCATACAAGTGTGTACTTTCAAGTGTGATTATATTTATTTTTTAATATACTTTACAAAAACATGACCGATCGTGCACCCTGTCATCATAGAAAAACAAGCTCATGTTTATAAATTAATAATTAATTTTTTGGACACTAATTTTATGAATGAACTAAGCAGCTATTTTTGACCCTTTCCATAAACGTTTGCTTCATACAAACAAAGGAGGGGGGCTGCTGCATAATGAGAATTTGTATGAACGAGCGAACGATGAGCACGTAAATATCTGTAAAGTTCAAAGTAATTGTGGGAAAGATGCTCATTTTGTACTCATGACATCTAAATTTCTAGCATCTCTTACATCTCTAATTTATTCAATGAGTGCATTTTCGAATGTGCTGAAGTACAAATGCCTCTGTATATGGTGAGATTGTTATAAGTATTTTTAATTATAATGGCTCTATTTTTTAATGTTACTTTAGTTTCAATTTTTCTGTCCTTAACACTCACGCATTAATTATTCCGTTTTAGTATTAAAGGCTATGGCAAGTACATAATGTGTAATACTAGGCATGCATTGGAAGTTAAATTCCGATTTTACTAATATCCGATGGACTTGAATATAAATTTCAACATTTCAATTTCAACTAAAGGACGCTATAGCTATAAGAAGCATCGAAATAGAAAACCCGTGCCTTTCCACCTGCCTCATAGCAGTTCCGCTGTAACCATTTAATTTTCGCAGTGTGTAAATTATAATTTCCTACAGATTCGTTGAAAAGCTAATCATCAACCCTAGTAACACAGTTGTGTGGATTCTAAGCTATATAATTTCAATAATTGCACAGGATAGTCCTAAGTTCCTCATGTCTACACGCATGGTACAAAAATACGCAGCGCCTTACAGTAGTTTGTTCGATCCAATAAAGGATGTTATTTCAATTCTGAAAAATAAAAAAATTATTTTGCCTAAATCGCATAACGTATTGGCATGCAAATTCAAGCAGCAATAAAAAAGGTGTACATTGTACCTACATAGTAGCATTTAATAGTAGCGCAAACATTATACAAACCTGTTTCAAATTTATATTAACAATGCTGGCATACATGCATATATACATCTACATAGGTATAAGCTTTTAAATCTTGTACAGGTAGAGGAAGTCTAATCGTAAGTGTTGAAGCATATTTACTTGCCATATAATTATCATATCATATACAAGAAGGGTCTTTTCTTTATTCCATTTTTGCATTGAAGAAACGAAACCTTTTTTATTTGACCAAAAAAAAATTGTGATTTTCAAATCGAGTTAAGGCACGATTTCGCATTGCTTTAAGATTACATACAGAAGAAGAATGTAATAGTGCATTACTGCAACCACATTTTTTTTTCTTACAAAAAAAACACATTTCTGAATTCGTGAACCCCCAATTTTCAATGGTATTATTCAGCTAATATTTATATATATCTATTATATAAATGCGATAACGGCTCATAAATTCCTGTAATTTTAATTAGTAGTACAATCAAAACGGAAATTAAAAACTGCAATTGGGAAATTACTAAATTATAATTACTAGACTTACACAAGTTACACATCAACACATCAAATTTACATTTCTCCTTATTCAATGATTCGAAGTATATATATGCCATTAACCGCATCCATTATTACATTGCTTACTTAAGTCGTATTTATGAATATGCATGCGTAGCGAATGCGTGTATGGACTATTATGCTGCTGCTGCTGCTCACATACATATTAAATTAAAAACATTAAAAACTAAACACTCAAATTAAACACTTTAGCATACACATCAATTAAAGTTGCTAAGTTTTGGACGACAGAATTCCAACAGCATTGCTTATAGTTAATCGACAAGCCCATTGATTACGAAGAAACAACGAAAGATTGGCCATCACAAGGCTAAATTAGAAACGCTGTTATTTAAAATTCATATAAAAGTGCAGTGTGGTTGGTCATACTCGTTCAAACCACCACTAATAAATCACTAGCAAAATCATTAAATTATTTTTTTTGTACAAACTAAATTGGGTACATCAATATAACAACAATGAAAGAACTTTGACTTGGACCGAATCTAAAAAAAAAGTGTGTACAGTAAATGGAAAAGGGAAAAGGCAATGTGAGTTCATTGAAAGGGAAAAATGTTTATGTGATTAAAAAAAATATAACCCACAGGAGATATTATGTATAAGTAAATAGTTGGTGGCTTGGTGGTACTCTTATTATTAAGTTGTTAGTAGTTTGTACGTTCCACTGATGTCCCTGCATTTTTATATTACTGCCTTTGTACTTACAGTATAGTAACTAGAACTACGCAAAATATGTGTAAAAAAACAGTGAATGGGAATTCTACTGACTGTTATGATTAGAACAAAAATGAAAACGCTCTATACAAATATACGCGCTGGCTGTGCGGTTAATCGTATTGGGAATGACTTTTGAATGTTATTTAACAGTGTGGGTTTTTTTATTTTTCGTTGATGCACGAATGAAGATACTTGGTGAATGTCTTATTAAGTCTGTAGGGAACATATTCAAAGTTTTTCAGAGTTTGGATTTGGCATTGTTGTCGCAGGTTAAAGGTGAGACGGAGAGTGAGGGGCTCACTGACTTTGCGACTCTAAAGCTTTTGGTGCTATGGTAGTGACAGTGCGTGTGTGTTACTTTGATAAACCTGAACTAGCCTTACTTACTACCATTAGCATTCACTATTAATGAAAAAAAAGAGCACATCAGACAGTCTGTCCCCTTTCTTTCCATAGTATATGCATATACAGGTCCTTTCAGTTTCTACAGTCCATATTTTAGATGCTCACGATCATTGAGTAGAACAGCAGACCACAGGAGAGATAGGAGATTCACGGTGACGCGACGGCGACGGTGACTGCAGAATGCAGAATGCAGAAGCATGGCAAATGCCGTCCAAGTAAAAGATTAACATTTGAGAGACAGTTGTCTTAAGTACCTATCTACATAGTTTTTTTTTTATTATTTACAAATATTTTACTGATAGTCTATAGGCGATCCTGACCTTACCAGTATGAGTAGTGAAGCTTATAGAGAAGTAGAATACTACAAAATGTGTGTGTGTATCCGCTGTCTCCTGTAACTCTCGTCACTGCTCCACGACAATACCACATTAATTGTCTCTACTCTTAAGTAATAACTTTTCGCCCCATTACTTTTCTCCCCATATGAACAATTTTTATACCAGCTCCCGTGGATTAATTTTGGTTAGTTTCACTTCATCTGCCAGACTAAACAGTCAGAAGTAGACAAGTTTACAGCCTTACAGGACATAGCTGAGTAAATTGCACTAAATAGATATCATCACCGCAACGGCGTCGTCGCCTTCCTTCCCTGTGTATTTACTACGGTCATACAGCTAGGCTCATAACAAACATTTTTTCTTACAATTCTCAAAATTGTGACAATGAGCATGAGTAGCAGTTGCAGTTAGCGATAGCACAGACAGTTTTACGACGAGTCAACAGTAACTAACTATAAGTGATACATATTTTATATTTTTCGAATTAATTTAAAACATAATATATTGAAGAAGATACCTGACGTTCAAAATGCCGCCACAAGACCATCTCTACTTTTTGAATCAATACCAACAGAGCTTCAACAGTCTGAACAATTGGTTCCCTGCCATTTTGTATGGCTTCATCGGGGCTCTGTCCACGTATATTATGGCCTGGCATAATATGGACATGATCTCGGATCGTTTCCGGGCTTCGTATGGTGATCACCAGAATACTTTCGATTTCGTTATTGGTAAGGTTATCATTTGTCAATGTCTTTATAGAATACAAAGTACAAGGCAAAAACGTTTGTCTGGGTTGTTTTTGCTAAAAGTAGTAGATTTATATGCAAATTCTATTGCATGCTGCATGTTTCGTTAAAACTGCATGAGCTTCCTCACTCTCACTCTCTGTGAATGTAAGTCATTTTTTTTGTTTTAATTTTTCATTTTAATAATAATAATTATTTATTTATTAAGTCGACTTTAGTCTTATACAAGTAGTTTATGCACATTTATTTATGCAAGCACTGTTACACTGCACTGTTATTACCGTAGATTAGTTTGTCACATTTTGTAATTATTAAGGATGGTGAAAATTGAACGACAAAATAATAACATTGTTTAACAATGACGTAAAGAATAAGAAATCTACGTATTATATTAGGGAAACGATTTGTTTTTCAAAAAACTGTGCTACTTTGTGTATCTTAATAATAATTACTGTCAGCACAGATTTGTGACGTGTCAAACAAGTCAGTCCTGATTTTGTTTTACATTTTTAAAAAATTAAATTTTAGTGATATTACCCTATTAACTATAAAACTACGGGGTCCAAATTGTAAAGTAGCACACAAATTTCTTGGTTAATAATTTACAACAGGAAACGTTTTGCAGTTCTGCGTATATAGAAAGGAATTTTTAAATTGTTTCAAAACGTCCAACAATAAGTTAGTAGATACTATAATAATCTTAAGCATCAATATCCTGCGCATTAAATTTGTATGGATGTAGCAAAGTATAGATAAGTTTAATAGCGGACAATTTGAGCTAGTACATACATAATATAGTGTGTGCACTAATAATAGTAGATAATTACATGAAAACCTGACCTACGATTACAATACGCGCTACGATGTCATGTACATAATTAAATAAGTACGACCATAATAGAATACCAGCGCCATAACCACAGGCTATATTCAGTTCACACGACAGATATGCATGGGTAATAAGATAGTTAACTTATTATGTAGTATATGCATTCAACTTCATTATTGTAACAACAACAACAATACACGACAATTGATACACATCACGCGTGCCGTCGAACACTGATATGTATATGCTAATCAGCATAAGCCAATTTGTTTATTTAATGCTGCCAACTCACGTGACACGTTGGTATTTTCTATTTTTTTAAAGCGTGTGACATCTGTTTGAGAGAATCGAGTTGTATTGTATTATTTTTATTGTCATCATAGATCTGACGATAAGTTACAGTCATAAAAATGTAATACACAACATAATGCACTGTAATACTACAGAATATTTAAAGACTACCGGCGATGAAATAATTATTATTATAAAATAAAAAAATCTCAGCGAGTTTACTAAACGAGTTTTCAATAAGCTGACGATGAGAACTACAGCGACAAAAAATTATCTGACAAAAACATTTTGTACTAAAAAACATAACCCCGTAGTAGTATATATAATTTAATGTAACACACTCCTAATATTAATATTTTATGACTTGGAGCAATTACAATTAAAATAGCCCCACGGCTGCTTTTTATCGCAGCAGCTTTATTATATTACATTTATCATTCCTTAGCAAAATTGCAGATTTACATCACATAAACCTAATAATAATTAATTCTTAATTAAGTCTATTCAAGTGTTCACAACTCGAATCACGTTACAGGAAAAAATATATTTCGTCAGAATTTCAAATTTCACAAAAATTATTAGGCTCTTGACTTTTAATTACTGTTGTGCTATCAAGAATGGTCGTTTGTGTCAGGTATCTGCCTCTTCTAATTTAATTTCTATTTTCCATTCATCTTCATAGTAGTCTTTACAAGTAATTGTGTCCACATCTCCCGAGACAATTATAATTTTGGTGGAGTAATTTTTACTTTTCTTAATTATTATTGTGCTTGTGCGAAGCCTTATTTACAAATTATGCGTGAATATCATGGACTCCACAAATGAGTATGTAGGTGCAGGTATGTGACAAGGAGATAATTATATGCAACTTAGATTTTTTAATCCAGTATATAAATTAATAATTGTGGAGACTCACAGTAAATTATAAACGAGATTTCTATAAAAATGAAGTGCAACCGGTTGACGCTTCGAAGCTCTTAAGTTATACTGTGAAAACAAAGCTCAAAAGTTGCGCCATTTAATTGTATTTAAGCATTGCAAGGTTTGGGGCGGCTAAAATGCCAATAGTATTTTCATAAAAGATAACTCGTAGTGAGTCCTGCGTGTGTGTGTGAAGTTGAGGACGTCTTGCACACTTTTAAATAATATTTAATGGAAATATGAACGTAGAAAAAGACAAAAAGAGTAAAGTCAAAACAAAACTACTTTTTCTCATTAATTTTTTTTATTGATTTTTTTCCTACACATTCTACATTTAAATGTACAGCGATTTATTTAACTGTTTCAAGTTTGCTGCAATAATAATTTTTTTACTTTTTATTTCAATCACATTTCCATCCCTGGTCTTAAGTACATAGATTGGCTTTTTTTCTAGCATTACAAAGTTTTTGCGTTTACATGCTTGACTGAAGGTGTAGTAATATCCTATAAAATTTGTAACTCTCAAGTCGCGAAGCAAAATCGCTCCATACTCCATACATAGCATATTATTATAGACATATTATGTGCATGTAATCTGAACTGGGCATATTATTTCAATGACATAATAATGATGGCTCTTCTGGTCTCTGGTAGTTTAGTTAATAGTGTGAAGTGTGGCTAATGTAGGTATATATAGGTAGGTAGGTATAGAGAGGCCTTTGAAAACTCGTTCAACCATTGAACCACACATGCACAATTTTGTAGGTATGTACATATAAAACGATTACCTCAACTCCAAGTCCAAATCCAGCCTACAGGCTCTGTAATAACTCAGCTTAACTAAAACAGTACGTGTGTGAGTAGACATAATGTCAGGATCCTTATTAATGTTTTGGATTTTGGATACAGACAAGTGAAAGAAATTTAAAGGGACACACTCACATACCTAGGTACCATTTTGATATTGCAATGACAATGATTTGACGTATCTGACTAAGCACTTGAAATTAGGAAATATTATGTTATTTATTCGGCAAACCAGCTGTTACTTTATCCTTTGTAGTACCTATATTAGTATATTGCACATGATCACTCTTTGTCTTTTTGCACATAGGATTTTTTGGGGGGTTTTTAGGTATGCAATGTGCAACACGGTATTTGAGAGGGCGATGAGAGTACAGTGCATTTAAGTATAAGCGTCTACGTCTACTGCACTGACAATAGCTTAATAGCGAAAACGAAAACAAGTTTTGAGAGGAAAGATGGTTATGTTTGTTAAGGGTATATATGTGTGTGTGTGCGTTTGATATTTTATGCTATACCTGTTGTGATTTGCATGATGATTATTATTACTATTGTATTTTGGTCCTGGGTGTAATTTGCAATGAATATTTTAAGCAACTTTCGTCCATATAAATAGTGACTATACATATAGTAATAGTAATGGATACAGGGAGGTAATTGACAAGTTTACAAGTTTTTAAAATACTCAGCCACCTTGACGACTATGTCCAGTGTTTTGTTTTGATCTTTACTTTTACTTTTGTGACTGATTACCTATAATAATGCACAAATAGTATAGCTACTGTCTACTCTATATCTATGTATATCTATAACTGACTGCTTATTGATGCATGTGCAAGGCCAGGCTAATGACCGCTTCTGAATGTGGTAATTTTTGTTATTTTCGTTTTCTTTTGCACCCCCATATGCTTGTGTAATGTTGTAATTGCTACATAATTGATAATTGACCACGACACTAAATCTTCCAAATTCAAAGTGAAGACCCAAAAAAATAGTGTCAATCTCGCCATTTAATTTTAACTTTCTAATTTATATAATTTGTGACAATTATTAATACAGTTGGGGCAGGTGCGGCGGGGTCAGTGGTGGCAAACCGATTGAGCGCCCAGTACAATGTGCTTCTTCTTGAGGCTGGAGGAGAGCCTAATCCGTTTAGTTCCGTGCCGGGTCTCTCTTTCCTCCTGCTCAGCTATCCTCAGCTAGATTGGCTTCACAAAACTGTACCACAGAAAAAAGCATGCTTTGCTCTTCCTAATCAAGTATGGATTTTCTTTATAACTATAGCATGCAATTGCAGTGAAGCTTACAGTTAGAAACTTACATGTTTTAATTGTTTGCAATAACTGCTCAAATCGATATCGCATGCATGTAACATCATCATTATTGCAAAATCCAAGCGGTAGTTGGTAGTTTTATTAATTTTACAAGGAATTTTACAATATTTTCCTTTTCCTATGCACCTTTTTTCTACGAAATGACACAAAAAAACTAAAAAAAAAAGGAAACGTCGTTGCTTGTGTGTAGTTTTTGATATTTTGTAACGTTTGTACCGTCACCAATTATTATACCTTTTTTTCTAATTGTGCATGTTATTATGTTTTCATTGATTTCTTATGTAATTACAGCAAGCCGGTTGGTCTGCAGGAAAGGGGCTCGGCGGTACATCTAATGCAAATGTAAGTGCTGATATGGTGTTTAACTTAACATACCTTTCCTCGTTAGTCAGCCTATCGCTACCAAATATATTATAAAGTAATCTGAAATTGAGGTATTTTGTCGTGATTACAGTTTCTCATTTATTTGAGAGGACACCCCAGAGATTTTGACACATGGGCAAATATCACAGGAGACGACTCGTGGACGTATGATGGAGTCCTTCCTCATTTTAAAAGTATTGAGAATTACGAGGGTGAATTCGACAATGGTAATTTAATCAACGATAAAATTTCAAACTTTGCATATGTATTGTTCTTGATAGATTTCTTACTAAGAAATTCTCAACCATATCTTTATTACCAAATTAATCACCGCTTTTAATGTGAATTTGAATAATTATTGCTCTCGATAGATGAATTCCATGGCCATTCTGGAGAAATGAGAATTGCAGTACCGGATTATAAGGGAATGGGGGATACTTTCGTTGAAGCAGCTCAAGAACTTGGTTACCCCCGTGTGGATTTGAATGGAAGATTCACTCAAGGTTACAAAATTTAAAAAAAGACCACTTTACATTTTATTTAATATTAAGTTGAAATTGTGGAAACCCGCAATTAATTAATGGACCTACGGTGTTGCTATAATTTATTCCTTAATCAAATTTTTCTATAATCCACAGGATTTTCTCCTGTTTTCAATCCGACCCGGAATGGACGACGAGATGGAAGTTATAAAGCATTTATTGAGCCCATACGTGACAGACCATCCCTTACCATTTACAAGTTCTCAACGGTCAGCAGGGTAAGTATCCAATTCAATTTATTAATTATTACTTTTTTTATAGGAATGTGAAGTAGCTTGTGTCATAATATGCTGACAGTATATTTAGCACTGCTGATCAAGAATTAATTTAGTACTTTAGTTCTCAGTAAACATGCGTCATAAGATTAGTATTCTCATTTTTTATATTTTACATGATTGTAGGTTTTACTCAATGAAAAAAATGAGGCTTACGGTGTTGTTTACGAGCGTCATGGAGTTGAGAAGACAGCTTTTGCAACCAAAGAAGTTATTCTATCTGGAGGTGCTATGGGCTCGCCTAAAATTCTAATGCAATCTGGGATTGGCCCGAAAGAACATTTAGAGTCCCTAGGGGTACGTACATAATGTGAAGTTTTTGTTTGTTGTTAAATTATTATAATTATATTATCACTGATTGCAAGATTTGAAAACGCAACTGACTGACACATTCTGCAACACCCCAGTAACCCGTTTGAATTCAAGGCGAAGAAATATCTCCATGGTCTCAAGATTATTTTTATTTACATTTCTCTAAGAAGCAAGTACTTAAAGTGACTATTTTTTGCACATTTTTTAGATACCGGTAAAAGCTGACTTGCCAGTAGGGAAAAATCTTCAGGACCATATCTCAACTTATCTCGGCCCGTTTTTCGTGGACAAGCCAATTACATTTTTGATGGACAGGGACGTTACTGCATCCTCCTTTGTGGAATTTACTCAGAGTGGGAAGGGCACTCTGACTACATCAGGTGCTCTAGCATCAGGTTTCGTCTCTTCGTCCAAGGCTTATGCGGATGGGGAAGGGAACTGGCCGGATATTCAGTTTATTCTTTTGGGAACAGCCGTCTACAAGAAAATGGCTCAGGACTTTGCTCGTGCATTTCATGTCGACCCAGACAAAATGCAGAAATACATGGCTCACGCTGTTGGGAAAGACTCGTTCCAAGTCATCACAACGGTGGCGAGACCCAAAGCTCGTGGCGAGATTCTACTGAGCAGTGCTGATCCGAACAGTCCCCTCATCATTGATCCACACTATTTGGAAAATGATCATGACACTCAAGTGTTTGTGGAGGGTGTCAAGAGAGCCATTTATCTTGTTGAGAATACGACGACGTTCAATGAGCTAAATGGCCGCTTCACGGATGTCCCCTTCCCGGGCTGTGAGTCCGTCCCTTTCCGAAGTGATGCATACTGGGAATGCTTTGTTCGACAATACTCAATCACATTACATCACATCGTCGGGACTTGTTCGATGGGGAAGAGGGACTCTAGGGAAGCTGTTGTGGATCCAAATTTGAATGTTATCGGTGTTCCAAGACTACGAGTCATCGATGCATCCGTCATGCCCATAGTTGTTGTGAGCAATACACAAGCTGCCACTGCCATGATTGGGGAAAAAGGTTCTCAGCTCATTCTGGAAACTTGGAGAAATTCATTTCATGGCGACAATAACGAAATTATAAGATAACGATAACCCATAAGATTATTCCACCTGCACAACATCTATATAGATATAGTATATAATGAGTGCTTTATTTTGATATGAATATTTAAATGTTTTAAAATTCATTCCGTTTGTACAAAAGCAAAACGTGCCTGACGCCAATAGTGTAATTTCCAATAAGGATAAGAAGGGACAAAAACGTTATGCACCATGTGTCAATGCTACACGACTGTTCAGTAGACTTAGATTTAGGTTTAAATGTATAGATTATTACATAGTATTCGTGTAAATTACTAGAGTTAATGATGGTGATTAGTGATAAGATACGGGAAAGGGAGTCAAATGTGTTCTTATTTTAAGTCACACCAGAGTAGTTTAGTAGTGACCAGCTATTGTTATATCACATAATATATTATTGTAGTATGTCAATTATAATAATAGTGTACCTGTGTGATGATTGTGTATAGGAAATATGAAAGTTGGATTTGGGCCAGCAAAATGTACTGATTATTTATAGATCGAAAGTTATTAATAAATTTCTACATATTATATATATTGTACAAAAATAAATGTGCATACAATTTCATTTGTTCGTAACTCTTGAGAGTATTGACATTCTATTCTTCTGTAATAGATTGTTAGAACTTAATAATAAACAAAATGCTAATATTATAGACATTGTGCGTAAATAAGTGTGAAGAGTGCTCAGAGTACCTTTGTTGCATACAAACTGATTTCGCTAGTGAATGTCATAACATTACAACAACTGATCAGGTCGGATGCCAAACGGTCACTGTGTTCTATGTGAAGTGCGGTGCTGGCACACGGTCAGCAGATCGACGACAGTGATCGAGGAGCGTGAGTGGAAACTGGTTATGATTTGAAGAAAATCTGTTAAACTTTACATATAAATCATCGCTACTGTTTCATAACAAAGAAATAAAGTATCTATAGATTAGGTTATATGCATATAGTGGTGCATATAATTGACAACAGCTTGATAAATGTACATATATGCTAAAAAGGTATCTACTTTAGGTGCATTGCGTATTATACATATCATTATCGCTTGCCGCTTGTCAATTCCCAAACTTTCGGTACACACACACACACACACACACATGGATACATACTACGAAACATGTTAGTTACTTTGTTGTTAATTTTCAAAAACATCTCTGCATGTGCTCCACTCGCATGGCATAATGAATTACCTTTACCCATATAAATCCTGTCTACACACATTTTTATATCGTAATTATCAAGTGTAGATTATGAAAGTTATTTACAAGATGTTCGATATTGAAATCTTAGCGCATAAAAATGAGTTTGAAGGACTGAAGGCCACGAGGATAAGGTGAAAGGAATCCAGTTCAAGCAATGGGCAAATGAAGTTCACAGGTCATTATGGCCCATTATTAATCCTAAAATTTCTTACAGACGACGGACAAACATATCGTGATTTTTTGGCAAGCGCATTTGCATACTGTTATTAGTATACACTTATATTTTAAAGAAGAAAAACAAAACTTCATTATTGCATGAATATATATTGGGGATACGAACCATACAGGCAATTCAATTTCCAAATCATGTATCTATGTAACTTACCTTTCAATTTCAAAATTCGAATCCACACCTTTGCAGATGGTTAGGTCAGTCTCTAGTGCACCTCTTGAAGTGTATAGACAAGCATAGATGGGCCAGACAAAAATATAAGTTGGGTGCACTGTGGACACGAATATGTCAAAAATAATTCGTGTTTTGTGGGATGTCTTCAGATTGCGCAAACCCTTATACATATCCATTACATTGCTGAGGATTTCAGACACAGAGAGGCGGCTTGTTTTCTTATTTTCGTCAGTAGTCGTGAATTTATATCGCAAGTTGCAGTGCCAAATTATTTGTCTCCTTTTAGTAAAAGTAAACATCATTTCCATAATTGGTAAAGAAAACACCATAAACGATTACTATGGAAAGGGTCCTGGAGGATTTTCAACGCTACTTCAACCGCCTCAATGACATCTTCCCACCGGTACTCTACGGCTTCCTCGGACTGATTACAAGTACTGTCGTCTTATGGCATACTGACCAGTTCCAAGCAACTTTTAACGACAATCAACAAAGATTTGACTTCATCGTGGGTAATTTTTCACATCCTTCCTTTTTATTTTAACGTAAAACACTTAACATTACCCCTGTGCTATAATATTATGTGCCTATGTAACAGTCAGCGGACAACGTATAGATAAACACCCTAAGGAGGTAGATTTATATCCCTGCTGAAAAGAGTTAATCTAGACCCTTGAGGGACATATTTACCCCTCAACAAACAAATCAGCGCACCAATCAGGTAACTGATTCACCGAACTAACTTTTTACGAAAATGGAGTTACAAAATCATCATCTTTCAGGTGTAGATGTAACTTTTAAATCGTAGTTGAAATAGTGTTGGACTTTCCGGAGTGTTTATTTATACCTTGTCCACAGACTGTGTAAGCAAACTTTATTATAATTTATAATATTTGGGTGTTTCATACAGCATTTAAAGAGTAGTGATTTTTGTAATGTTATATCTACTACCTACTTTTATTATAGTACTACTAGGTTTCAAAATAAAATATATTTATTTACTATTTAAAATGTTCTCTAAATCCCGCCAATTCAGTTCAACGTTTAAAGTTGTGGTGGCAGCACCAATGTAACGTGAAATTATTTTGAAATGCAAAATGATGAGCAGTTTGTTTCTCCACGGCTGACCGGCTGGCCCATAATAATTGTACATAGATACGAAGGCGAAAAATTAAAATTATTGACATCGTCTGTCAGGAGTTAGCTTTTTACTGAATGCGCCATTATTACATAATTCATTTAATTTCAATGCCGACAGTCTCTTGAGCTACTGCACTACAGCCATTTTGTACAGTAGCATGACAGGATTGGGACGTTGCAACAAAGGGAAGAACGATACAAAACCAAATGCTTCGTCATTCAGTGAACTGTCATTTTCGGGGACCGCTACAACTGACAATTAATGCGTACACAATCATTAATGCAATTGTACTGTGCACTAACTTACTGACTGAATTTTCATGTCTACATAGTTGACATCCGTTACCTATTATTTTTTTTATTGCGTATTTTTCCGAAATATGAAGGTGTAAAAACAACTTATTTACGTTCTTTAGATTACTCACAAAATTAAAAATAATGATATTCGACAGTTCTCCATAATGAGCCAAAAGAAGCGATTCACATAATATATTTTCAGGATCGACATACCTAATAGCAGAAACCTTTTCCTAATTTTTTAAATATGAAGGAAAATCTGCCAATTTGAACTTAAAAATTAATTACCATTGCATTGCAGTAAACGCTGAAAAGGAATAAAAAAGAATTACTCGTTGAAGGAGTTATACTTAATTTTTGTTATAAATACTGTTGTAGTTGGAGCTGGTTCCTCAGGAGCAGTTGTCGCTACTCGTTTATCTCAACATTTTAAAGTTCTTTTACTCGAAGCTGGAGGAGAACCTAATCCACTGACCTACATTCCTGGACTTGCATTTCTCATGATCAATCAGCCTCATATTGACTGGCAATTTAAAACTGTACCACAAGAGAAAGCATGTCTTGCAATGAAGAATCAGGTTGGTTGTGCCACATTTAAGATGATAGTAAAATTTTAACTAAGCCTTAGAATATTAGTTTTAATATTTGACCTGACATTATGCATTTTCGAAATGTATCCCTACAAATTGTGAACACAATAATTATTACTAAATGAATTATATGAATTAAACCTTGTTTAAAAATGCAACTCATTTTTATTTTCTTGTTACTTATATTTTAGGAATGTGCCTGGCCTCGAGGGAAGGCATTGGGAGGAACAAGTAATTTGAACGTAATTCCGTTTTTCAATTTTTTAAAAACCTGCAATAACAAATTTTCTGGAAAATAAGCGATGACTAAACTTTGCCATTTCAGTTTTTAATGTATGCCAGAGGTCACTTTAAAGACTATGACCAGTGGGCTAACATAACCGGGGATCCACGCTGGACGTTTGAAAACCTGATGCCATATTTTAAACGATCTGAAAACTACGCCAATATTGCCGATAGTAGTCAAAGGGATTTCCATGGGGAGCATGGCGAATTGCGAATCGGATTTCCCCCATACACAGGAATGGCTGATAATTTTTTAGAAGCAGCTACAGAAATGGGATATGACACTGTCGATTTTAATGCTAAGTTCATTGAAGGTAAGATATTTCAATTACAAAATCGCACATAATTACCTCAATCAAAATAACCTAAGCAAGACACTTTAAAATCGGTACTATAGGTTTAGGTTCATATTAGTATATATCGTGGGCGAAGTATCAAATCCGCTTTCTTCCACTTTTCGCTGGAACCAAATCCGCTTCCTTCCATTTTACCTTAAAAACAAATCCGCTTCCTTCCAATTTTGATTTAACTAAGCGTTTTTGTTGACCAATTACATGCATATGAAAAGTGCAAATTGCTCTAATTGCATAAAATCCTAAAACGCAAAACGTTCTAACTACATGGATTTTAAAACTGCAAATGGTTCTAACTACATGATTTAAAAAACTCAAAATCCACTAAATGCATGAATTTAGTCACAAACTGTTCTAGCGACATGATTTCAAATGCAATTTGTTCTAACTACATAGGCTTAAGTTGCAAACTAATTCAACCAGGTACATGATTTAAAAAACATAAAATGTTATAACTACATTGTATTAAGTTGCAAAATTTTATAACTACATTGTATTAAGTTGAAAAATTTTATAACTACATTGTATTAAGTTGAAAAATTTTAAAAATCATGTAGTTAGAACATTTTGAATTTTTTAAAACCATGTAGTTAGAGCAAATTGCGCTCTTGAATCACGTAGTTAGAATGTTTTGCACTTTTTAAAATTATGTAGTTAGATTAGTTTGCAACTTAATACAATGTAGTTATAAAATTTTTCAACTTAATACAATGTAGTTATAAAATTTTTCAACTTAATACAATGTAGTTATAAAATTTTGCAACTTAATACAATGTAGTTATAACATTTTATGTTTTTTAAATCATGTACCTGGTTGGATTAGTTTGCAACTTAAGCCTATGTAGTTAGAACAAATTGCATTTGAAATCATGTCGCTAGAACAGTTTGTGACTAAATTCATGCATTTAGTGGATTTTGAGTTTTTTAAATCATGTAGTTAGAACCATTTGCAGTTTTAAAATCCATGTAGTTAGAACGTTTTGCGTTTTAGGATTTTATGCAATTAGAGCAATTTGCACTTTTCATATGCATGTAATTGGTCAACAAAAACGCTTAGTTAAATCAAAATTGGAAGGAAGCGGATTTGTTTTTAAGGTAAAATGGAAGGAAGCGGATTTGGTTCCAGCGAAAAGTGGAAGAAAGCGGATTTGATACTTCGCCCACGATATATAGTATTGAAAATCGTATAAATTCGTTTTTATTTTTGTCTTAGGGTTCTCAAAAATTCCGTACACTCAGCAATCAAATGGTCGCCGATTCGGAACTTACCAAGCCTTTCTCATGCCGCAAGTAGAAAACAAGAATTTGACAGTCTACAAATATTCGGAAGCATTTAATATTTTGTTTAAAGAAAATAAAGAAGCGCATGGAGTGGCGTATTTAAGACATGGAGTTCCTAAAATTGCATTTGCAAATAAAGAAGTCATTATATCAGCTGGAGCTATCGGATCACCAAAGCTTTTGATGCTTTCTGGCATTGGGCCGAAGAAACATTTGGAATCAGTTAACGTACAGCCAATTAGAATTTTAGCAAGTTTTACAAGAAGTTCAAAGTTTTAATGGTTGGCTGAAATTCAATTAGCAATTTATTTTGTTTTGTCCCTACAGATAACAACCCTCCATGATTTACCAGTGGGTAAAAACCTTCAAGATCATATCGCTGCCTTTGTCGGCCCGTTTATTGTCAATCAGTCCATTACTATGGATTTGGACCGGGACATAAATCCACGTACTATATATGAATTCATTCAGAATGGAACAGGTCCACTGACTTCTACAGGTGTTCAAGCATCAGGCTTCCTAGTCTCTTCAATATCTAAATTTAGTGGAACAGATGATGCTGCTTTATGGCCTGATCTTCAGTTGATTCTTTTGGGAACGGCTGTCTATAAACAAATGCCCAAAGATTTCCAAAACGCATTCAATGTGAAAGATGGGCTTTTACAGAAACATTATGAACGAGCGAAAAACGAAGACTCTTTTCAAATTATAACAATACTTAGCCGACCTAAAACACGGGGAGAAATTTTATTAGCCAACTCTAATCCATTCACTTCTCCATTAATCAACCCAAATTATTTTCAAGATCCATCAGACGTCAAGATCTTAGTGGAAGGTTAGTGGAGCAAAAAGAGAAACCAATGTATTTTCTTATACTTTATTGAATCGGCACAAACATCATGCATTTTTGAAAGGAAAAAATTACAGTTTGACAGGGCATTAGTTATATTGTGACATTTTAGAAAAATAGGCAAAAATGCAAATTGTAAAATTATCTGTTTTTTTCACTAGGGATAAAGCGAGCGGTGGATTTAGTGGAGAATTCTACAGTATTTCAAAAGATGGGAGGCCAGCTGATGAAAAAGGCTTTCCCTGGTTGTGAAGATAAAAAGTTCCGGTCTGACGACTACTGGGAGTGCTACATACATCAGTTAAGTTTGTCAATGTACCATCCTGTTGGAACATGCTCCATGGGTCACTCAGATTCCAAAGATGCAGTGGTTGACTCTCAACTTCGGGTGATTGGCACGAGGAAACTTCGTGTCATTGACGCCTCGGTGATGCCAACAATAGTTTCCAGCAATACAAATGCTGCTTGTATTATGCTTGGTGAGATGGGAGCTCAACTAATACTTGATAGTCCTCAGAATTTTATCAACTGACTAAGGACCGATGCATAAACATTTTTACAAAACAAAGACTTTATTTTTATTTCTTGTTATAATAGATAAATAGATTACGGATACAAGCTATTTAGAATTTAGATAAATGCTATATAAAGTCAAAACTGACAACCTGGTCGATGTTTCTACGAAATAATAACTTGTCAAGTATTAAAATGTAACGTAAATAAACACAAATTAATTTATTACAAATAAAATAATACTTAAAATTAAAACATTACTATATAATACTATATCAGACTTGTATCTGTTTGTCTGGCTTTAACAATTTGAGCTCTTGTTCTTGTGACTGTGCATCCTTCGCATGTATTTTAGTCACAGACTGATTTAATCGTTTAAATTTCCTTTTTTGTTGCACCAAACAGCCCGTTAGAATTATATTAATTATTAATGACAACGCAGACACAGCGGCAAGGAAGAATACAACTATCGTCGCAATTTTCTTCTTATTCATTCCTTCTTCGGAATCCTCATCAGGATCGTTGATTAAGTTGTTTGTCCCTTCAATAAATTCTGCATCTTTCTCCATGACTGCGGCCGCAGATTTTTCTGTTTGCGGTGAAATTCCAAAAAAATTGGAGGCTTGCTCATTGATCGAATTTACAATAGCTTCTTGGATTGGCCACTGCTCCAACTCCTTCCCGGTAGCTTTAAGTTCGTTGACAACATTGGAAACACTGTCAATTAAACTTGTGTTTTCCCCTTCTGGAAAAGCAATGTCTCCAAGGCCCTTGAGTGTGTTCCCAATTACTATTCCGGTCGTTTCCACATTTGTCCTCACATTTTGGGGGATGCGTTGCTCAATGAAGGATGACACGTCACTGGCCATACTGCTATTCTTAATTTGATTAAATCCTTCGCCGGCCAGGTTAAACAGTGCTACGGATGTTTTTTGAAGTAACGAAGTGTCTTCATTCTCTTGGCTATTGATTCCCTCAAACAAACTTTTGCTTGCGGACGATACAATGGGAAAAACGAGTGAGTCCACTGTTTTCTGTTGGGCTTGCCATGAAGACCAGGCGTTTGACGGGATCACGCTTTTAAAAATATTGCCATACCCTATTTTTAAAATTGATAAAAATTCCACAGAAATTATTTTACTGTCGTATAAAAATGAAAATGACACGATATAAATAAATATATGTACTAATTAGAATTGTAATTGTAATTATTTTACCTCCCTCAGCCTCTGTGTCTGTCTCTGTGCCTCGACCTTTTAAGCCTGTAATTGATATGCTGCTAATTTGAGTAGCATTAATGCATATACAAAATAAAATCACCACTGCTTTACTTTTGCGGAATTCGAATCGAAACGAAACATTCCTCATTATCGAAGAATAATAATTCTTAGCCGAGAACTTCATCTCAACATTTCGGGAATTGTCACGCTGTGAAAATCAAACAAGAACAATAATAATAATTTAGCACTTTTAGTTCTATAATAACTACATAATATATAGGAGGTCTATCTATATGTGGAAAGTTTGAGAATGAAAACTGAAACTCATGATAAAGTTTTTCCAGCCTTTGCTCGGTGATAAAGGATTTCTAAAATATAGCCTTATCATCGCATAATATAATGTAGGTACTACTGCAACTGTCAACTCTGATTACTGTGATAATTTAAGGAAACACATGGCAACATGCGGTGTCGTTGGCAGTGGCGGTGGCGGTACCTACATCACCTAATGTTAATTATGTATTATTCAAAACTGCTCCTCTAAAAGATCTAAAAGTACAGGTAGGTAGATATATATTTGACCCAATTAAGCACTATACCTATATTATAATTTATAGATATGATTTTTATAATTCATGGTGCCATGGTTCAAGCTTTAAGTAGTGTTTCAATGACTCATCCGTTTACTATCATCCGCGCACTGAAGTCAACTGGCTGCAGTAACTATACAGCAAGCCACAGAATTGCAGAAGCGGAAAAATAAATTTCACGATCACGATCTCTATTGTGTAGGTAAATACAGCTATAGATGTGTATAAAGACTATTATATATTATTAAATTATCAACACATTGCAGTTTAAGGTCGATATAATTCGTTGGAATTTGGACTCTTTGTGACTGGTAAAAGGCAGCTACGCATTAGAAATATCATTCGTTTCGTTTTCATTTTATCGGCGGCCGCATATAGCGGCAACTATGTGGAAACAGTTTTTAGTTGAATCACAAACAATGATAAAAAATCAATGAGCACGCTTAAAGGTAACTCGATTAATTTCCATTTCCAATAAAGTTAATAAAAGGAACACATGCACTTTCTATGGAATATGGAGATCATAATAACAATCTTTTTTTTTCTTACGCATGATTTGACGATATAAAACAAATTGTATATGTCGTACAATATAATATCAAATGTGATGAATTTTAAAACATAAGCTTGAACAAGCTTGAAGGATAAAACATAAAACAATATTAGACGATAGGGAAATGTGCATAAAACAAATATAAGGATATACATGATACACGTGCTATTTGCAGAGGTCAGAATATTCATAATATGCTATATATATATATTTTAATTTTTGCAATAAATTTTCTTATATTAGTACCTCGTCGTGCATTTATTATTCTTTTAAGTGCATTAAAAATACATGTTCCTTTTAATTTACTTTCAACCTGACTGGCTAAATATATTGACTGTAGAGAAGTGTAGAAGTGTAACTTTCTAAATATTTAGTAGATGTAATTTTAGTCATTATCTAAATTTTTAATACTTTTAAAATTACTCAGCTGTGTTTCTATATTCAATTTAAAATTTTAATTTAGCTTTAGCTCATACATAGTATTTTAATGTTTCAGTTGTGTTGTGTATTTGTTTATTGAAATGAAAATGTGTAAATTACTTTTAACTTTCTTCTTGTATGGGGTAGCGAGTGCGGTCGGATTTTATTTACATAATAAATGAAGCTCTTGAGCTTATGATATGCTGCAACGAAACGAAGGGAAGAAATAACAAATTAGTAGAAGGCTCCAATCTCAATCGTAAATCGTACTGGTCGTGAGCATAAGACAATGTGACGGCTACGGCTAGCAAATCGTATTGCTGAGTTGCAAGTAAAGTAAAAGAAAACTACACAACATTAAACTCTTACCTGATAGCTCGTAAAATCACAAAACTAAAATAAGAATTATTTGTATATTATGCAATGCTAATTTTAACAGATGTGTCGATACACAATGCTACTACTATAGCCCATAACACTGCACTGGCATTAGAGCGAAAATAAATAAAAAATGGAAACATTGAGTACTGTCCAGAGAGCATACATACACTTGGTGAATAAAAGCTGTGTTTACTTATTTTATATAATTAGACAACAATGCAAGGTTTGATCACGATAGCGAGACCAACAAGTCTTTTAACCCATTTTATTTTGTTCTTCCAAATGTTTCATCTTATCTTTAAGTTAGCCCAGTTTTATTTTACATTATGTGCTATTGCATTCCTTTATTTTTCCCATCGGTACCGGCACCGGTACCGGCGTCGATCAACTCGCAATAGTAGTAATTGTACTCTATATTCTCTAAATACCGTCAAATTAAATTTACTTTAGCAACGAATTTTTTGTCTCTGTTACTATACTTTTTGTGTTTTTTGTGTGCTTAAAAGCTGTCGCGTGTAAACTTATTTTTCCAACTCTGGATTATTGACAGCTATAGATTAAATGCTTTTAGGTAGAAGG
This sequence comes from Dicyrtomina minuta, assembly GCA_949802685.1. Taxonomy (NCBI): domain Eukaryota; kingdom Metazoa; phylum Arthropoda; class Collembola; order Symphypleona; family Dicyrtomidae; genus Dicyrtomina; species Dicyrtomina minuta. Next base: position 39,039,016 of record OX461810.1, on the reverse strand, counting down.
GCGCCCTTTCTGATTCTTATGATTTTCTTATTGCTCAATAATATCATGCGTACTAACTGATTTTACGTAGCTACATAATTTAATTTGAACCACTTACAGACAGTGCTAATTTTATTCATTTTACGAATTTACTCTCGGCAGAGTAACAATTTTAGTTGGAAGTCCAGGTCCAAATCGCGCAATAATACTATCATACAAGCCCAGAGTGAGAAGTACATGTAGAACCATGAAAATCAAATTTTACCCAAACGTAGTTGTTTTTTCTGCTGTAGCTAATTTATTATAACATGATTAATTAAAATAAATATATGGTTAGCACGCTGCATGGCTACTGCTATGCTGCGGCTAGGTTATAATAATTAATTTCTACCATTTTTTGCTGACAGCGCATAACCCATCACTCGAGCTTTTATACTACATGGAAAGATATATCGATAGGTATGCCGTATATGAAGTATAGGTATGTATTTTGAGTACGCACGTATGTTCCATCTCTCCATCTCCATGTCCATTGCCTTCCAAAGTTGCATAACCCAATTCTCAATGTTCAATTTGACTCACTAGTCACTATAGTCCGAGTTGAGAGCGTACGACAATCGTTTTTCACATTTTAAGTTTTTTTAAGGGGAATGAAGCTAATCACAATAGAATTGGGATTTTATGCTTGTCCTACAAACTACAAATAGAACCGTGTGCAATGGTCCTCTGATTTTATAATAAGATCTTTCATTTTCATTTCATTCATAATGAGTCTTTCCTCATTTCTAAACCTGTATAAATGTATTGCAAATTCCAACTTTACTTTTTTAACATGCATGTATAGTTAGTATGTGTAATAAAATGGAATTGAACCTTTATCTAAAATAACTGAATTATTAAATGATGAATTGAGCCAATACTTGACTTTGCCCCACTTTTTAATAATAAAATAATTATTTTATGAGAGGGCTTGAAAGATTGATGCGACTCAGTGCAAGTCTCAGTCGGCTGTACGGAACCATGACCAAAAACACTCGAACATTTTTATGTAACTTCTCAATCCTCAATAAAAATTTGTACTGTACTTCAATGGATCTATTATATGATATTTTATATTACACAACAAAATTAAATGTAAGGTAATTTTGTAACTCTTTAGAGAAAAAGAGATAGACACAAACAGGCTTTGCTTAAGAAGGACACATATTATTCTGAGTTCCTGCTAAAAGGGCTATAGAATTTAAAAGTAGGTAGGTGAGATTCCTGGTTCTTATAGCCACCAATACCAACATCAAATCGTTTCAACAAACCTTTATATCCACACACATTTTGGTTCGTCAATAATATTATAGTACTGCCTAAATCTGGAAGTCTGATCTTTCTTTTGTATTAGGCTAAAGCATGGTCCATTCAACTTGGTTGGTATATTTACATATACTGTATTACTTATTGCGCATGAAATTATTATTTATAGTTGGACAGCATTAAACTGTTGAATTACAACTGTATGGCAATCGATAATCTTTATTAAAAGCAGTAGCTATTGACATTTTGAAGTTCGACCTAAATCAATATCCTGCATCTGAAATTATCCAACTACGTTATATTCGTATGCGTTCGTAGGTCGCTGATCATTTTAAACGTTACTTGACACATGAGTAACTCCAGTGTATTTTTTGTCATTACTTTACCATTAATCATCGGCGTAAAGCATATGAGATTGACGCAGACAACCAGTTGCTGTTTCATGCACTTGGACTTGGAATGAATGCCTAATGTGATATCCGTCTTTATCAGATCTTCCCAATAACGAACTCAGCTGGAGTCCAGATTCCTCTCTGAAATCAACCCACGACAGACTGCCTATAATTTATTGCAACCCCAGAATAGAATAATTGAACAATGCTGACTCACGTCTTGGGAATTTTCAGAGGAAAGATGAGGGAACGGAGCGGATCCGAAGCTCAAATCTCATAGAAGTAGATTTCGTTTATGACCTAAATGTTAGTTATGATATAATATATTTGTGATGTAAGAAATGTTCGTTCAAAAATAAAATCAAAACCGTAGAAACAACAGAGAAATGTTTTGGTGATTAATATCTTTGAGGAAGATGTTTTAATACTTTTATAACCTCGATCAATCACTTCAATATCAAATATCATACAAAACTCTATATTACATAATATATTCACGGACGGAGACGAGTGAGGAAAAGAAACACAAAGTGTGAGGAGAGGTAGGTAAGTAGTTATATTGCGTGGAATTACCGGTGAGATAGGAAGTATCTAATGTCCCACGGCACTGTCCGATGGTGTCCCGAGACCTCAGAGTCTTCGGCAAAAATGGCAATAAATCCCGTTTCCTTCCTTCAGCTCGTAAATCTTAACCTCAATGTCTAACTTCTGACCTGATGTAATGGGCCAGTTTACCTATCGTAAAAGGAAAAGCTAAACTTCGTATTTAGACAGCTAATGACTTTTAAACATAAGAATAGGATCACTTTTCTGGAGTCTAAATATCAGTTGCTGTTGAATATTATATTCCGCTGTGAAAACTGATCAAAGCTGTAGTCAGAGCTCAAAAGTGTAAGCGATAGGAAAAGAATGATTCTTCTGTAGCTCGAGTAAAATCCAAGTTTTAGCGTAGTCTCAGGCTCTTCAAAAAATAGAATCTCTCACTTCAAAAGCTCGAATCAGAATCCCTAACTTATTACAGCTACAGCTTCGACTTCAACTTCTTTCCTTTCTTCTAGTTACCTAGGTATGTATCCCATCGCTATAAGCGATGGCATTGAGATGTTTCACTTGTCTAAGTATGTATCTAAAGGATTCCCATTGTTCCAAGCAATGGTCAATTGGAATGTTTCCACTGTCTGTGTTAACTACTACCTGTGTGCTACATTTTCTCGCTCGCCTAACTAAATACCATAGCCCTTTGTGCTATGGGATTGGCGGGATTCTATTTATGGAGTTATTGTAATAGAAAAGGACAGAGGTGTAGTTCCGTCTCTACAAATCCCTCCACACGATATCAGCCGAGACCCATCGGCGGTCTAGGATAGCGTGCGGAAAGTGTGCGAGAATGCGGGCTAGTTACATTAGGTATTTTCGTTCAAAAGCTATCCATTTCCAGGATGTACATACTGAGTGGCTAACAAACGTCTCGTCTACCGTGTACAGAGTTTAGTGTACTTAAATCTAAGTTTGACAGACATTCATTCAAATTAAGTATCTATCCTCAAAGGATTTCCATTGTTCCAATATGTAAATTATATATCTGGAGATTATTCCAATTCCAGTCTCATTGGTGACATTACATTTTATAAATACTACATTCGGAATGGAGTTAGGTAAGTATCAATAAAAATGTGGTATGGTGGGTATATGTTGAGACATATATCTATATAGGTACTTAGTGTAGTCTCGAAAAGTCAATTGGTGATTATTGTATCACCTGAAAGAAAATGATTGGAGGTTTTACCTCCACACTAATTTTGGATGTGATGAGTCAAAATGTTTTTAAAAATTTGATTATTTGATCAAAAATTACTGGAGGTTCTACCTCCACACTAATTTTTGACTATAAGGATTGGAAATCAACAAAATACGGAATTAAAGTACTTAGATTATCTACAGGTTGTGCAACAGTTTTTAAGTGTTTTTGGAAAATTTTAATATTGTTTTTGGTGTCCGGAAAATTAAATATTTACGATTGGACTTTTTATGAAAATGAAAATTCAAAGAGAATAAAATGTGGATATTTTTAGGATGTACAAATAGTTGGTAAAGGCAAACTAAAAAATTTCTGATGCTTAAAGTTTCTGAGAAATCCTTCATGTGGAAAAAAAATTCATCTGTGTCTTCGGATAAAACATTATATCGGAGGTTTTATACATTAAAATTTTCTCGGGATCTTAATTGAGACTCGAAATGGAGGATAAATCAAAAGCGTGGACAGAAACTATTATCTCAACATATGTACATAGTTTTTGGGAAGGTAAATATAGTTAAATATTTACAGACGTAGTATTAATAAACTAGCAATGGATATCAACAACTCAATTATTCACAAATATTTAACAAAAAAATATCACCAGCTCAAATATTCATAAATCTTCAACGAGAATCTTTAAATTAGCGATGGATATCAACAGCAGAAATATTAACAAATATATATGTGTAACGTTCCGCGATGCATTATTGAAATATAAAGGATTCTTCTTCAGAGTCCTCGGTGGTGGGAGGGTCTTGGTGGGCTAGGTATGTGGAGTTTCGAGTGTCGATGTAACTGCAGTCGCCATCACTGGTGTCGGAGCTGGGAGGGGTTCGGGTAACTCTGTCGCGAGGGAGTTGGTTGGCAAAGTTTCTGGAGGATTGTGCTTGATGTCTTGGTTCGTCAGGGCCTGGGCGATAGCGTGGATCGAAGATCATCTGCTCGGCACGCCACCGTGCCAAGCGCATCTCGTGGTGGGTTTCGCGACGTTGACGAAGCTGTTCCAGAAGGGAATTTGCGGATCTCTCTCGGGTAGGAATTTGGGGAATATGTTTTGGTGAAGGGCTCCGGTATTGGCGATTCCTTCGCTCTTCCATCACATCTTGCAGTTGGGTGGTGGATAAGCTACCACGACGGTAATCGAAGTTGTGGTGAGTGTAAGGGGGATGAAGGGTACAGGGAGAATCGTCACGGGAACGTTTGCGGGAAGTTCTATTAAAAGTTTCGGGAGTGAGGATAGGAGGGACGGTGGTGGTATTTGGTGTAGACTCCATCTCAGAGTTTGACAGTGGGGTCTCAGGTCTACTCTCCTCCTCAGTGTCGATCCCCTTTTCAGGTGTTGGTATAGTCTGACCGTGGCAACGGCGAAGGTCGAAAATCAAATCATCTCGTTGTTGCTGAATCTGGAGGATCTCCAAATTATCCTCGCGAATTGCTTTTTCTTCCATTAGTGGTGGCATATCGCTTTCAGAATCATTCTCCAGTAATAGTGCTGCTGGAGTCCAGTTCTCTTTATCGTGGACAACTGTGTGAGGCGGAAATCCCTTGATCCACTTTCCCAGGCGTTGCTGTATTCCCAGTATCTCGTCTTCCGACGCTGGAGCAAACCCGCGGACGTTTAGCGTAGGATCCGACCTCCTATTATTCGTTGATGGTTCTGGCTGTGGAGTAGTTGTCTCGTCAAAATGGGTACAAGCTGTTTCGAAGGGGTCCTCCGAATCCTCTGATTGGATCATGTTGACATCAGGGGCCGGCGGATCCTCGTCGTCATTATCAGTAGTGTCATCATCAGTAGTCATATCTGGAGGATCCATTTCGTCATCTTCATCATCTTCCTCCTCTTCGACTTGTTCAGCCTCCATGGGAGAGTGGTAGAGATCGTCAATATAGTAATCTGATGGATCGTAAGGTTGGTAGTCATCTGGCTCGAGGAGATTTATGGGTTCGTCATCCTCGCTGTCTGTGTCCACTTGGATCGGTAGATGTGGTGAAACTTCTATTGCCGGTGGAAGAGTTGGTTCCTCAGGAATATCTCTGGCATGATCTCCGTCCATAATGGTAAGTCTAATCATAGTAAAGGAACAAAAACACCCTTTTCCAAGTTACTTTACTTGTACCATACCAATGCGGTGGTAGGTCTCATGAATGTGGTATCTAAAATTAACTCCTAAAATTAAGTGTATTTTATTTCCCAGGTCTTATAGGGCCTGGTATATGATCCCATGGATATCGTTTCATGGAAATGCGAGTGCATACTTAATCTATGGAATTTATTATTAGTAGGTGCTCCTTTCCTCCTTTGAGGTGGAGTCGTAAAGTTTATAAATTCTATGTGTCCAACCCTTAATTGTGCAAATGAAAATAATAGTTTCAAAGCATGCAAAAACTGAGTTTGTGTTTTTCATTCATATGAGTGTTTTAATCTTAAATAAGTAGTTTGAAGGAATCCCAAGGAAATAAATTGGGTATACTTTGAAGAATGAAAATAAAGGTAAGTTAATGGTGCTTCAGAAATCACTGATTCAATTGTGCATAAATTAAGGAAATCAAAAACTTAAAATTTACGTAGTGTCTTAAGATTTAAAAAAAAATGAAAATTTTCCTTGCAGAATATTGCTAAAGGAACTGAAAAAAATTTTTATCTACATCATCAAGCATGCCATGTATCCATATCCAGAGTAGTAAAAGAATTAAACAGTTTAATAGCCGTGGCCATGGAAATCTTGGAAGTGGGGACAGGCATAGGTAGGGTGGTGTCCGCCGCAGAAGAAACAACGCTGAGCTAATTCCATAATTCGGGCAAATTTCGCGTAGCTGATTCGGCGGTGAGGGCATCGTTGCCAGTAGTGTCGAATATTTCCTTGTTGGTGTCTACGTCGGCAGAGTACACAGTCCCATGGGGTTCCAACGAAGTGGTTCTCGACTTCAGGTAAAGGAGGAAATGGCTGGACTGGAGGAATGGGAATGTGGACTATCTGTGGTTGCTGTAGAGGTGCGCCGAAAAGTGGAATGAGTTGAGGAAGTCCTGGGGCTTGGTAATAAAATCCATTCGGAACAGCTGCTGGTTGTTGAGCAATCTGAGGTTGCTGTTGCTGTGGAGCTGGTGGGTCTGGAGCATTTCTAGCTTGGTGGCGCGGTGGCGCATCTGATCGGGACTTTGAAGGAGCTCGGTATCCATCGTGCTTGGAGGAATCTCGGGATCTGGAAGATCTGCGGGGAGGAGTTGGAGATCGGGACCGACGATGTTGTGGTGGCGCCTGAGCTCTCCATGGACGGCCTTTTGGCCATGAGTATCCCCGAATATCATCTATTGATTGATTCTTCGAACGATCATCCGGTTGTCGATTCTTCGAGAAATTGGAGCTTGGTGGTTGAGCTCTGGGTCTCCATTGCTGGGGAATCTGTCTCGGTCCGAAACGGGTCGGCTGGCGAAAAGATGCCTGTGGTGTTGGAGGGGTGTTTCGCGGTGGGGCCGGAGCCCGTGGTCGGTTATTGTATCTGTCGTTACGGTCCAATGGTCGTGGTAATCTGAGTGTCTGCTGTGGTGATGGTCTCGGGGCCGAACTTTGTTGAGATGGTGTAGTGGCTTCAATAGGGGCTCGAGGTTTCGGTGTGTAAATGGCATACCGAGGAGCTGTAGTGCCTAAGTCCGGGAGTAGATCAACAGTAGGAGCATTTGCATCTGGTGCTGGTGGTGTCGGTGATGGTGCTCTTTGAACTGGAGCTGGAACTTGTTCCGTCTGAGTTGGAGCCGGAGCTGGAGTAATTGTGTCCAGGGGCTGAGCTGAATTCGGACTAACTTCTACTGTTGGAGGAGCTCTAGTGGGTCCTCTTCCTCTCATTATGAATCGCGGGAGACCGACAGCAATTCGTGGTGGAGCTGGGCCCAACAATAAATTTCCCGTAGGTCTAGTGGGTGGGCTGAAGATACCATTAGTTCTTGGTGGAGTCGATGAAGGAGTGCTGGAAGTTAATCTCCAGCGCTGTAGTTGCTGTTCTATCTCAGCAGATCTGCGATTGGCCTCGTCTTGTTGTTGTTGAAGTTGCCTGATCTCGTCTGGGATGGGCTCCAATTGTTGTGAAGTCCCTGGCTGAGGTTCTGGAATTTTCGGAGGAGATCCGCTTTTCTGCTTCTTCCGGACATTTTCAGATTTGAAATCTGCAGTGCTCGTCGAGCGTTTAATATTCTGAGCAGGAAGTCCTTCCAGGGGTTCGAAACCCTCATGATCGTATGGTGCTGGATCTTCAATATCAACGTTATCGAAGGGCTCATCCTCAGAGTCGTTATCCAGCGCGACTGCTTGATTTATAATTGGAGACTTCGGAGGGTTTCTAGCCGGAGTGGGAATTTGTTGGATGAATTGTTGTCGACGTGGGGAAGCTGGTGGAGTATTCTGCGTAATTGGGCGTGGATCTACAGGCTGAGGAACCATATGAGTGTAAGTTCCGTCAGGTTGTCTTGCCTGGATGTCATTTGGATGTGGAGTGCTATCGCTGGTCATTCGCATGACATAACGGTGTGCTTCGGGTTGTCCAGGGATCCTGTTTCGCAGTTGATGTAGCATAACTCTACGGGACCGGTCTTGGTTGTAGACATATTTATGATCCCAATCTTCATCATCTGATTCGATTCCAGCGTTAGCAAATTCGTTCTCTGGATCTAGTTGTCCTTCAGGAATGCGTGGTGGTCCGTGAGGTAATTTATTAGGATTCGGATTGGGTGAAGGATTGGCCATTGTTCAGGTATGTCTATTCTTTACCCGAAAAATAAAAGAAAGAAAATTTCCATCACTACTTAAGCAAGTGATGGGATCGGTAGTGCTTTTTCCCAGAGTGAAAAGTATCGAAAATAGAATTCGTTGCGAGTTTCTTAAAATTTATACATGCATAATTCTACCACATGCAAAATCAATCTGACTCCTCAGATGAAGAGTCTGAGGTATCTGTAGAAGAAATATTGGAAACTGGTCTCTGGTATTGGCATGCCATCATCTGCCCTATGCTACCCATGGCTTTGACCAACTCGGCCATGGCATCAGTAGGTTTTACGTGACATCTTTTTAATTTAACTACTTTCTTTTTCTTTCGAGTTTTGTGTACCGAACCTCCCTCTTTACGTTTCCTAGTCTTTGGAACCTCAACATCGGATGGATCCCAAGGTATGACTGTCTTTTTAGGTCTGGTTGACCTTCGTAATTCAGCAGGTTGAGTTATTGACTCTGACTTTCTATTTTTCAAAATGACCTTAGGACTATTATTTCCCTTTGCAGGTGTGAACGTGACGGAATTTTTTTCAATGACCGCTGTATGCTCTATGGTTGGGAGAGTGGGAGTTTCAGTTTCATTTTCTTCCAAGAATTCGAGATCGCTTCCAGCTGGATCAATATTGGTGGTGTTATGAGTGATTGATTCTTTTGGTGCTGTGTCGATTTCGATTTCTTCAAGTACATGTGTTTCATCGTTTATATTGACCATCTTAATAATCTTTTTATTCAACAATTCAGTGACAATTAATTTGGTTTGTATTTTGGGCTGAAGGGCGGAATTATCATTCCGCTCTCCATTCCAACTTTTTGGTGCTACAGGAATTTCTACTGGGTTTTCGCGCTTATTATGGGATACATCGCCTAATTCGGAGCATCCTTTTCTATGATTAACGTGACAACTATAAATTGAGTGATTCGAAGTGTCAACAGAGTCTGCTCTATAAGTGGGAGCTTCTGTTGGTTGTGCTACATTTGAAATCTGAGACATAGGAATGTCTTTACTCGGGTTTCTAAATGAATTAAAATAAGTTTTTGTTTTATCATAATCAAAATCCGAATATCGTTTCCCAGTAGTAATATCAATCCCCTGAATCAGATTCCAATCGTCCTTTTCGATAAAAGAACCCTGAGAACCTAAGTGGTTCATATTATGACTATTACAACGAGATTCTCTAGCAAAAGGGTCATCAGCAATAGTAGTAGTCATCCGTGCAGGATACCTATCTATGGTTTCTACATCAAAATACCTTCTAGCAGTTGGAGAATTTTCTGAATTTACTTTATTAGAAATAATGGTATTATTTTGTCCCGCCGGCGTGGGAATTGGTTCCGCGACCGACGGTATCAACGGGGTTGGTAAACCTATTGGTGAATTAATATCGTCGTCATTAACAATTTGAGTTTGAGTAGTTCCCAGAGGTGTTTCTAACTCTGGTACATGAGTAGATGCATGAGTAGCGTAGTTATTTGTAATTCTTTTATAAAGGTTAGAATTACGAGTAGTTGGATTTCTGTGAATTACCCTATTTCTTAATTTTAATTCATTGTTGGGATCAAATAAATATTCCTCGTTAAAAATTCCGCGGGGGACTACATTGATTTGTGCCGCCGTATCCCCATCGAAATCTTTAAGTTCTGGATCTGCCCAAGGTTCAATCTGAAAAATTGTGTCGTCAGGAGTGTAAACATGATTATTCAACCACGTCTGATCACCTATAGCAGGTTCAGTATAATTACTTACTAAAGGAATTTCGTCTTGTAGGTAAGGTTTTAGGTTGTGACCATGCACAATCTCAAGGACAGTTTCATCGATGTATTTTTGTAAGTCAGTGTCTTTATCACATAATAAATACATATGCTGATTCGTGGCTGTACTATATACCTTATATGGGCCTGTGTATTTAACTGTGAATTTTGCTGCTGTACCCGGTGCCTTATAATAGTTTTTCTTCAATACTAAATCGCCTTCGTTGTATAGAACTGTTGGATGAGTCTTATCAAAAGCCATTTTCCTTTTGAGTTGATTATGACAGGAGTTCTCATGCGCAAGCAGTCGTGCCTTATGAAGTTCATGAACTCTAACCTGTTGCATTTCTGGGTCATTTGAATCATATTCATCGTCGAGAGGTTTGCCTGTTACATAACAAAAATGAAGACTTCTACCAAACATTAAGAAATATGGACTATAGCCAGTGCTAACATGTTTCACAGCGTTATACTCGTTCTCTATATGCGGTAACATTATATCCCATTCAACATTATTATTTTCATATTTAAGCTTTTTCATAATGCTGCCAAATGTTGAATTAACTCTTTCTACATAGGCGTTGCTGCTAGGATGGTGTGGTGAACTATGGATGGAAATAACGTTATGACGAGTGCACATCTCATTGAACTTATGACCTGTGAAAGCTGGACCATTATCAGATACTATACTTCGAATTTTATGTTTAGCTATTAATGGTTCTAATACCTTGACGGTTTCAGCCACTGTTGTGCCTGTAGTTGGGATGAGATGCAGGAAACGTGTGCATTGGTCTATCACGGCCAAGATATATGTATTTTTGCTAGAAGTAGTGCTAAGGGGACCAAGGTAGTCCACGGAAACTTTGGCATAAGGAGTAGTTGGAGTAATCATAGCATGCATAGGACCTGATTTCTTGACTCGTGGTACATTAAACCGTTGACAAGTGTCACATGCACGACATGCCTTGGTGACATTATCCCACATCTGCAAGAACCAGTATTTATCTACCATAGAGTAGTAGATCTTACGGAAACCGAAATGTGATTTACTGTGCAGTTCACGTGCTATGCGTTTTCCTTCAGTGACTGGCAATACATTTACCCACAATGGTCCCAGTGGCTCATAGTTAACGTGCTGCAAGATACCGTCAGTGTTGATGCGGAAGTCATTACGGTACTTATTTTTACCTCTACAGTTGTTTTCCTCATCTACCTGCAGTGACTTGATTATCTCAGCTAAATCTTTATCTCTAGCCTGCATGTCCTTCAAGTTAACTACCGATTTGTCCGTATCGTTGCAATGTACTATGTACTCTTCGTCCTCAGGTTCCCTAGGATGTTCAGTCTCCGCTGTCATGCCTCTAAGAATGGCTACAGGAAGATTATCCGCTCGAGGAGGGCGACTAAGGCAGTCGGCCATCTCATTTTGTTTACCCGGTACATACATAATCCGAAGGCGGTATGAACTCAATTTGAGACTCCATCGCACTAATTTGCCAGTTACCTGAGGAGTACGTAGAATGTTGACCAGTGCTTGGTGATCAGTGTAGACTAGAACTTCCCTCCCAAAAAGTAAATTATGGAATTTCTGGAAGGCATGAACAATAGCATAACACTCTTTCTCCGTGACCGTCCATTTACTCTCAGTAGGTGATAAGGTATGAGAATCGAAACCGAGTGGTTGCCGATCTTTATGAGTACCATTCGTGATGACTTGGATAAGAGCAGCAGCGACTTCGTAGTCGCTTGCATCGGCCCATAATTCCAAAGTGGCAGTAGGATCCGGGAACGCTAATGCTGGAGCGGTACATATGGCTACCTTCATCTCCTGCACCGCTCTCTGACATGCAGCATTGAAGATGAAAACCGCGTCTTTCTTTAGTAGGTTGTATAATGGTCGAGCAAATTTTGAATAACCAAAAATTAATCTCCTAAAGAAACCGCTTAACCCTAGCCATCGACGTACGTCAGTGGTATCCTGTGGATCTGGAAAATTCATGAGTACATTAGCTTGATCGGGATCGACTGCAATACCCTGGCTACTAATTTTGTGGCCTAAAAAGATCAGTTTTGGCTGTCCTATATAACACTTCTTGGGTTTCAGCTTCATTCTCGCCTGGACACATAACCAAAGAACTTTTTCCAGTCGGTCCATCAATTCCTCGAAGTCCCTTCCACCAAAACAATTATCGTCAACGTAATTACTCAGAAATTTTCGATTATACGGTTGCCACACTTTATTCATTGTTTTCTGGAAAATCGTTCCCGAATTGATGTAACCGAAAGGAAGGCGTGTGGGGCGAAATTGACCTTCATATGTGACGTATGCTAAGTAATCTCTACTATCCGGATGTATTTCGATTTGTTGGAAAGAGTCTGCCATGTCTAATTGGCAAAACATGGTACAACCTCTAAATAGGGTGAATGCTTCTTGTAAAGGAGGAATAGGGGCAGGTTCGGGTTTAATCTTAGTATTCGTCTTTCTATAATCTATTACTGGGCGCCAATCATTTCCGGTTTTACCTTTCTTAGCCATCTGCACTTGGGATAAATATTGACTGTTAGACCTCTCTACCATTCCCTTCCTAATATTAGCTTCAGTTATATCTTTATGTAACTGCTGATGTTCGTAGCTCATGGGTCTAGGTTTGACTATCTGGGGAGTCTTATCTAATAACTCCACCGTGGCTTGTAATGTCCTACCAGTCCTAGGATCACGCATCGGTTCCAGAAAGTCATTTTCAGTCCAACCGAAAGCTTTGTAGTATTTACTGAGTAAATCCCTAACCTTAATCTTTTGAGGTCCGGTAAGGCCTTTAAAAATCTTAAACTGTAAAAATTCATCATTAGTTAAAGGTTGACTTCCTTCGACATTTTCTGGTACCGGTGCAGTGTCAACTGCGTCAGTATACTCTTGATCATTTACATGTATATTAGGGGAAGTGTCTTGAACTATCCTAGTGGCACGGAGATGCTCCGTTGGCATTGTTTCATAGCTAGAAAGGGTCGGTTGTGGTGGTAAAATTAAATCCCCCGATTGTTGAGAATTGGCTACATGCAAAACGCCTTTTCCTTTAGTGACTTTAACAGTGTCTTGTAATACCATAATCCCTAATTTCTCGAATAGATTATAATTTGGATGTATAGCTATTTGACCTGAATACTCGGGGTCCTCTGTATAAAAAGGAACCTCCGTTGCCGTGTCATCCTTAATGAGGGAGGGCCGAACGGTAAACAGTCGCAATTTAAATTGTTTGTAGTATTGGACAGCTCGGCTTGATGCTTCGCTAGATTGCACCGACCGAACCTCCTCCAATAAGGATGAAGTTGTACTGTGGACTCGTCTGATAGTGGTAGTACCTATAGACTCAATGTCGTCGATTGTGACCTCAATTTGACCGAAGTCATTATTACCTTCAACCTGCATATCGTCGTCGTCCTGTATCCCATCCAGTACCTTATTTAAATCATCCTTCCGAAGAGGATTACATGCAGTGATCATACCCTGTTGAAGTGCTTTGTGTTTTCGTAAGTATGCCGATTGTGTTTTCCTGCGCCTGAGTGCACCTTTACTGGGAAAAGCTTTCAATCTACATAATTTCTCAGCGTCTGACCTCATAGATTTCTGAGTCCTTTCCTGAGCTGGTCTAAAAATAATTGTGCCTAAACCACATTCGATGTTTACGTTATATGTCCTAAGCATATCACATCCAAATACTATAGGATCTTGAGCTTTCTCGACCACGAAAAATCCCCACTGGATCCATTCCTTATATTCTTCTACAAAAAATTGTAAGTAAATAATCTTATCAATAGTATGTGCATTATTATCATCTATTGACAAGTATACGGTGAGTGGTTTACACCTTTTTATTAATTTTTCTATTTTCAACTCCTTCAGAGTTTTTAAGCTTACTGTACAAACGGTGGCTCCTGTGTCCACAAGAACTTCCAAAGTATTTACATTATTTACCATAGTACGGAACTTCATTGTGCGTCTGATTTCTGTAGACTCATTGCTGAATTTCCGTGCATAATGCACTTCGTTCTCAGAAGGAAAATCAAAAAGAATACCTATGGGTTTTTCGAAGTCAAAATCGTCAAGTTCCTGACCTATTTCTAATAATAGATGACCTGGTTTATGCCCCAAGACGTCAGGCACTTTGTTCTGCCTGGTTCCCAAGCTTCGCAAAGCGGCATCGGCCTTGGCTATGGTTTTATATATTCTTGCCGGTTTAGGTGACTTAAAAAAAACTTTCGTATATTTAATAGATACAGATTTAAAAGAATGCTCAGAAGCAGGAGGCTTGGGTCTGGATATATTTTGCATATCCACCCCTTCTAGTTTAAATTACCATTGCCTTGTGGTGCTTGGTCTACCTGTGGTGCGTCTTGCCGTCTAATTTGTCTAGGTTGTCTGAGTGGAATAGGAATTCCCTGAGCTCGAAATAATACATGACATGTACGGAAGTTATGTGTCATTCTACCACACTGCCAACATGCTGACCTAGTACCTTCTGCAGCTACGCAATATGCACGACGGCGCTCATTATAGTAAGGGTACTTTACCATCGCAGGGTCATCATTGGCCCCGCGTGGGACATTAGGATCAGGAGGAGCTTCGTAAGGAGCTCCATTAACTGGATTAGGCGGGTATCGAGGAATTCCTTGGTTGATAGGGGCACCTTGGGCAACCTGCACTATGGGTTCGCGTTGTGGTTCTACTCGAATCCCAACATTTGGCTGATGTTGGTATGGAGCATTAGTGTGGAATGCTCGGGCATATGTACGTTCTTCAGGTTTTGGACCGGAATATGTATTCTGTGCAGCTACTGGAGGATCTAACCAATCATGGATAACGCCAGTACTTATGGCTTTGTCTAAAGTGGTTCGAAAATGGTTAATAGTACTACAACCGATCATATGACTACGCATTCGCTTCGGTAAACCTTTTAATAGACCAGTTACCAAGTCATTTGCACTCATATTATAGTCAATGCGTCTTAATACGCTTAATCTAGTTGAAATGTACTCGGAGCTGCCCATAATTTTATTGAATGCAGTTTTTGGTAAGTCTGCCTTGGCTTTGTTTACTAATGACTCATTGTCAAATCTGACTGCTAATGCTGTTTCGAGCTTTTTCCATAGCTCCCTATTATGACCTGGAGTCTGTCGTTTGATTGTAGGTTTCCATGAAGACCTCTCAGATTTCCACCAGTCCATGGCCTGACCGTCCAGTACGCGATCGAGAGCGTCAAACTTGTCATACTCTGTCATGTCAAGATATAATGCGTCCTCATTAAATTTGCCTAAGAACGCGGCTACCTCGCTATCTCCAGTATATTTCGTCCAGTCTTTTATTATCTCGTTATTGCGTATAGTGCGCGTTAACTCTGCTTCCTTATTAGTGGGTCTTGGTGGAGCAAAAACTTCCCTAAGTGCTGCTATGTCCTCGGCTGATCTACCTAGTAAACTTCTGCTAGATGCAAATGCACTTTGTTCAGGAGCTCTAGTCAAATTAGGCAGAGGATTAATAGGTTGGGAATCGAAAGGATTTGGAGGTAATTTGGTTGCAGGTTGCGTTTTATTGAAATAAATTCTGGGTTGAGGAGCTGAGGAAATGGAAGCTGGAGGGTTTCCTTGAGACTGGCTACTTTCGGCGCTAGGGCCTCTAGCTATTCTCTCTGACGCTGCTTTATCCTGGATATCCTTCAATTTCTGTGCATAAATGCGTTTGTCCTCAGCTTGAGCCGCAGCTCGTCTAGTTATGTATTCGTCTCTTTCCCTAATTTCCTCCTGAGTCATGTCATCGTCATCTGATTCTAACAAATGTATATTAGCTGGAGCATCAATGCCGAATAATGCCTGCTCTTCCTCATTCAAATGAGCCATATTTAAAGGGTGTCGTTAAAAAATTGCAGAAAATTTAACGAATGTTTCTAATGACAGCTTTTGTCACTCTATAAAAATAAAAATAGGTCAGGGTTTTCCCTCCACACTAAGAGTTTTCTCCGAGTATGTAGTTAAAATAATGTATTTGTCAAAATTAAAATGATTTTTCAAGCTGATAATCAATAAGTAAATAAAATATGGGTTTTGATTTGATAGAATAATGAGCGAAAATTATTGGCTAGTGATGACGTATTTGATTATGTCAATAATGTTGCCTAAAATAATCACAATCGCGCGTATAGGTATGTGGTCTATTAACAAGTTTTCCCAAATTTGAAGAATAAATGAAAATAATAGTAATAAAAATATTATAAACAGCATTTAGTATAAAATCAAAAATCTGGTGAGATCCCGTATAAGTTGCACGAGAATTATTAGCTCAATAATCGGTAGGTCTATGCGTCGAAGTTCGAGTCTCGCCACAATAATTATAAATATCAAAAAGGTTAAGATACCGACTATCATAAGTATGTACCTACTTTTACGGGGTGGGTTTTTACTCTTGGCTAGTGAGTTACGGGTCCCTTCACAACTGTCACCAATCACGTTTCACAATTCACGATTTAGATGGGTACACACTCAATAAAAGTCAGTCAATACCGAAAAGATCCACCGATGCAAAGATGCCAACATGACAGGAAAACAGAATACAGAACAGATTTTGCTCTTCCGTTTCTCTCTGGTCTCTCGTGAATTTGTATATTCGTTTAAAATATGGTTAAAATATTAACAAAATAAATTCTTTAGGTACAAAAATAACGTAAAATAACTCTATAAACAAAAATAAAAATTTTCGAAAATTTTCGAAATTTCGAACTTTTGGGTCAAAATTTTCAGAATTTTACGGTAATAGGGACAAAAACGAAAATTCTACCCCGCACCTATGATTTTTGAGGGAACGGAGCGGATCCGAAGCTCAAATCTCATAGAAGTAGATTTCGTTTATGACCTAAATGTTAGTTATGATATAATATATTTGTGATGTAAGAAATGTTCGTTCAAAAATAAAATCAAAACCGTAGAAACAACAGAGAAATGTTTTGGTGATTAATATCTTTGAGGAAGATGTTTTAATACTTTTATAACCTCGATCAATCACTTCAATATCAAATATCATACAAAACTCTATATTACATAATATATTCACGGACGGAGACGAGTGAGGAAAAGAAACACAAAGTGTGAGGAGAGGTAGGTAAGTAGTTATATTGCGTGGAATTACCGGTGAGATAGGAAGTATCTAATGTCCCACGGCACTGTCCGATGGTGTCCCGAGACCTCAGAGTCTTCGGCAAAAATGGCAATAAATCCCGTTTCCTTCCTTCAGCTCGTAAATCTTAACCTCAATGTCTAACTTCTGACCTGATGTAATGGGCCAGTTTACCTATCGTAAAAGGAAAAGCTAAACTTCGTATTTAGACAGCTAATGACTTTTAAACATAAGAATAGGATCACTTTTCTGGAGTCTAAATATCAGTTGCTGTTGAATATTATATTCCGCTGTGAAAACTGATCAAAGCTGTAGTCAGAGCTCAAAAGTGTAAGCGATAGGAAAAGAATGATTCTTCTGTAGCTCGAGTAAAATCCAAGTTTTAGCGTAGTCTCAGGCTCTTCAAAAAATAGAATCTCTCACTTCAAAAGCTCGAATCAGAATCCCTAACTTATTACAGCTACAGCTTCGACTTCAACTTCTTTCCTTTCTTCTAGTTACCTAGGTATGTATCCCATCGCTATAAGCGATGGCATTGAGATGTTTCACTTGTCTAAGTATGTATCTAAAGGATTCCCATTGTTCCAAGCAATGGTCAATTGGAATGTTTCCACTGTCTGTGTTAACTACTACCTGTGTGCTACATTTTCTCGCTCGCCTAACTAAATACCATAGCCCTTTGTGCTATGGGATTGGCGGGATTCTATTTATGGAGTTATTGTAATAGAAAAGGACAGAGGTGTAGTTCCGTCTCTACAAAGATATTTAGGAAAGGACAATATTTTATCACATTAATTTCGTCAAGTAAAGGTATAACAATATAAATTTAATTATGTACCTACATACTTGTTCGTGCTTGAGTATGAATATTATATTAAGAGAATCGCTAAATAATTATTATGAAATCAAATGCTTGTGAAATACTAGTAGGTTTTATTATTACATTTGCTGGTTTGTCCGAGATGTAATATTGTAGTATGTAATATTGAGTTCTAATAATAAAAAAGGCAAGCCTACCTACCGTATGTCCTGTAATAGTAGACGGGCCTGGAATAATAGGCGGTCCCGGTAGTGGAATAGTGGACGGGACCGGTAGACGGGCCTGTAATAGTAGACGGGTCTTGGATGCCGGAATTTGAATAGTGAACGGGGTTCATTATTACAGGAAATACGGTAAGTAACTTGTCTTTGTCCAGCGGTTATTTGATTTGAGGTTGTTGATTTGATTAAATTCCCCATTTTTCCTGGTGTTTTAAATCCTTGAATTTATGTTTTGTCCCCCATAAACTGAGACAAAAGATTTAAAATACTTACCTTCAATAACGACAAAATAGCAATATTCACATCTTCAGAACATGAACTATATAGTAGAACGGCCAACTTCAATTTTTTATACTGTTGACGGTGACAAAAAGCGATTTAACGAGCCCGTAAAACGTTTAGGTCTCAGGAACTTTTATTTGTACGTATACTTAAATACTAAAAGTCGTACAAAACAAAGAAGATCTTACACTATATGTAATTTATTTCTAAACCACTGTACTGATCTGCATCTCACGGTTCTCAATAAATGACTGCAAAAATTTCAATTCACGATACCATTGCAGTATTTACATTAGTAACAATTGCATGATCCCAAATCGAGAGTTTGCTCATCCCATTATTTAAAATTGAATTAATTTTCCCCCTCATCAAGGCTTATGAGACTTAAAGAGGAAAATCAAAATCGTAATTCATGGTTAACACTAAGAAACAGTGTGAAATAAAAGCGATATTATGACTATGCTTTTATTTTTTGCATTAATTAGAATTATTATGCAGTACGTTTACGCTCATAATGTATAATCAAAACTTCTACGTCATATAATGTAATGCACGAGAGGACATCAAGAAGAAGAAGACCTTCATAATATACTATGTAGATTTATATAAAATTAAATTTCCCATTTCCCACTGGTTACTAATAAACACATCTTAAAAATGAAAAACGATTAAAAATGTTTTATCAGTTTGAAAACAACCTCCAAAGTTCGTAGTAGGTCATTCATATCCATTAATAATGACTTCTTTTTTACCGGGTTTCCAGAATTTCCAGACGGTTTTCTAATGAAATTGACAACACGAACTTGAATAGAAATTAATTGTCAGATGTAGTTTCAAATTACCTACGTAAATAAATTCGTAATCCCCCACGTGTGTTTACCAGGTAGTGATTGTACTAATTATATTCCTGCCACGTTTTCTCTTATTACACAGATAGTAAGTGCATGTATCTATGCCACTGACACGTAATTATACGCACGCAAGTCTCAGTCTTCATTACATATATTCATACTTTGGACTCGGACTACTGGGGAACATCAACTTTGTTTGCAGTTCACTAATCTTCTAATGGATGTTACATTATGTTGATCAATAAAAATGAGTTGCTTACGAAATCAGAGATTCACAAGCGTAAATTCCAAGAGACCCGTGTTTTCTTAGAAATTGGAAAAAGAACCTTGATCATGGCCATTAAGCGATTCTCGAATCTGTATAGCGACTAGTTATGTTCGCAAAAAATGTGTTGTGTAAAACTGTGTGGAATTTACAAACTTGAAATTACTTAGAACTTGTATTCATTATTAAAATGTAGAGGTATATGCACAGCCAACGACTGGACTTGCGTGCGTTTGGGTTAAATAAAAACTGTCGTAGACAGTAGATAGTGTAATATAGTAGTTAATAGCATCAAAACTTAGGATACCTTTTAAGTATCTATTTCTAACTTTTAAATGTTTTAAATGGTTGGAAAGATGTTTGTCTTTGACAGTAAATTGAATAAAAATTGGCACTTTTTGTACTTTGGTCTTTACTTTATCAGCTTGATCTCTATCTTTGACAACTACACTACACGCGTCAAAGGAAAGATTTTCACAATAATTACCTGTATGACGTGAATAACTTCTCAGTATATCGTCAATTTTTCGTACATTTTCTTAAATTCTAACGAAATTTCGATTACAATAAACCGGGACATAATTAAAGTCCTAGTATCAGTATTGTATCTTATCTATATGTAATTATTTGTAATTTTGTATTTTTCCTGCACAGAATTATGCAATATCGTATTGAATAATTTACATAAGTAGTAATGTTAGAATTTTCCATCATCATTTCCATTAGGGATAGTCCATAAATGACGTCAGGAGTAGGAACAATGGGTCCAATTGGATATGGATGACATCCCATGTTAATTTTAAAGATAGCCATTGACGCGCAATTGATAAAATGACAGGGGGTCATATGATACTACAAAACAGGAAATTTCGATGGCATCATTTATGGATGATCCCTTATGGCAATACGTATTATCTTTGCTATCGATAAGAAAAAAGATTATTGGACAAATAAATAAATAACAGTCAATTATTATTACCTTAATTACCTTTGAAGACGTAATAGCTTGTAAGCGTAAAAGTATTGGAACAGTAATAACATAACTAACATAACATGACCATTGAACTTCCATGTGATAAATATTATTAATAATATATTGCATCCGTGACGTACTGAAACTGAAAGGAATTACGATAAATAAAGTTCAAAAATTCTACACATACACGCGTTTGTCCAAAATGTTTTACCTCAAATTCAAATATTTAGTTAATTATCTAAAACGGGGGTTCATTAGTACATTTTCAAGGAGACAGACAAAAACCAATTTTCATATTCTACAAAAGCTAGTCATCTGGTTTAAGCACATTAGCTCCACATTTTTTTTTGCTTGTGTTTCAACAGACTACACAATGACATCTCATACCGACCACCTATAGCACTATACTTTCCATAACACAGATAATTGCCAGTCATCTTCATCTTAATTCCCAATCTCATGTTACTTAAAGTCATTAAAACTAAAGTGCAAGACGAGCGAGGGATGATTTGATTATCAAGGGCTGCTGCCTGTATCACTACACTACATCTGTTTTTACATAGTATTTAAAGTAAGAAAAAATACGAGTAGTATACACCTTTGCTATAAGTACAAACAGGAGCCAGGAGGAGGTGTCTGCAGTTCTGCAGACGGAGAAGTTTATTTTCATTTTTGTAATATCTTCTTTACTATACAACGGAATAAATGGGGTAGATACATACTGACGTACTTATGTATTTGCTAAATGTCACAAATACAAACATTCAGATGGTGAAGAAGGAAAAGGTAATTTAGAGAACACACTTTCTAACTCTGTAAAATATCGTCTCCATAAGTTCTTAGCTTACGGACTGACTCACTGTCGACGTCGACTGACTGACTACTGGCTGACTCACTGACTGTGCTTCAAGTTGGCTTTTGGATTTTGGAATTTTCGTTTTTTCACCATAAGATTCCTAACGTCAAAGCGGTGAGTGATTAAAAGATGAGATGGGAGACGATTACGATCACATTATACGAATGCAGAAAAATGACTTTTATAATTTTTGGCGGAATTTTTTGCTTTTAATTCCACTCAAAATATTCTTACAGGAGACAGGAGATGCAGCTCTTTTATGAAAAGATGGAGTCACAGCGAGCCCCAATCTTCAACATGTTAACTTATGTTTTCACTTACCTAGGCACTTTTATTTCCGCAAAAAGTGTGCAAATTACATGTAACTACACAGCCTACGTATGTATTTCTTCGTAGGATAATTAATTATTGCAATGCATTGTGCTGTTTTCTATTGTTATTGACTGCTATTTTGTATATCCTTTCCGCATATACAATTGAAATTTAACTTCCATATATGTACCTTCCTATGCAAAATGTATAATTATAGTAAATATATAGTTTTACATCAAAAATTCAAAAGCAAAAAAACATTAACATATATATGAATGCCGGATGTTTATACATGTATACATAGGTACAAGGAGTGTACATTATGGTAAAATAGAGAAATTTCCCTTTTCATTTTCATTCTCTGGGTCATTACTTCTTGTGTCAGCCTCTTCACGTCAGAGACATAACCATATTAATACATCTAACGATAGGTTTAAAAAAAAATTTATAAGAGGATTTTAAATACTGGTTAAATTTCATGTGTGTGGACTATGTGCTCGCTGTGTGTGGGTCAAGAGGAAGGAGATGGTAGTGATGTGGATTCAGGCATGAAGAAGCATGTAACTAACTAGCACCAGAGCAGCACGTGCATAATCCTACGTGTGTAATACATAATTAAGTTACAATTACTAGTTACTCCCAGAAATAATGTATGCATAGGTATGAGCTTTATCTTAAATCTAAGCATCTATATATATATCTTTTGGCAGGAGTAATAAGTACTGCATTAGACTTTTTGAGTCTGCAGGTTTAACAACACCAAGAATAGCAGTGTAGTATATGCAGATATATATAAGATATAATATCTGTATAAGCATGAGGGAAAAACTGAGATAAGCTTCTGAATTCTCTGGCTCTTGCAGCAGATGCTCACAGTCACAGCGAGGCAGCAGTCGTAGAAATTACCTTCTCATCATTATTGGTCTTCAAATTAAGTTGTCGTTTTCATTTTCCGTTTCAAAAAGCTTGACTTAGTACATGGCTACTTGGCATGTAAAATTAGAATTCCATTCAATATTCAGTAGTCCGTATGCCATAGGCTGTAGTATGATACATATCGTACTCCAAATGCCCAGTAAATCCTATTGACTGTACATATGAATGAGTGAGCAATAAAATTCAAATAGTATTTCAATTCCAAAATCAAAACCTTTTTAATTACAACCTCTAGCAACTCAAAGTACGCCAAAAATAACACGATAATAATAGTGTGGAATTTTTACCAGCTGGCTTCGCAGGAAAAGTAGGTATACTTAGATACATGCCCGGAACCAGGGGGTGGGCAACAGGGCATTTGCCCATAGCCCAAAATTAATTTTTAACATATGCTAACATATAGGGACATTTGAACCAAGATGGCATACTTATTTTGTGAGTGAAGAATCAAAATAATCCATATCCATTTTTTGCTAGAAATAAATGTCATTATCTACAAAAAAATTAAAATATTATTATATCTTCTGTGAAGAACCAAAATGACCCATATCCAATTTAAGCAGGAATAAAAATGAGCTATGTCATCAAACAAAATGAGAAACATGCGTAAAATTTTAATTATGAGTTTTTGAAAAATGTAAAATGTTCTATTTTCATGTTTTTAAAAAGTTGCAAAATGTTCCATTTAAATGCTCTCAAGACATATTTGAATATTTATATTTAGATAGTTGATATTGTTTTTAGCTAAAAATGGATGTGGGTAATTTTGGTTCTTGACACTTCCCAGACGATAGCATGTAAATAAAACATTTTGCACTTTTCAAAACCATGTAAGTAAATGGGACATTTTAATTTGTTCAAAAAATGTAAATTTAACATTTTAATCCTTTTAAAAACATGTAAATGGTATATTTTGCATTTCCCGCGAACATGTAAATAGAAAATTTTGTACTTTTCAAATACCTTGTAATTTACATGTTACGCATTCATCTGATGTTGATAGTTTTTTTTGACATAGCTCTTTGTAATTGCAGCTTTTGGAAATGGGCCATTTTGATTTTTTACTGACGATGAAACGATATATGTATTGCCCATCCCAGAAAGAATTTCTAGATCCGCCCCTGCCTGCCTATAGGTAGATAGCTATTTTTGTACCTTTGATTCATGAGACGCGTTATATTATGTTGAACAGCATTCAGCATCCTCATCCCGTATTTATGAATTTTGACAGCGGTAGTCAGACAGTTGATGTGATGGCTTTTCTGCGTATAAGTGCAAGAGTAAACGTACTATTAATAATAATTCCCGCCATGCCGCCAATCACAGGTAGGTGGCTACATATTTACTTCCTCTATGTATAACTACTCATTACCACCACCACTACAGTGTAATTATTCTGATTCAAACAAAACGAGACATGGAGAACATATACAGGGAATCGCTGAGATAAGAAATATTGAGCGTGAGATGAGAGACCACAGACTTGATGTTTATTTGGTATTATTTGCAGGTACGACAACCAACAAAAGTGCAATTGTGTTCGTACGTTTATTAGTACCTACCGGCACCGGCCACCTGCCTACACAAAATAAAATCAATGCAACGATAATCCCCCAATTATAAAGAGGAACGAATTCACAAATTTTAAATTAACCATGCGCACAGACAACAGAGAAAGAAGAAACCCTTTTATTATAGACTACGATTGGCAATAAAATTAGCCACGTATATAATTACTTACACACCATCTACAATTAATTAATTAATAATATACAAAAAACAATTTTTATAGCCACATATCGTCAGTGACGAACCAAAATGACCCATATCCATCTGTAGCTAAAAACAAAATTGAAATCTACAAAAATATTGAAATATGTCTTGAAATCATTTTAATAGAACATTTTTCACTTTTCAAAAACTTGTAAATAGAACATGTTACACCTTTTTAAAAACATGTAAATACAACAATTTTCACTTTTTAAAACTCTTAATTAACATTTTACGCATGTTTCTCATTTTGTTTTTATGATATAGCTCATTTTGACTCTAGCTTAAATTGGATATGGGTCATTTTGGTTCTTCACAGACGATATAATAATACTAGCAGGTTAGCAACCCGATGGGTTGCAATTAACAAAAATTAATATATTATGTTTTTCAAGTTTAGCTGTTACATTAAATAAAATGTTGCATTGATTGTGGTCAAATAGACTTCGTGGTAGGTTTTGACCAGATAACTGCTCAGATTAAGGGATTAGTTTTTTCCATAGGCGTGCAAGTTGTAACTTTTGACCAGGGCCTTGCCCGGGTTACACTATAGAATCTGAATTTCTCGTAATTCTAGTATGTAATCCTCACTTTTAGTTGTTACACTAAACACAATTTTGCATTGATTGTGATCTATTCAACTTGAGCTTCGCCGAAATGCTTGCCTGGGTTAAATTTTGACAACAGACTTGCCCGTGTCGAGATTTTACTATAGTGTTAGGTGGATTAAAATTTTACTACAGTAATGGGTGGGTTAAACTTTTAGCACAGTATTAGCTGGATTAAAATTTTGCCAGTATAAGCTGAGTTAAAATTTTACCACGGTATTGTCTGAATTAAAATTTTACCACAGTATTTTTTTGGTTAAAATTTTACGACAGTATTCCCTGGGTTAAACATTTACGACAGTATTGTCTGGGTCAAACTTTTACCACTTTATTGGCTGGGTTGAAATTTTACCATAGTATTGTGTGGGTTTAACTTTAACTACAGTATTGGGTGTGTTAAAATTTTACTACAGTATTGGGTGGGTTAAAATTTTACGACAGTATTAGCTGGGTTAAAATTTTACTAAAGATTTGGCTGGGTTAAAATGCTACTACAGCATTAGTTAGGTTAAAATTTTACCACAGATCTTGGCTGGGGCAAGGTTTTCTCACATGATTTTTCGTGATTATGCTTGCTGTGATCATTGCTCTCTATTTCCGTATACACCTGCTTTACATAAAAGATTAGTTTCGGCGTAACCATTAACAAGATTACTGCTGAATACCATAACCGTCGACTTGAAAACCTCTTACTGTTATATTTGGTTTAAGCTTTGGACACAGACCTGCGCGGATTACATTATAGCCACAGCCATTCCCAGGTTTCTGTTTTTGCTAAATGCTTGCTTGGGTTAAATTTTAAGAGCAGACTTGCTTGAGTTTAGTTTTGATTACAGGCTTGCCTGGGTCAGGATTTTATTAGTGGCAAAGCTTTACTTTATTCTTCTCTGGGTTAAGTTTTTTTACATACTTGACCAGGACCATGCTTGTAATGTCCATCTAATCCAAATCGCAGCTGATATTACTATACCCCCGTTATATGCACAAAATATACAGTGATTGGTAGTGGGAATTGAGTGACGCCTATCCCTTTCCATAGTGTAGTTTTTAATTAGTAGATTAGTAGATTACTTAAAGTCCTCATAGTTACTATTTAGGTTCTTTAAAATTTATTTGAACTTGTAGTAAGATTTAAAAAGAATAATATTTTGGCTGAGCTGAACTTTTTTTCTTTTTCAAACCTTTATGAATCAGTTTTTAATATTTTCCATGTTCAAACGAATTTGAAAATAGAAATAAATATTTTTTATCGTGCGCTGTGCCAATCAGGATCCCTTAATTTTTGAAATTTTGAATTCTAGTGCCGTGATTGGCGCAGATTTAAAAGTGTAAATCACCTTTAAAATGTGCAAAACGCAACATTTTCCAAAATATTGTCGAAAGAATGACGACAAAACGCCAAGACGCGTCGAATGGTACCATAAAAAGTGTAAATAGTTGAAAACTGAGGGAGGAGTTTAGGTTACAAGGTCCCCGGTTAACTTACCACTATCCTATGCAGCCCTGTACTGCACGTCTTAATTAAGAGATGACTTAACAATATTGAAAAAACACAATTTATGTAGGTACCTACCTATAAAGACCCGAAACAAAGAATACTAAATAATTCAGATAGTCTTCTATCACCTGTATAATATGTATATACTTCAAAATAAATTTTCAAATTTTAAATTTAACCTGTAAAAGCCTTTTCACTCAAGACTATAGATGCAAATAGAAACTTGTGTATTTAAATTTATCTAATTTCTAAATTAACTTTGTGCCTGTTTTTGGCACAATTGACACTTGGGCAATGCCAACACGGCAACTAACTCAAGCAATTGTAAATCATTTCACTATATTTAGTTATACATGGGGGATATTTTAAATTCATAATGAATAATTGAATGACCGTAGAGGAACGAATTTTTTATTGTTTCTAAATAAGTTATTTGCAGTGCAAATGTGATGATATGGTTTGACTTATATTGTCGCGGTATGGCTATACAATGGTAATGGTAATGTGAATGCCTACCTTTACATTGCATGCTGCGACTTCAACATAATAGTTTCACTTATTGTACTTACAACTTCCTTTAGTTCTTGTTTTGGTCGTGTGAATATTATTATAATACAATTAACAGATATTACCCATATGACGACACCAAATCAGGTTTGAGTGGGAAGCCGTGTGTCAAGTCTTTCAAGTCGAAGAAGTCCGTACAAATATACACATACAAAATGACAATTGGATTGTGGAATCGGTCTCTTATGAGTTTAAACACTATAAAAAAGAATTGTACAATACTAGTAAACTATCCCTGTGCTGCTGTGTGTCTTTCTTTCTATTTTTATGTAATATATTTTGATCTTTTAAATAAAACACTCCACGATAAAAAAAATAGTAACGAAAGTGTTTTTTTTATTTTCATTATTCCTTCGATTAAGTAAGAGTTTATTTTTATAAATTTAATCGTGCTCATTCATGACTGCCTATTCACTTATTTGAAGATTTTAAGAAATATCTCTCTCAAGAATTGAACATTGAACTAAAAAAATAAATAACAATGCCCGCAGCCGCAGCCGTAGCCGTAGTCGTAGCCCGTATTATATATATTTTCCTTTATTTGAAATTTGGATGGTTGCTGCATGCCTCTTCTGTTTTGAGTATGAGACAAATCAAAGATTCCGTAAGAAAATCAGTAGAGCGTGTCCAAAGATGATGATGAAGCTGAGAGACCGAAAGAACGAAAAACAAACTTAAGAAAATGTAGCAATAATTTACTATAGTGCTATATGATGTAATTTATTTAGCAATACAAATTATTTAAACTCATTTTGAGTATTAAAGTTTTAAGGGATATTTCATTTTTTAATGTTTCTTTTTATTCCAAACATCACCACTTCAACTTCTTGGTCACTCATAATAATGTACAATATACTGCAATCAAAATACCTGATTGCAATCAGAATCGTTTTTTTTTATTTAAGTACACATATACAGGTTTTAAGGACAGGTTTTATGCCCGCGCAAAGTGTGAGCGGAACAAAGAAAACAAAAGGGACAACGTGCCAAAAAATGCTCCTGGTAATTTGTAAATTTGTACGTACGTGACAATGACAACTGAAACTGACATCTTTGTAAGTCCAGACCAGACAATTACAGGTTTTTTAAATGTAATTTGATTATAAAGGTAAAATGCAACCGCAGTGTTGTGTAGCTATATAGTAGGTAGGCGTATATGTATTCATCCATATAATTATGTAGGTACGTTTATACCTCTACCTACTTCATTCATAGCTTTGCAATGTAATTTTATTTTCTTACCTGCCCGTTCACTTTTTTTTCATTCTGATTCTGACTCACTAATTTTTTTTGTCTCCTCTCACTGAATCAGACTCTGACGATGAACATTACCGCTATTATTAAATTTGCCATTTACTTAGACATACCACAATGTCCTTTTATTTACTTTTAATTTAGATATGAAATAAAAAAGACATTTGCATAATTACGTGTACAACTTTGCTTATCCCCACAGCACAATCACCATCGTTTCAATATTATATAGCACACCTTTACGAACGACGCACTCTACTGTGAGCAGTTACTGAATGGCCAAATTCCATTTTCCTGTCTATATTACGCTCAATGTAAGTTTCGTTTTCGTTTCATCCCATAATTCGTACAACTTCCCACAAGTATCCATCCCTCGCCTTTCCTATAATAATCATGTAATAATAAACAATGAAAGGATTGTATTCTGAATATAAAATAAATATGGTGCATAAGTGTATGGTTACGGTGCGTGTTAAATGTTTATTGCATAGGTAGATCCGCCAGCTGTATTAGTGTACCTGTTTTATTACATATTTCAATAATGCAAAAGAATACATACAAAGTTGAAAAAAAAACAAGGTGGATTTGCCAAGGAAAAAAGATTGATCTCGATTTCTAATTGGAAAATTTATTCCTTGCAGCTACAGCTACAACAGTAGACAACGACAACGACAACAGTGCAGTGCAAGGAGAGGGAGAAAAACGTGACTATGGGCTGGACGTTAATAAATGAAAGAAACAGTTGACAGTACAGTGGAGGAAATACAGATAACAGGGGGAGAATATATAAGCACACAATTAATTATTACGACACGTGATAGACACAACTTACACCTACATAATATTCCAATAAATGAATAAACGAAATATTTGCAGGATATCCACAAAAAAAGCGTCATTCAATTTGTAGATTTGTACAGTGAATCATTCAAATTTGTAAGTCAGAAAAGCTGACCAGGATACCAGAACCGCAGACAGAATGAGGCTATTAATTAAGCCGGCGGTAAAAAGGTAAAGTATAGAGGAACAAAGTGCGTATGTCAGTAGCAAGTGATATAAGGAAAATTGTGTACTTCATACTTCACATCCTCTGACGACTGAATAAATGATGAGCCAACCTGTAATCAATGAGACGTTGGTATAACAGGTAGACTTAAAACGGTTCAGAGATCATAGTAATGAAAACACAGGTCTGTATAAAGAGAAGCTCTTTTCTCAACTTAAGGGATCGTCCACAAATGATGTCATCGAAATATCCACACTTTAAGGACCCTGTATGTCTTTAACATTGAATGTCATCAGTATCCAAAGAGACCCATTGACCCTAACCATGACGTCATTTATGGACGACATCAAACGCACAGCTCAGACGGGATACCAATAAGTACCAGAGGCACTGAACTAAATTGCGTATGCATCAAAGTCACTCTTATCTGTTGGTTTGTGTGTATTTTTATTTACTATTTGCACCTCGACAGTACTAATTTAATTTTAAGCTGGGTAGTCTCAATATGCTATGGTATTTCTTCTATAAGTAATCGTAGGATCTGAAGGACTCAAGACTCAAGAGCCTTAGTGAGGCTATCAAATCTTAGATCAAAGGTATTTATGTCGTCACCACTCCAACTCCAACCCCAACATTAGCAACACAAATGAAAGTTGTGGCCGTTCGCTCATTGAATAATAACGAGGAGCTATATTATTATAGGTACATAGCTTCCCTCACACGTTACTCTTGTAACCCTAAAAAAAATAAAAACAGCAAGTCAAGTGAATCACTGTCACACACCAGTACAAGCCAGACCAGACAGAGACCATTACCATACATGTGTAGATGCTATCGCGAAATCACTATATAGCACTCACTGCCGCATCAGTACATAGAAAATATGCATATGAACGATTTGTGTAGTGTGTAGGATTGTATATTGCAGGATGTTTATTTCTTCTCCGTGAGAACGCTGCGCGTCGTGATGATGCAAACTTCCTCGTAGCTCTTCGTTAATTTCCCTTAGTTTACCATTTTTCATCAAACCAAAAATTATTCAAACTAATTTATTGCTAAACAATCTGCAATACGGATACGGATTTTATATAATAACTTCCATAGTCAACATAACCTAGGTACCTATACCTACTTAAGCATCCAAATTAAGGTTGACACATAACGAAAGTTAGTTTTTAATTAATTCCATAGTATTCTTATTTTTTTTTATAAAAAGCAATAAAAGGAATTCATAAATAATTACAATTACCGTGGCGTACGCCTTACAGCTAACATCCCGTAAAATTCTGCTTGAACAAATAAATATCACACATATTAAACATCACAATAGAAAAAATAAGTATTTTTGCTAATTTGTTTTGCAATACACATATATCTATAGGTACGCAGTACGCATAGGTATGAAATTTATTAATTAGAATTAGGTATATTACCAACCCAACGCAGGAGATCACAATGCAATGCAATGGAGCGAAGGAAGGAAACCAAGATAGCACTGCCAAGTGACGCACATAATAATTTGTCACACTCGTCTGTGTGATGGTGGTGAGGATTGACTTTTACATTGAAAATGTAAGTGAGTGAGTGACAGGTCTTTTGGGTTTCGGTATATGAGAGGAGATGAGATTCTTTCTGGACTAATTAGAAATATAATGTAGCCACCAATAATCTAACCTTGATGCGTTGATGACAGGGCGGGAAGCTGCTGTGTGCCTTGGCTGTGTAGTGTCTAATGTGGATGATGGACAGGCATACAGAGAAGATACAAATTCCACTGTGGATCATAATAATGAGGATGGGAACGACAGCTTGGCTCGCGTTGGTATTCTTAACGTTAATCAAACATTGTTATGCGATTGTGTTGGAGGAAGTATTGTTGTCATCTGAACAAATCTCATTATCTACATACATGTACACCAGCACCATTACCATTATCCCACGTTTTTGTTCTGTCTGTCCTTTTCTTGTATAAACTTCTCCTTTTCCAATAATGGGAGCTGACTGAGGCGAAGGGACGAGGAACGAGGAGGATTATTGCGTGTGCCCATAACCCAGAGTAGTGTTTCAGTTAGAGACAAACCAGAACTACGTAAGCTTCTACCTACTTATATGTAGGTATGTGCATTTGGAATTTAATCATAATAATACGAATTTTGCGTATAACATACATCGTAAATATTTGAGGTACAACTCCACTTTCTTGGCTCGCAAGAAAGTTGTCATGTCTAGAAACGAATGGAGGAAAATGAAAAAGGATGCGCTGATGCTGATCTTCACGTAGTACTTCTAACGAGAGGAGTGCGTTCTGTAAACTTCTGTAGCTCTGTTGTTTGTCTTTTTGCAGTCGCCGTCATAATCTTCGGAGAAATGAGAGGAAAAGTAATTTATATCCGTCACAATGCAGGCAAATATAATAGGTACATTACATACGTATGAAGATATACACTTGCAGATATACCTAATGACGTATTTGTAAGAGGGTACAATTAACTGTGATGCTGTAGCAATTTAACGCATAAGAAAATTATTTTACAGGATACTGCACGTAGTATGCATCGGTACTTTTGCGAGTAGACACTGCGGGTGCTGCGTACTAGGTACGAATAATCGCATCGTAAGTAAGAACTGTATTCAATCACAATAATAATTCGTAAATAAATACTACGCATAGCTATATACCAGCATGATTCAAAAGAAATGACTTTAGGTTGTATTGTAGATTGTAGCTTATAGCTAAAACTGTACTGCATACCAACCATACCACTGATACTGATAAAGCCAGCCAGACGTATATAGATTGTGTGCAATAAAATGACAAGCCTTTGGCAAGTAATTCCCATTTGATCTGTCACTTTTATTCGAAGACCAATATCAATTCAGACCAGAGGTAAGGTAGTCTGAATCTGAATCTAATACGGATGTGCTGCTAGACACATAATTACACGACCCTGTTTAAGATGCAGAAGCCAATCAATACGTTCAGCCAGTTTATTATGCCGATTGTATTATGCAATGTACGACAGGTATGTACCTACGTATTAAGTGCGAATAATTTGAGGGTGAGTTTTAGTCCTACCCATACCCCTTCGCCTTCGTCTCTGCATAACTGTTCCTTGCTTTAACGTTTTCTTTTGGATTGGACACATTGTGAAATCTTCATCTGCGTCGTCGTCTTCCCTATACCAGCACTATAGCACCAATGTATTAGCCAAACCAGACTAGACCAGAGCACCAACATCCCCACCTTTTCTCTCGAGTTTCGAGTGTCTCATCATCAGCCTAATGCTAATCATAATACCCATACAAATGTACCTATACATGCATTCAAAAAAACTTGGAGTAGGTACTTATTCACGTATGTGCAAAAGTGGAAGTGGGGGGACATTAAATACCATATTTCAGACCGTATCAATACATATACAGACAGAGACAGATCTATACTCCTCTCTCTGTCATCTCTCTCCATACCTATTTTCACGCACATAAAGAAGAGCTCAACCCAAATCTCTCCAAAGTTATTAGTACTGTTATTGGTACATATACTATAGCAAAATAATAATAATATTATTTGGTACAGCTCATATACACTAATAATAAATCTCGTCGTAGGGAAAGGAAAAAAAAGCAAGAGTGATATCTGAAATCTTCTGTTATACTGTATCTGTATACTTTGTCAATTTTCTTTACAAACTTGAATTTGAAAACTCGTAACGTCATCGTGTATCCGTCTGTGTAAAACACGAATATCAGTACGAGCAAGATAAACACAAGAGATCTGTATTGTAGTTGAAAATCTTTTTTACATGTTCATCAGGTATAGTAATTTAATTGCGGACATTGTACTTGTTTTTCTAGCACCCCCACACAATACGGATATTTAACGAGAGTTACTATTGTCGTTCTTGCCCGTCCTGTGTACGTTCCACGATTACCTAGAGTCATAAAATTATTATAGGTGGTTATTGCGTAGTGATTATAGGATTACGGTGTGGTGGGAATTGTGAGGTAAAGCTACGAGTTAAAGTTAAATCACTTTTCCTCCTGCAACACACACAACATTACAATAACAATCTAGGTAAGCCATAAGTCATAAGTGAAACAAAATCTCGATTTCATTGAGAATCGCGAATCCTCGTACTACAACAGACAACAGCCGTTATTACTACTACACTACGAACAGCCAGTCGCATAGCACATTTTAAAATTTAGAATTTTTAGAGGGCCTCTATATACCCCACGTACCTCGTGCTCGTGCTGCTCACTCACTCATCGTGCCCCGTCCGTCCATCAGTTATATAGTTGAAGTTGAAGCTCCTAGTTTAAGTTAAGCCAGTGAGTAAAATGAGGCAGTCAGTTAGTCAGTCATTCTGACATTTCATTTCACGATCAGTGATCAGTCCGGTTAGTGTGCAGAATAAGCTGAGGATTTTCATTCAGTATAAGAAAAATGGAATGAAGTTGAAAAGTAAAATGTAAGTTTCTGTATATTCTATTTCCATGTTAACTGATTCAAATTTGAAACTTTTTTATTTTCATCCGTCTATCGTCCAAGACGAAGACGACATTACTGTACCAGTATCAGCCAGAGAAACACGAAGACGAAATCAGCAAAGGCTGATAAACCTATACAGTTTACAGTGAAGTGAGGATAATAATAATAATATTAATATTTTTGTATCTCTCTTCTCCTTCTCTCATTAGCAGCTTCCCCCATTAATATTCCCAACTATCCAAGAGCCAAATATGAGCCGCTATATGTATGGCACTAGACTATGGAGATTTTAAGTGAGAGTGAGCGCATAATGACGACGACGCGGTGTT
Source organism: Dicyrtomina minuta (assembly GCA_949802685.1). Taxonomy (NCBI): domain Eukaryota; kingdom Metazoa; phylum Arthropoda; class Collembola; order Symphypleona; family Dicyrtomidae; genus Dicyrtomina; species Dicyrtomina minuta. The sequence goes on along the minus strand of OX461810.1, from coordinate 39,004,825 downwards.
AATTTTCAACGTTCCTGTCCCTGTCTTCTCTCACTTCTCACTACTATTTGTCTTTGCACTTCGTAACGGTTCACTCGTCATTTTTCTTACTAGCTCAAGAAGTCTAATCTTCCAATACTGACTTGTGAGTAGTTGTGAGTACTTACAACTTACGTTCTTGAATTCTTGACTTCTCTGCATGATTGATATATTATTATTAGTGGTAAACAGTAAATGGTCTCACACGAGTGTTGGCTTAATGTCCATGTGCGCGTCCAAATCTGACAAAGAACGAAGCATAAGCACATCATATACAGATTCAAGAAGAAGTTGCCAGAGATTTCTCAAAAACAATTTGAGCTGTGCAAATACTGCACAAATATATTATTTGAACATTAGAGAATATTCTTGAGCGTTCCTCCCTCCGTTCGGCATTTGAACGAAACTGAAATTGAGTTTCTTCGTCTTAGTGAGCTAGCTTGGAATTTGAATCTTGTCCACTACAAAAGCTACACGTTTGCTAGTAGGTGAGAATTTCTCTCTATACTCCTGAAAGTGACAGTGTTTGAAGAAATTCAAACTTTGACTTATGTCAAAGTAGGTACTTCATTAATACTTTGAGTGCGTTGAGTATTTACTTACATATTAGGAACTTTAAATATAATTTTGTGCCCTTTCCTAAGAAATTAATACTATTGTTGATTGTAATCATATAATTATTTGTAGGATCCCTAGCATTTTTTCTATTTCAGAGGTGTCGCCGGCTAATTATGAATTAGGCCTTGGCGATTGTTCTCAATATTTAAAGTTTCATTTGACATTTTATTAGCATGTACTTACAATGTAATTTCATTTTTGTATGTAAATAAGTTTCTTTTTTTTTTGTGAGAAACATAAACCTTCTGGTCTTTGAGTTCTAACTAAAAAAGATGACAAAGTAAAGGACTGAAGTTAATTTATAATGTATTTTAATGACAATATTGATCTCTTGTTCCCTTTATGTTAGATTTGCTGCCACCACAATTTCTACCACAACTCCTGCGAATCAAAATTAATCAACTGTGGCGGCTTTTACTCTCTTCTTTTAGCATTAGGGACATTGGATGATCAAGATACGTAAAATAATTGGAGGTTCTCAAGATTGTGAATAATTATAAGAAGAATAAAATCGTCCCAAAAATCTAACGCAGACAGTTGGAAGCACGCCGGTGGTAGTTGGTAGTACATAATAAAACAAGTGAATTACCTGCTCCATATCTGCGTGTACATCTTTCCTCAGAAATCTCAGAAAGTTCTGCTGGTCTGGTTCTGTAAGTCATTGCAGACTGTTATGACCCTTAATAAAATTAAAAGTTTTATGGAGTTATAAAGTGAACTGAGCCAAAATAAAATTTAAAGATATATATTGTGCAACACAAGTTTCAAGTTAATCGGGTTTATATGGAAAATTGAAAGTACTTTTACCCACTGACTTTGTATAGTCTCTGCCAGCAAATAATGAGAACATATTATGAAGTGGCGATTGTTGGACAGGATAAATTACAAACGTTTGAAAGAATATCATGAATTTCTGTATATGGATCGCAGTAGTCGCATTCGTAATAAACTTAATAATAAAATCATGTAATATAAAAACCAAAACTAGTTTATTATTTATCTGTCAAATTATACGTGGAGTGAAGGATTATACGGAAGTTGAAGGAACAGTGTGGATTACCGTGGTCAAGTCAGTCACAGTTCCTTGTTGTATTCTAATGAAACTGCTGCAACAATACTCATATTATTTCCATAATCATAGTAATTCATCCACGAGTAGTAAAACCAGAACGAGAATTTCATTGTACTCAACCTGTGACAGTGACGAGTCTTCGAGTTCACGAATCAAGAAAGTGATTCAGCTTGGACATCACACGAAGAAGTTGACAAACATTCCGAAGAACTTTTATGCATTATAGGCCCTATACGCAGTGTAGTTTTTAAGAACGATACTAAATTAAATATTATATTATACTGTTTTAGTGCAAACCATATCCGTGTAAGTTGGTGTGTGTGTGTGATAATTTCCCGCTTATTTCACGTTTGGCCACAAAAACTAATTGGGTAATTTCGTGCAGTCAAAATGGATTTGGCACATGCCGGCCTCCAAATGGGGCTGAATGCGGGGCTGGGAGCTCTCACAAGTTGGTTTTTGCCGATTCTATACGGTGCACTAGGGGCTATTCCAGCTCTTCTTACGCTTTACACTGATTTTGAAATGAATCAAGATTTACTGACTAGTTCCCATTTTCGACAATCTCGGAATGTCTATGATTTTATAGTCGGTACGTTAATGCTTATTGTCCTTTTGAAAAATTTCCGTACAGATAGATGTAATGTTTTTATTCTGCTTGTTAAATTAATTTTTAATCGTTTATAGTCGGTATCTTCCGTGCTTTGGAACAAATAATATTATGAATTCCGGATTACAAAAAATGGTTTTATGAAACCCAATTTAGTTTATCAGTTATGGTTAAGAGGATCGCACAAATTTTTTAAATATCATCACCATCTCACTTCTAAACGGAACTTTATTAAAAATTCAAACTTAAGAGCATATAGGTTTAAGATTTATCATGAATTTATGATGGGGACAATGCGATGACAGTTAAAATAACATAGACCGGTACGTTGCGGAAAGGTTTACGGAGAGTGGAATGATTTAATTGGTTATTGGTCTGATAATGTAATTATAATTAAAGGCTAGTTGAGGCGTTGTTATTGACATTAATTGGTTTCTCGAGTAATTTGCAAAGCTCTGTAGAAGAGAAAAAAAGGAATGAAAGTGAATTCATTTCCTTGCATTGTTGGACAGTTCAGTGAATGGATGAGATGAAACAGTCTTTTATCTGTGCCAACATCTTGTCTATGCCCGTGTAGACTCAGTGCAGTCTAACGGGATTTTGTTCTCTTGGCCAGGTTAAAGCTTTGCATTTTACAAAGGACGGAGGTACCTGCATACCACCTTCATTTCACTCTCTATATAAACCTATTAAACTTATGACTCCTCAGGTCTGTACTTTATATCTCTATTTGCGAGGCAATGTAAGTACCTATGTGTACCTACTTTACGTACTCCTTTTATTTTAGTTAGTAACGCTTTAAGCATATGGATACCTCAGCGCGTAGCAGTTTATAATATAGCATAATGTGGGTAGTTATTATTCATGAGAAATTCGTATGTATTAACTTTTGCTTTCAGTCAGATATCAACAGCAAAATATGGAAACTGCAACGTCCATTTACATTTCTCTAGATTTGCAGTTATTATGATATGAATAAGGCGTTAGCCCTGTTTTTGTTTGGTCACGAATTGCTTTGGCACTCACATTCACAACACATATATTATGTACAAAATGTTTTACAATTACTGAAATGAATGTTAGTAAATGTTAAATTTTTTTTCCATATCCTGATATAGTTTGTTATTAGTTCTTTGCATTTTACTTACTTACTTAAAATTGAGTTAAAATAATAATAACATTATTCCATGTTGAAACGCGGCAAACTATTTTTAATACAATTTCGTCATACCGGCACCGGCACTGTCAAATAGCCATTCATTTTACTCGTTCAAAGATATTTTTACTACGCCACGTGTACTTTCATGCAGGTCAGGTACTTAGTAATTGAATTTTGAGTTTTGGTAATAAAAACGAATGTCATTTCAACCAAAAAAATACTAGCAATTGTCCAAAGTTATAGGTCTATACAATGAAACTTACAACAAAATTAACCCTTGGAACTCAACATTTTTCCTTTTTTGTATTCTTTAATAGTTGGAGCGGGTTCTGCAGGTGCGGTTGTAGCCAACCGGCTTTCGGAAAATTTCAACGTGCTGCTACTGGAGCGGGGAGGTGAGCCTCATCCTTTGAGTGCGGTACCTGGATTAGCAACAATACTCCTGAATTATCCTGAAGTTGATTACATGTACCGAAGTGTTCCTCAGCGAGCCTCGTGTCTCTCTCTAAATGATCAAGTTAGTGTGAAAATATGATGATGTGCATATACCTGTAATTATTATAGTGGACTTTCCTTAACGTAGAAGTCAGTAGTCCAGATATATATGTCGATCCGTGTCCTATTTGATATAATAATAATACATACATTGTATGGTGACAATAAATTGTAGGTTGAAAATTTCAAAATGCTACGTATATTTTGCCATTGAGTATTGACTACTTTTGAAGAGAAAATGGGTTAGAAAAATATGTGTAAAGAGGTGTGAAAAATGAAATGTTTACACGACTGCGTCTCTTTCATTTGTACAGAGAAGTTCATGGTCCAGAGGGAAGGGCTTGGGCGGCTCAAGTAATTTAAATTTGATGGTGTATCTTCGTGGTCATCCACGGGACTATGATAATTGGGCTAATGTAACAGGGGATAATCGATGGAGCTACAACAATGTTGTTCCCTTCTTCCTAAAATCTGAAGATTACTGCTTCGAATGTGAAACAAATTCCAATGATGTCGTGGAACGTAAGTTTTGTCCTTTTGTCAATATATATATATTGCTCCATTTGATTTTTGATTCAGTACCTATGAATACGGCTAATTTAGGAGAATGTTCTCGTGTTATAAAAAATATACTCAATTATTCATTAAAAATATTCTCAATTCTTCCAGCGCTTTTTCATCGAAGAGGCGGTCCGCTATCAGTGGGTAAGCCGTCTTATAATCCACTGGTGGAACAATTTCTTCAGGGTGCTGAATGGAATGGTATTCCTAGGGTAGATTTAAATGGCCCTTACAGAGAAGGTATGAGCATCCAATAATTACGCATAATAACAATCGGACACTATACATACCTACACATTTAAGTGCAACAATGGATCTTTTGACAATCTCTTTGGTTTATACAATAGGAGCAGCGGGTGTGACTTATACACAAAGACGTGGTCGACGTTGGAGCACTTACAGAGCATTTATTGAGCCCATTAGGAAGAGAAGAACGCTAACCATTCACAAGCATTCCAGAGCATACAAGGTAACCACACTTGACCTACACTGTCAGGTGTCTTGTTTATTGGTTGTAATATAATTTGTGATAGCGTATATTATTGTACTATGTATTGTTTTTAGGTTCTTTTCCGGGGAAATAATAACGAAGCATATGGGATCGAGTATGAGAGACATGGGAGAAGGAGGATTGCGTTGGCAACCAAAGAAGTCATTTTAAGTGCAGGATCTTTGGATTCTGCTAAACTTCTTATGCTGTCCGGTATTGGCCCAAGGGAACATTTGGAAGCTATGGGAGTGAGTTAAAATATTTCTTACATTTTTAATCAAAATATGGGTTTTAAAACGTGACTAACCGGCTCGTTGGCTTCACGTTTCATTTCATTAATATTGGAACACCCTAAACATACCGTTTCTTCGACTTACAGATTCCACTTCGAGTTAATGCTCCAGTTGGACAAAATCTACAAGATCACATTGGAACATTCCCAGGTCCTTTTCTAGTAGATGTCCCCAAGTCATTTATTGTAGAGCGGGATGTGGATGCTTTGAACGTGGCAGAATTTGTTACGAATGGAACAGGAACTTTGACACAGACTGGAATCAATGCTAATGCATTTTTTTCATCATACCGTGCACATCAGGACGGCGAAGCTGGATGGCCGGATACACAGTGGATGTTCCTGGGCATAGGAAACAGTTTAACATTGGACCGGGACTTTGCCCATGCTTTCAACGTCCGTGAGGACGTCCTCACAAAGTTTTACAGACCAACACGAGGAAAAGATGCCTTTCAAATCACCGTCATGTTGAGTCGACCTAAACAAAGGGGAGAAGTTCGTTTGAGATCCGCTGACTACCGGGATGACCTCATTGGGAATCCCCGGTATTTTGAAGATCCAAGTACAGATGATATTAAAGTGATGGTGGAAGGGGTGAAGAGAGCAGTGTACATGAGCGAGAATGCGCCCAGTTTCCGTGCGATCAATTCCAGATTGTCCCCTGTGCCATTCCCTCCGTGTGCCCACTTGGAATTTCGGAGTGATTCCTACTGGGAGTGCTTTGTTCGTCATTACTCAGTCTCCATTTATCACTACTCAGGAACAACAGCAATGGGACCCCGTGGGTCTCCGCATGCTGTCGTGGACTCTGAGCTCCGTGTAATTGGCGCAAAACGACTCCGCGTCATCGATGCCGGTATCATGCCCAATGTTGTCACAGTCAATACAAATGGGGCTACCATCATGATTGGGGAGAGAGGGGCTCAGTTTGTCCTGGAGACATGGAATTCCTACATCAGAAAACCATACCAGCATCGTAATCGACATCGTGGTGGATTCAGATATGGATGATGAACTAATAGAGTGTTTCAGTTTTTAGTTCCTAAAAAAGCTCATCACATGTTTCATATACTAGCCGGGCCTCTTCAAAAATTTGCACACGCATTAACGAAGGACTTATTTTTGATACATTTCTGAAGGTATCAGACTGGAACTGGAAACCGTTGTTCCGTGTTGCAATAATTATATACAGCCTGTCTACTCACCAAGTCAGTTCACAATTCACAAGGATAAGATATATGTATATTATTATTATCGCAAAGTATCTAGTTCTCATCCAACTTCTTGTAATGCATTCAACTTACTAGACATAATATTCTGCCATCACCTCGGCATCCCATTTTAACAATACAAAACCAAAGAACACTCACTATGAAGTCGTTTCAAATTGACTTCATTTTAATTTAATCGATTATTTTGTGATTTGTAAATAATAATGAGTTACTGTTGCTATTAATATAGTAATATTCATAGCTAACCATTTATACGTACATGATTCAAGGAATCATTATATTTTTGTGTGAACAAAATCACTGTTAATATACGCTTTTGAATTAATGAAAATTAATTCAGTATTATTGTACACATACTTAAGGTCATGCATGTTACACGTTGTGCTGCAGTTGTAAGTCTGGATTCTGTATAAATGTAGATTTGTTTTAGTTTTTTTTTCTGCTGCTGACGTCTGTACAAAATATTAGGAGTTGAGAATTTCACATCTAAACGTTATTTATAGCCTTTGAATCATTTGTAAAAATCTTTTCTACTTCCCGACTTCCCTACTTGTCAAGCAAATCCTATGAATTAAGGTTAACTATTTAAAATGAAAAGAAAAGTTGACCGTCTTGCCTGTGTATACACTTTGTGTTTGTATAATTGAGTAAACTATTTTGAATGAATGGATGTGCGGGTCGAATGAGAATAAATGTACATTTTAATGGCTGAGTGAGTGAAAGGGGAGTGTTGTAATGGTACCTACATAAATAAATAATACTTTGCCTACTATTATTGTATACAGTGGAACAAATGGAAATAATTATGATATTATTATAATAAATACGACACAAAAAAAATGAAATTCAAAAATTCCTCACCTGTTCATTTCACATTGTCAACATAAATTCAAAAACGTTAAATGCTGTACGCATAATGTTTCATCAGACAAAATAATTGTTCATCAATTTGTAATTTCCCAATGTTACTTTTACAATAATTGACTTTTTAATTTGTCCTGCTGAGACTGACTGAGATTAAACATGTAAAGAGAATTACGGAAAATAAATGAATATTTACGCATAAGCACATTAAACCATCCCCAAAAATTAGAGACTCATAATGTACTCCAACGCATGACGCACAAAACCATGTTATGATGGATATGGATTTAAACGGACGGAAAAAATGCAAAAACCAGACAGCAGATATATAGATTATACTCTTTTTATGGGTAATACCGTATAATGGTATAATCCCTGCCCACACACACATGTTATATCCTCCAAGCATGTAAGTACATACTACTCATGTTCATGAACAGGCATTTTGGTTCGTTGTACGGAAACGTGAGAAAAGCCTTGGCGATGTGAGGCTTTAGCCAAGAGGGGAGATCACATAGCATGGTGTAATTAACTTTCTAGCTAATTTATTATGCTCTAATCATAAAGACAAATTGAGATTAAGCTTAAGGCACCTTTTAAATTTTATCTGTACTATTCTTTTCCTTGGACGTCTAACTCCTGTACACAGACACTACAGTCAAGTTCAAGTTTCAACAACTTTCCAATTTTAATCTTTATCTAATATCGGACTCTTTCCATCAAGAACATAACTCACAAGACGATCGTACAGACAGTCAGTGGAGTACAGTGTAGTGCGGCTAAAAGTCAACTGAGTAGTGTTTGTTAAGTCAGAGTCAGTCAAGAAAAACAAAATCATTCCTTTGAGTATACACGTTTAACTTTCATTTCCTTTTTTTTCCTCACTGACTCCCACTATAATAGTTTAATAGTTAATAAGTACTACCTAGAGCGATATTAAACACAATACGGAACACAGTGTAGAGTGTACACAACCTTCCTTAATTTCCCTCTGTCTCTGCAACAACAATAACTGTGTAAGTACAGACTACCTTCTTGTTATTTGCATCTCTGGCATGTAAATTACAAGACATGAATCATTTTAGCCATGTTAATATTATACTCAGCCAGACTGAGCCAGCGAATATTATAAAGAAATCTCTTTCCATTCATTCATCAGTTTCAACCGTGTAGTATCCAAGTCAGTCCAAGAAGTGGTTCTAAAAAATATACAGATATACGCTTGTGATTTCTTCAGATTTGACTTTAAAAAGATATTATTATTAATATCTTCAAAAAATTGAAACTGAAACTAGGTTGGCGGTTGATGATTGCTGGTAGAGGAAATTAGATTTTTTTCCGCTTTTCTTTACAGAGCAGAGCAGAGCTTTAGAAACCGATATAATAACAATCATACGGACATAATAGTCGTGATTTTTCTCTGATATCGTTATCATCTTACCTAAAATCCAATTCATCCAATGCAATGGAACGATAGACACAAGTACATAATTGAAGGGAAATTTTTTTTATTACCTGTAATATGAAAATGCCTGACCGTTTCAATTTTAAGTAAATACTGAGGCAGAGAAATATGAATTCTATACGAAATATGCAGAGTGATGATGATGATTATATCGAACAATCCCGGCTTCACAAATCTTTGAATTGATGTATAGGTACCTGCATCTTTTATTATCTTTTATTATACAACTAACTGAATAATGCAGATGAGGTTTTGAAAGAAGTCGAAATCGTCCTGACTTTGAATTTTCAAAATAATAATATAATTGCATGGTCATTTTCGTATAGGTATAGACTCTGAGGAATTCAGATTCAGATCCTACCATTAAAAGTATCACAATGGGCTTTTTCACTGAATTCGAAAGCAAAGAAACACTGTTCTACATACAGAGTCAGAGCAGAGGTATTGCACGATCCCACTGCTGTAGCATACAGATGCGTACCTCACCTGTACTTTGTGTACACAGTTGTAGATGCATTCACTCGCATCCCAAATCGCAATATAATTCACCCTATTACTAAAAAAAGAAATGAAAAATCCTAAAAACGTTAAAAAATATCATTAAAATGGCATTTGAGCCATTACTTCTAATTTAGTAAATTTAGGTATAATTTATTCTTCTTTAGCGTATGACGTTGGTTGTCAAAATAACTGCCGAGATCCGACGGGTAAATTCAGTGTAATTACGAGAGTAATTTTCAGCATTGAAAACGAGTGATTAAGCTTACTTAAGATTAATTATATAGTAATTTTTGAGTCAGAAAGTAAAAGATGTTTGCTTGGAATTTGTTGTTGCTTTGTATTGGTGAATCCAAGCGTATACGCATCACTATAATTTTTAAAACTCAGGAAGACATATTATTATTCATTCATCATATTTATTAATAATTATTGTTGTTATTATTATGAACCAAAACTCATAAAGGGCAATCAAGTATAACCATTAGCTTTCTGATAGGGCTGCAACCTATTAATTCCCAACAGAACTAACGCTACAATTTGGTGTAGTCGTAGTCGTGAGCCATCGGCACTTCTAATTTAGCAGTTAATCTTACTAGTTAGGCAACAAGAATCACAATTATTCCTCTGCAATGCGTACTTCAATAAAAGTAAAAAAAAATCTAAAAAATCATCTTTTCTGTTATTAATTTATTAATTGCATGCTCTGAGTATCAGGTGAAACGGATATTACTGTTGTTATTGTGTGTAAATTTGTGTAGCAGAACAAAAGTGAAATAAGGCGAAACAGTTACGCAAATATTATAGTAGTAAATAAGTAGGCATAATTATTATAGTCATAGTCACATATTATTCAATACAGTGCGACGACGGCACTACGGCCATTAAATTAGACAACTATAATAAAGTGCATGCCTGCATCACTGGATGAAATTCAGTAAAATTACACACTTTATTGTTTCTTTAATGAATTTAAAGTACTTACTTTTGACAGCGAAAACACGTGTAAACAGCTAGTGAATGGCAAAAATTCCCTTATATTTATTATTTAAAAACTGACGAAGCACAATTAACTGCTTACGGCTGAGCTAATAACAATAACTAGTAGAGTAGAACTAACAACCGTTTCACTTGTGTACGGTACAAATGATACACTAGTAGGCCAGGTGATTAATTCAAAAGGTTTAGTACTTATATAGATGAAATACATAGCAATTAATTACAATATATCCTGAGGTTGAAAAAGTTAATATTATCTGCGTAGTGTATGGAGAATCACATAATTTTATTACCAAATTTATTCATGTAATTATTCCAAAAGCCGAGGGAACATAGTTTAGATAAATAATTGATGATTTCATTAATTATTTATTTCGATATCTCAATTATTCAGCTGTCGGATTGGAAAAATCAACACTACTGTGAAAAATTGAGAGTTCAAGAGCAAAGTAGTGCACATATATCGGAATACAAGGAATTATTTTGATAACATCACTTGAAGTCTCGTATATTCAAAATACAATAAAGAAAATAATTAATAATGAATAATTTAGTTATCAAAGAATATAACTATAGATAGCCCTATTGACTGTAACCAAAATTTAATCAAAGTTTAGTATTACGTTGGAGCAATTAGATTTCGCAGACAGTAGTAACTATTTTATTTGCCCGCCAACGCTCGTTCTTTGTGCATCTCCACTAGCGTCCAGCAATGGCAGTTCCCTTAGCGATGGCCAACCCACCTGGTCCGGCTCTTGCGTTGGAATTTTGCTGAGCGTTATTGATAATACGGGGAGATCTCTTATCTGTTCAGAAAAGTTAAGACCACTTTAGTTTAAAACTGTGAAAAAATTAACGGTTGAATTATTTTAATTTTCGAAGTGTGATTGTAATTTTACCTCGTCCAGCAGTTGCTGTACCGCTAGCGATGGCCACGCCGTTTGCGCCTGCACTAGCGTTAGAATTTTGATGGGCATTATTATTGCTTTGGCTTGGCGCAGCTTTTAATTCATTAACACAATATTTAACATTAGGTTTTGAAAAGGTACATAGTGCATTGTTAATTTATAAACAAAATTTTCATATAATTGAGAATGCCTATGCTATGCAAACGATTAAACAAGGCGCACTTACCACCTCCAGCCGTTGCTGTACCGCTAGCAATGGCAACACCGTCTGAGCCTGCTTGGGCATTTGAAGTTTGATGAGCGTTATTACTCTGGCCCCCAACAAGTTCATGATGAAGAGAGGACCTTTTTTCTGTAATTCAGTCCATTCTTATTATTTTTAAAGTGCTAAATACTAAATATAATTATTATTAACCTACTATCGTCTTTCGAATGTTACGATTTCATAGAGATTGCAAATTCCAAATATTTTTGTGAGATAAATATTACTGGAATTAAAATTTACCTCGCCCGGATACTACTGGCCCATGACCCAATGGCCCAAATTTTGGAGATCTTTTTTCTATATGTTAAAGAAGATTTCATCTTCAGCTTAACTATTTCTACGAATTTACATTATAATATAGTCTACCTACGTGTGTAATATATTTCAAAATATTTTGTAATGAAGCAGATAATTTTTTTGAACTGGCGTTTTGATTTTTACGTACCCCTTCCAGCTGTAGAGGATCCACTGGCACTTGCAACTTCATTATCTCCGGCAGTTGTATTTGTAGTTAGATGTGTATTATTAATGTGATTGCTAAGCGACCTCTTGTCTATTTGAAGTATTAAGTAATTCAATCTTTGAAAATTTTCATAGCTTCTATATACTACTGTATCAGCCTTACACATTTATTTAGTAATTGTAAAATGGTCAAACTTTGCCCTTTTACCTCGTCCAGCAATAGCCGTTCCGCTAGCAATGGCAGTACCTCCAAAACCGGCCCTGGCGTTTGAGTTCTGTTGGGCGTTGTTGATACGACCACCGCCAAAGCCATTTCCACCTTTAGAAATAAACAAAACCCAGGAAATTAATTAAGATTTTATTTATAGAATATAAGGGAGAATATTATATTGCTGTTTCAAAAGTTTACCTCCGTAAAATCTAGCAGATGCTACTGCTACGAGTAAAGCAAAAACGAAAAAAAAATTCATTTTGTTTTAAAGAATCGAATTGGCAATAATAATTGTTTAATGATTGAGTGAGGTATGAAGAACAAGCGGTCAGCGAATGAGAATGAGAACCAAATTCTGACTTTACCTTCCATGGATTGGTTCCACGTATTTATATTCTTAACGAAGTTCGTAAAAGCAATTAATTAAATGATTATGCCGATTTAGTTGTCACCATCATGTAGTAATTGTTTCCATTTCTGTGTATTGTACTAAATTATGTATAGTCATAAGCTGATAAGTTCATTCAGAAAACAAAAATAAAAACCAAGTCAATCAGCAGAGTTTCATTACCGATATAAGGGCATATATATTATCTATTATGTGGTAACGGACTTTTCCCACCAGGATTTTTCCTACGCGGACTTTTCCTACCCACGACCATGACTAATGTAGAAATAAAAAACAAGTATACCTATTTACGAAAGTACCGTATTAACACGCCAGTTTCAAACGAGTTTATTCAATTATTACTAATCATAATGAATACTTAATTCTGAATAATTTTTTATAGGTAATGGTGACGATTGTCTACAATTAAGCTAATTCACGTAAACTATTCCTAGTATTAAAACTGAAAAAGATAGTGTAAGGCAAAATTCAAAATCATTACATATAATCTACATGAATTGATAAAGGACGAAAGAAACACAAAGGATTCGAGTATTAAAAACGTATTCTTAATATCTAGTAAAATAAATAAAATTCCCTGTAAATGTAGGCCCAAGCACGCGACCTTGTGCTTTTGACTATTTGAAAACTAAAAATGTTCTTCCTAACTGATACCGCCATAAAAATATGTAATGTCTCAAATGCAATAATAAAATATATTTACAAAACAAATCCAATAAAAAAGTTACAAATCAAATATAATGGCATGACCTATATGCCACAGGAATGACTCAATTTTAAAAGAGTTTTAATTATTTTATTGTATTCAGAACAAATATTCTGCAATCTGTTTTTCGAAGTAAAGTAGAGTTATGAGTAAATTAATGGGAGAAATTAAGCCCTAAATTAAGCCTGGTGAATTACGGGGGTTACGAAGGTATCTGAATTTTATGTAGTGAGTTGTATTCAAATTAGAAAGCATTTTTAACAAAGTCGCAAATATGCACTTTTAGTCGTATTAGCAATTTATTGTTACGGTAATAGAGTAAGAAAGATTATTTTACTAGCAAGTCTATAATATTTAAAATAACTCCTGGTTATAATACAAACAAAAGTTGTGGGTATATTTTTGAGTGATGTGCAGTTTCTTTTTTTGTATGGATAGGAAAATTTCTATAGGTATGGTCGTGGGGAGGAAAAGTCCGGGTAGGAATAACTCTACAACCCTATTATGTATACTATGCATTTTATTTTATGAAATCAGTCTTTAAACTAAATTTTTACTTAATGAACGTAAACTAATTTTATCCTGAGTTCTTGCTTTAATTTTAATAATTTTCAGTTCTTGGATGCGTATCAATATCATTATGGTTAATTCCGAAACTCAAGTCATTAGATTATTTTTCTGAGTAGTTTGCATGAGATAGAATCAGTTCCAAACACTGATTTGATAATGTCCTAATTAGGCCATAGCCCAAGAAATTGTTGTTCCAGGTAATTTGTGAATGAAGTTAATCTAGCATGAAAGAAAAATGAACACGGTCAACGGTATAAATTCCATAGTATGCATTTTTTCTGAAAAATTGGTGTACAACAGTGACATTGGCATTGGCAGACGATGCTATAGTCTATAGCGGTCATTGGACGTTGTAGGTTATATCGGCAACTGACGTTATAAAACGATTAAAAAGCAATACACAACATCTATTTATTTTGTCGAATGTTTTCAATCGTAAAGTATCGGCGTTTTGCCGGGACACTACGAGTAGGTAGGTATAGCAAGAATTTCGTTATAAACCATGACGTTAGAGGTAGATTTCACTGCGTTTATTAAATTCGATTTTAAAAAATTCTTGACATAGCGTTTTAGATATTTGTCTAAAGATCACAGTTGATCACACAATGGCAAGTTTCATTGAAATCGGTCAAATATGTAGGAGTGACAGTGTGGCAAAGTTTTAAAAATTCGGTTTATTGAACTTTTCCGTGTTGAAGCTAAAATATTATTTAAGATGTCCATCTAGAAGCTAAGGAATTAAATAAGATTTCCATGTGGAAACCAAGGAGTTATTTATAATTTCCATGTTATAAAGATGAAGTTTTTAAAGTTTTTCATATTTGAAAAAATTATTTAAGATGTTTATGTGAAAGCCATAAGGTGTTTTATAGAATGCCTCAATATTCAATATTTTAAAATGTTCATGAGGAAGCCATCTATAAAATGGAATTTTTTAATGCAACTTAATAATTTTGAAATTCGATTAGACCTAATCCATCTCTTGAATACCATACAAAAGCAGTAGTGTGAAGAGTAATAACAAAATACGTAATAAAAAATGATGCCCCTTTTGTGGAACAAAGTCCCCCTTTTATAGCAGTGGCACACACTAAAATTTCCTCAGAGAAGGCTATGATCCACTCCGTTTCCGTTACTATTTAATTCTTCGATTATTATTTGACGAGAAGACTTTTTCCGGCAACCGGGAAGCAAGGACACAATGTGTCTGTCATATGTGGGCGAAATCGGCACCCATCGAAGCCACCTTATCCTAAAATGATAAGAGTAACAGTGTCATGCATGCATAACCGTTGACCTGATATAAAATTGTATTTTGGTTTGATTCATTTCTATCGTTATAATATGCGATTTAGATGTACATATAGGTATACATGCATACTTTTTAATAAATTTCATCCCAAATGGAAGATCATATGTTGTGTCCCCAGCAATAAGGGCAGCCTTTTCCTCCGCAGCCCGTTTGGCCAGCCCACGCTCTTCATCCGTCCCCGAAATAGTATTATCCAAAACAAATCCAAGAAATCCAGCCACGAACATGCCCGTACTCAACAGTATCTCAATTAGGTTGTTCAAATCCTCAGAGCCAGTGTTAATTATTCCCGGGTGGGTTTTTGCCCATTGTGATATCGTCTAGTGTTAAGGAAAAAGCTAATAACAGCTCAAAACAATTTCATTTTAATAAAGGGGAATCCATAGTATGTAAAACGTAGTTAAATTTAAAAAAATAATTCTTTAAGCCTTACCAAACCCATAAAAATGGCAAAACTGACAATAAAAACGTTTCTTCCAGACTCCAACGAAATTTCTGACAAAGTTCCAATGCCAACAGCAACTACAAGAGGAAACATATAAAGAAACATTCCAGCAATGATGGGATCCGGCAATGACACAAAGAATGCACCAGCTTTACCAACCAATCCCAGAACTATCATTAGAATTCCTGAGATTTGAATAACTCTTCGTGATGCTACTTTCGTCACGGAAATCGTTCCGATATTATTGCTGTACGAAGTTGAGCCATTTCCTGAACCCCAGAGTCCCCCAAGAACACATCCCAAACCTTCCATGAAAATCCCACGATTCATGGCGTGCACCGGGGGTCTAGTCGTTTCTAAATAGAATAATCGGTCGAATTTATGAAAACAATTTAATTGAAAAAAAAAATCAAGTCCAAAAATTGTGAAGCTTCGTAATAGCACAAAGAAATAATTTACTGGCAATCGTAGCGCATGCATAGTAGTCTCCTAAGGATTCAATCGTCGACGTCATCACACCGCAAAGAAGACCCAGTACGGCCCCAATTGACACCGTCGGCCATCCCCATTGAACTTTCATTGACATTAAACTCAAATATACATTAAACAATTAAAGTAAACATATTCATAAAAAAATTAAGAGGTAAATAGTTGGCCTACAAGGATATGGAAACCGAAACCATGGAGAGCCTGTCAAAATTTTAATTTTTGCGTCCGTCCTCGCAGGGTTTCCTGATGGAATAATGTCATTTGCAGTTAGAATGCAGCAGATTCCCCATACTAATCCTATCGAAAGTAAGACCTGGAAAATGAAATACGAATAATTAGAAGACAAAAATTGATTCTTATTTGGAGTCCGTTATACTGTCCCAGAAAAGACACAATTGTGCAATAACTATTAAAAATTGATTTTAAATAGGTATTTTTGCTTACAGGAAATGTCTGAAAAATTGGAAATTTTGTATTTTTCCCATTCGCCTCCTCTTTTCCACAAAGACAGGGAATCTTAATATTTCGCAAATGCTGCGAGGAAATCACAAGTAGCAGGAGTGTCCTAGTTTAATTAAAACAAAACAAAAATACAATGATTCAAATGCAAATACTTACATTAAATCCTACAGTTTCATCGATGTAGATAATCGCAACTTGGCCTGGATCAAAGATTAAGAATCTGAAATAGTTAATTAAATTACACAACTTTAAGTTATACACACGTGAAAATGATTTTAGTTGCTCTTTTACTTCTCTTTAAATGAAGAATTCTACCTTTGTGTCTGCAGTTTCTAGTTTACTAATAGTTAAAATTAAAAAATGAATTAATAATAATAATTAACAATATAATGTATCTAACACCAAAATTACGATTTACGATATTGAGACGGCGTAGTTTTTAGAAGCTTCCTCAGCTGCATTTTGAAACAAAGCAATTCCAATCAGAGTTATTGCAGGGGCCACCGCCAATGGGGTTAAAAATTGAAGAATGAAGCCAATAATCCCTGGAAATTAACAGTATTAGTGCTCATAGGTTAGTTTAAGATTATGCTATACTGTTTCCTATCATCCATACAAAATAAAAATATGACACTCAAATTGTTATTTCAACCCTATTGAAAAGTTTATAGAGTTCTAATACACACCTGTCAAGGCGAAAAAAACTTCAAAAAGGGCTGCAAATATGATAGCGCCTTGAATTTCCCTCATTCGAACTTGCCATAATTCCGTTTTGTCAGCATCCGACATGACATTAAAATCCTCAGATGCCGGACACTTCCAGCGTGGAAGGCTCAAGATGGCCAATGATGGAATCAAATAAGAAAAACTTCCACCCTGCACAATGGGTAATCTTGTGCCGAAGGTGCTTTGCAGTATGGTAATAATTCCCGACATAAAGACTAGGGTAGAGATAATATTAGCTTTATCCGGGTCATCCTCAGCCATACAGAGAGCTGGTGCAAGAAAAAATGGACATGCGACGGTGGCGCCAATCATTTCCATGTAATTCTATCAGCATATTTCAATTGGAAAATATTAAATTTAAATTGTCCAAATTATTAACAGTGGTGGATAGTTATGCTACGTAATGCTTCTATGGTATTGTGTGAAGGAAGTTGAATCATTATTTACAAGCACTCTTTATAATAAATTTTGGGATCACCTGAAGGCCCAGTAAGAGACACATGTACCACGGTGGGACGTCATTTACTCCGTAAAGCAATTCTGCTCTGGCTTCTGTTGCTGCCTTTACAATTTGAGGAGGTGAAATTCCATTCAAGTGAGATCGTTCATCATTCGTTCTCAGAGCCTGCGAGCAAAATCTTTGACAATTATTAACAAGAAAATGGTGATAATATAATTTATTACTTATGTATTCGTTATCTATATGAATAGACTCGCCAATGCTAATGATTAAATTTTAAAAGAACGACTTACCTCTAAATCAGTTCCGAAACCCGGGCTCTCCATTTATCTCCCTTGGAACCAATAAAATTTGTGTATGTCCAACGTTTTTTGTTTTAATTCAACTACTATGCCTTCTATCCTACTGTTATTTCTCTTGTCACTACAGTAAACAAATGCTCACTCTACAGTCCAAAATGCAAGACAAAATACAAAAATCGCAGGTGTGTCAAATGTTATAATGAAGTACTGGTTATACGCATGGCTGACATAGCATAAATATAGATGCGTAATTAAAAGTAAACATAGAAGGTAAGGGTATGAGGACAAGCTTCCAGAAAAAAAGTTTGCCACTATAGCAAGGCCGTAAATGACCAAAAATTAAATGAAGAAACTTAAAAGTTTTTAGCCTCTTTATACTCTAGAAGCAAAACAAGGTTTTAAAACAATTGTGTATATTTTAATTAACACACTATAGATTCTTGAGTAGGGCGTCTGACGTTTTGTGCCCATTAGTTGGTTAACTTATCCCTTCGAAGTCGAAAACTAATGTTTAATACTCAACTAATTATTTTTACTGTCTGGTAATTAATTAAGGGTGGTAAAGTCAAATTTCGTGTGTAATACTATACCCCGTTATTCATACCTATTACGTCCTATATAGTACTTAATAAAGTTCTAGTCATGCTTGAGAACATGAATTATTTTTCTATATTTTAATATTATTTGTATTTGTTTAAATTTCAGAGGGAAATATAGATAGCGAACGACACGGTGCTAAAACAATAAAATTGACAGTTGAACAATTATTATAATTATTATTCACATAATGCAAAATTCAGAGAATCTGACAATGGTAATTGACTAATTTAATTGCGGAGATCATGAATTTCATCCAGGAATAAATGTCCCATATAGGGTATTTACACGTGCCCTTTGCACGTGAAGATGCATAGTAAGTTGATAAATACGATGTTTAAGTTCAGGATGGTCAGAAGTATTTAATACTATTTTGCTTCACGCTTTAGAGCTGTGATTAAATCCATGCAAAAATACATATCAACTTCTCAATGGGCAGTTCAACTATAGACATTGAGTGACATTTTCCTCTGTATTGCCTGTTTATAAAAATTGAACATGTATGGTTGTAACATGTTTTGGTCTTTAGCCTTGGAGTATAGGAGAGTCACGAAAGTGGTAGCATAACTATAGGAGGAGAGCTTTAATTATATCTATATGTAGTGGAAATGTGCCCCCTTAATTATATTTTACCTTGTCACGAAAATAAGCGAACTTGAACATATTATTCTACATTTATTTTGCGTTTAAGGATATTATTACAATAACGGGGTAATCCCTTGTTGATGTCTTTTTTCTAATTGTAAGACCCCTGTATTCCAGGCAATTACGTTGTCCAAATGTGAACAAACGCCTAAGTAAGTGCGAATTATTCCAAACTCCCAAACCATTCTGTAGAGACTATAAATAATTCCATATTGCATACTTGAATTTTGAAAATTTTTGATAAAAACTTTCATCGTTCACACAGGAGTTTGTTCACATTTAGGCAGCGTGCTTTAATAATGATTAAAGAAGTATATACAATAATATTATGGATTGGTATAATTATTTTTTTAGTGTTATTCCGCAAGTATCTACATGATGAATATGAACATTTGAACGGGGGGTAGCACTATTGTTTAGATTTTGTCATTAGCTTTAAGCAACTCGTATTGTCTCGTATCAATTTTAACGGAAACTCGTTTTATGTATTCATCTTATTTCTTGAGTGCAACTGTCCCCATATTGATGGGCTACAGAAAATATATATAGAAATAATTGCACGCTTTTGTAACCAACCAACCCCGTTTTTTCTTTCCCTTTGTATAATTTCTAATCTTGGCTCAGCGGATCATTCATATGGATTTTTGTTGGAAGCTTGAATCAAAGATATTAATTATTAGAAACTGGAGATTATGAAATTCTGCAAACTGATACGTTAAACTATACACATTATTATTATCTCATTATCAATAGCATTAATTAGAAAGGCAGGGTCCAAGAAAGGTTGACATATTATTTGTATTATTATTATTATTCACCTACACTATCATTTGGGCATATCACCCATGGTAGGACATATTATTGGAGTCGCTGTAAGCCGTCAGGAGGTCAAATTATTAAAAAAATACTATTTAGATTTTAACATTTTAAGAATAACTTCCAATTTAAAACACATTATGTTATAACCCCGGCTTGGTGGCTTGGAGATGTAATGCATCGCCTTGTCACCAAGTCGGGGCCAGCCAGTAGTGCTCTGGATTGTGGGCAGTGGGGGGATGGGGCTTGGTGGGGCGTTGGGGGAGTTGAACGGGGTGGGTGTGAGAGTCTAAAGTGTTTGGGTGCTGGTTGCACGGGTGTTCAACGGTGGACGGGTCCACCGATACCAACTAAGCAAAATGCACGGTACACCCGCATGCCGATTCCCACCGAACTACCGCGCCAGCCACCGATTGGTTTTCAGTGGGGCAGCATACATCCTATCGCTAGCCACTATTTCACATCTCAGTTTCACATTAGTTTTATCATATGCAGCCAGTTTCATTCTACAATAAGTAATTCCTAAAAACCAGTGTAATCTCGCTGAGGAATGTGAAAATACATCAATTATTTACTCCCTACCTTTGCAATGCATAGAATCTACCCCTACCACTGCATTTTTGACTGTCAGAAAAATAACTTTAGCTTCAAAGTTTTAGAATTCAGTAGTTGTTTTTAAACTGAAATACAAAGTTTATTCGTTATTTAAAAGTTAAAAACTTCACACTAAGATGCTGACAAAATAGTTTTGTTGGACAGCATAACAGAAAAGATCGAGGTAGTTTAGATCCAGTGACATTAGAAGAATTAGTATTCTGGGTTGAGCATTTGAATTTGCCGTCAAAGGTTCCTAAAAAATATCAATCCACAGTACGGGCTGAGCTTGTTGAGCCCGTTGAGCCCGAGAGTTCTTAAAACTTATGAGTGAGAATGCGAGTAAATTCATATTATTAGATAACTATATATAACTAGGTATATAGGTAGTGTAGGTTAACTATTAATGTCATTTATTTTGAGCCGTTTATGGAATTTTTCTTACAACAAAGGCTTTTAACTTAAGTTACATACCGAGGGATAATGAATATTATGCCTGTTATATTTTTGACAAACCCAAATGACTGCTTTTTGAAACTATTGCTAATTAAAATTAATTGAACCTTTTGACTTCAATTTTTATGTATGATTTATGCTAAAAGATATCTGTCTGAAAGCCCAAATGTAATTAAGGCTCCATTATAATATTTGGAATTAACTCCGAGCTTCAAAATAGTTTTTTTGGCGCATTGTGCTTGAAAATAATTCAGTTGGGAGCAATTTCTGTTCATACTTTGGGAAAATGATGGTGACGTTAAGTGTAAAGAGAAAAGCCCAGTTGAAACTATAAATGTAAAAACGTATTTTTGATGCATTTGCTGAGAAAGAGAAATACAAAATGATGTGGATCCTGTCGGGCTCAGTTTGATGACAAAATTGTAAATTAAATTACCTTGAATGTTGTAGTTTAAAATTGTTGTGCCTAATTGTAACCTTTAAAACTAATATGTCGTTTAAAATGTTGTATCGCTAGCACATGGTTAAAAAAATTAAAACCTACTTGTTTGTATGACTGGATTAACTGGCGCAATTAAATGAGAAATACTGTGTTACAATATTGTGTATGATTTATTAATATATAATATGTTCTTCATTTAATTTTTTCCAAATTCGGCTTCGGCTATTCACTATTCGGCTATTCGGTTTCGGCTTCATACTTTACTGTAAAAAAGCATATAATGTATCTTTCAATGAGATATCCTTGAATCTGGGGGTCAACTTAAAACAGTTACTTAATTTCACATATTTTGCATTTCGCTTAAAAAATTGCATTCGATTTCACCCATTTGTGGTATTTCCACGTGATATTTACTAATGGTAAAAAATAATTAAGTATTAAGTTCTACCTGCAGGTAGAGTACCGACGGTAATGCGGTCGGTTACCGGCCGATTTGGCAGATTTGTTTTCAGGTAGTGCTCCGGCCGGTAACCGTGAACACCCGTGGCTGGTTGTATTTATCTGTGGTAGTTGGTAGTTCCTACCTGAGACAGAGATACAAGTCAGCTTAATAGTAGTTTACTACATGCCTGAACACTGTACATTCAAATGTATAGACTCAAGATTCATCTCGAAGTTCCTCTCTTCCTCGTCCACTACAGGCCGTCGCCACCTGTCCACTCTCGATAAGAGTGACTACTGGCGGGTTGGAAGCAGAATGAATGCGGAGCAGTTGCAGCCCTGAGAAAGCCGTACACCTGTTCCGTTCTACTCTGTCTCATATCCTCGGCTAGCCGGAAAATACATTCATGGTACCTGGTGAAAAACCAGTATAAATATATCTCTCAAGGAGTACGTCGGTTCGTAAGACTATATCAGTATACTAGTTGAACTAGAGTTAAGAAACATGAACCACTATACCTGGTCAAGTGTACTATACACTCGCACCTTCCTAGTGGTTCACATAGAAATGTTGTATAGAAAAACAGTAGGTTATACCCTTGAGGTTAAGAACCAAAGCTGTATAAATACATACATACATACATATTATGTTATGTCTGAAGAACGTTGAGCTTCGCTGAATTTAGTTGATAGTGACATGCTATAATTTTTAAAGTTTTTGACATAACATAGTAATATATTCTAGCAAATACCTTTGCTATATGTATGTATATGGCTCATGGGTTCCTCAAGGTACTAGATGTAGATGGGGATAGTGAGACGGAGAGGGTAGTTGAAGTAGGTGAGGGTAACAATGAGAAATAAGATTGTAAGAATACATCCTAGACTTGTCCAGTCTAGAATAGGATGGAGGAGCGGGAGACGATATGGATGCAGAGTCAGAGTCTGTGGATGAGATTGGGATTGTTGCTTCTGGCTCTCTCTGTTCTGGCCGTATATATATATCTGTGCAAGTGCAACAATAGGATTTCGGAGGATCAGGATTGCTGTTGCTTATTTGTATTAAATGAGTCTAATGGCGCCTATGTTAAAGATGCAGTTCTCAGACTGCAGTTTATAGTGCAGTGTAACGGGGTCCAGTGTACCATTGCAGGCCCGTGTAGTTCTGCTCGTGCTATTTATTGAAGTACTGCAGGTATTTAAATTTAAGAGCTACGCATAATAATTTCGTGGTGAGAGAGAGTTTCAGTGTGATCCGAGACTAACTGAGTCTTTATATTTATATTTAAACTTGGCAGTTTGTGAGAGGAGTCAAATTGATTTAGTATTATTGGGTTTTTAGCGCTAATTTATCTCTGGACTTAATTATAAGAAGGAAGAATTATCTATAAAATATAATAGTATATATACTATTATTGCCGAGTAGTGTCTGGTCTCGGCCCACTGCACTATCATATAACCTCTAACAGTACAGAGGGCGAAGACTGAGAATGAGACGTGACAATAACATAATATGTACTGCGGTCAGCATTTCGTAGAGCTCAAACTTCAAGCCTGGAAAATGCATAAACTGCTATTAAGTTGGAGATATCCACTAAGTTTGTAGTTTTGTAGTACTTACAATTAGGAATAGTATTATGTTAACACAAAGGCTCAATGGCCTTGGAATTGCATGAATTGCAATTTGCAATATTAGTACATATTGCACTTAGGCTTTGCTGTATTCATATATTAAAAATTTGCGTTCCACTAAACGTAGTTATATTAAGTCATACATATATGAGTACTTTTCACACCTGCATTACTCATTAAGTATGACTCAAACGTCAACTACTACGTACACCCATAGTTTAAGTTTTACATAATTTTAGTTTAAATTATAGTTTACAATTTCATAAGCTTAAAATCAAATGCTAGTATGAGCATGAAGAATGATGATGCATGTACATTTCTTGATATATGAATTTATCCTTCGTTGCATGCCTATGTATATATATTATGTTTGATGCATGAGTTTTAGTTCACTTATTGTTTGTAAACAGCAAACTGCATGATGAGCATAAATGCACTCATTACAACTAGTCATTCTTTATACATACATATTTCCACTGTTATTTAATTCTAGAGTATTTGTATTCTTATATTTATATTCTACAATAATTCTTGATATTTCACATTACGTAATTTTCCGTTCTGTAAAGATTTCATTCACGCTGAAAATTAGATCAACTATGATGTCGATGATCAACTATGTGGTCATTGCGAAATTAACCTAAATTCTTCGATTATTTATTAAATTATCATTTGTACTCTGAATGTGAAATCAGGGATTGAATTGGATGATGGAGGAAAATTGAATAAAAAGTACTGCTTATGAAAGGTCGTGTTTTTCTGCCTCTCTCAAAAAGCCTAAAATATTACTTGAGACGTCTTGAATATATTTAGAGCTTCCATACGGTTGTAGCATTTTTACTTTACCCCAAAGTCATTATTTTTCACCCGTATCACTTTTCATCTTCATTTCTACTTGTGTTTACTTCTATTCTCGATATTTGCACTGTTGTACAAACCCATCTGTTTCATAACCACTGAGTTAATGAGTCTTGGTCTTTTGACCCGTATCAGCACATATACAGATTTCCACTAGGGTGAGTCTGTCTAAATTTTCACCCTTTAACACGTTATAGCCCGTCTCTTAACAGAGGGTTTGCGTCAATTCTACGAATCTAAAAGTCAAAATTAACATAAAAAATTAATCTGCGAAAATTTACAAAATTTAACTTTGAAATTGGAATTTTTCTACGTAAAATCGACAACAGCTGTTACAAAATCAAATCTTCGAAATTTTAAATTTAATATCGTGAAAAGGTTCAGAAAGTAAATTACCATCAAAACTACTTAGCAACTTCGTTAAAAGTGCAGGTAGTTAACAAGTATATTTTAGAAAGTGAAAAAAGAAGCAGTTTTCAATCCACAGACTCCGTGACTGAGATAGCTTCCAGCGCGTAGAGCACCACTAAAGTGAGTAGAACATTACCCTTAGTGAAGAATACAGTGACCCACGCAGTTGAAGAGACTAACCAGCGCGTAGTGGTGTATTAATAATTCCACAAACCAAGTGTAGACTTTTCCCCATATGGTATTGCAAAGAACAGTTCTCAGTTTCCCCCACATCACTGCAGTAGTTCCAGGGTGTGGCTAGTGAAATCTGAAAGTGGTAGTGACAAAGTGTAGAAACAATAATCCCATGTCACCAGTGAAACCAACAATCAAGACCGAGGGTATTCCAGAATCAAAGGTAGAGCCACCACAGCCGCCTAAGAGTTCCAGAATTCCGGAATCATCCCCAGTCCCACAAATCTTTACAGGCAAGATAGTCGTAAAGTCAGGCCCCCAAACCCGAAGATCAACGGAGCCTGTCCTCACTGCAGAGCAGACGGTAGTAGAAGCTAATAAACACTACGAACTCGAGGTACGTAAAGTTAAGTCTTATTATCACAAAAAGATAGAGGAACTGCAAGCTAAGTTAGGAGCATCTGAACACCTGACGGCGGACCAGAAAGCTAGCGTACCACTGCAGTTAGAGAACGCGGCATTAAAATCTAGACTTGCCATACTTAGAGCCGC
Organism: Dicyrtomina minuta; assembly: GCA_949802685.1. Lineage (NCBI taxonomy): Eukaryota > Metazoa > Arthropoda > Collembola > Symphypleona > Dicyrtomidae > Dicyrtomina > Dicyrtomina minuta. The sequence goes on along the minus strand of OX461810.1, from coordinate 38,979,107 downwards.
GGCCCAGAAACATACTCAGGACAATATGTTGGGTAACAGAACCTTCAATCGCCCATTATTCGACTTCGAAAAACTCAAAGGACCGTCAGATTACACCAGATGGTTCGTCGATATGAAAATGGCGTTAGGCACCGTTCATTTAGGAGTCATAGTGGACGGATCATAGCCCAAACCAGTATTCGCATTGCCCCCAACACTTCAAGAGGCTACAGACATCGCGAACTGGGAGGCAGCCAACAACACCGCCGTTTTGTCTATACATTCTGGCCTTCATAGAGATGTACTTCTCAAAGTGCACCACATCACATTGGCAAAAGACCTCATGGAAGAACTCTCAAGAATGTTCGAACCCCGAAAAGAGGATGAACGAGTCCAACTTGCAGAAAAGTTCTTCGGCCTCCGTATGGCTACGGGAGGCGGCTACAGCTATCTAAATCAGCTGTTAGCCATCAACAACGATCTCGACAGAGCCGGAAGAAGAATGGACAACGAAACAGTCTTATGCCTCACCGTAAGTAAACTCTCGGATCAAGAGGAATACGTGGGATTCCTTCAAACCTGGCGTGTCTCCACTGTAAAGACACCCGAAATCCTACTGGAGCTACTTAAAGCCACCGACGACAACCGCGAACGAGCACTAGGTAATGCCGTATACAACCCACCCCAGGCGTTCAGAGCCCACCAAGAGGACGATAGATCTGGAGGAAGAGGAGGAACCGAACGCGGACGGTCCTGTCTCCGCCGATCCCAAAGAGGAGGGCGTAGAGACAATCGCGATGACGATTACCACCGGAGGAGCGAAAACTCCCCACCACTAAGTTCATGGAACCAACCTAGTGGAAAAGCCAAGAGCAAAACCATATGTTCATACTGTGGAAAACCCAACCATAAGAAGGATGATTGCAGGTATTGGTTGGACGGCGTGTCTCCGCCACGGAGCAGAAGAGACACATCATCATCCACCGCCAGAAGCTCCCAAGACGGAAGTCGAAGAAATTCCAAGTCAGGGCGCGGCGGATCACGTCAGCGAGGAAGGAGTTCGTCATCACAGAAAGTAGGTCGAGCCAACACCCAACTCGATAACTCATCACGTAACAACAACAACAATGCGAGAGAACGAACCCCCGAGCGACAGAATAATCAAGTACATAGAAGTACTTTAAGACAGGAGGGAGGCAACAGACCCCCACCACCTGCCCACTTAGCTCAAGAAGATGTCAGCTTCATTGAAGCTGTTGCACGTCGAGCCACCCACTCTACTCCGTGGAAAGGATGCTTACATATGGACACCTCATTACGTAGCAGCAGCAGTGGAAGGAGTGAAGACACCCCCAGGCCAAGGCTGGCGGATCTTTTCTCTGATGCAGACACATCAAGAACTCAAGACCATGCAAAACAAATGGCACTCCCTAAATCCCCTACATATCCCCTGTATCAAGACTCGTCAACAGAAGACTCGAAGCATGAATACGCACATAGGAGGATGAACTCACATGAAGGAGGATTACAACACGACGGTGTTGGCCCCAACTGCGATCAACACCAAGCACACCTACTCCGACCTGGACGAAGAGTAGAGAAACATCCAGCGGATAAACATCGGGAAGATAGCCCCACCACTGGAGAAGACTCGGATACCGAAACAAAGCTGTCACAATTTAGGCATAATAATGCTTTCCTACTCCGCCCAAGACAAGGAGTAGAGACTACACCAACAAATGAATGGACGGATAGCTCCAGTGATGACACCGATTCGGATCTGGAACCTGTACAGCTGTCGCCACTTCAAAATGGATTAATTAGGACTAGGGTAACTAGGCAGGAATGGGAAACAGTATTGGAACTTAGACGAGCTAGAGCTCAGCATATTCAGTCGACCATAAACCCGTTTACGCCCCTAGCTCCGGCATCCACCAACAACCCCCCACTCCCTCAGAACAACAACGCTACAGATTCTGAAGAGGAAGAAGTACAGGAAGACTACAACAGCATTGTAGCAGCGGAGGATGGCGAACAACAACCCATCCCCACCGAGAGGACCCCGACTTCTCATAATATCGAAGAGACAGGGAGGGCCTCCACCGGAGCACCACTCGAAACGGAGCATTTGAGGAACAACTCACCCGAACGAGATGAAGCTTCACCATCACTACCAGCTAGACTGAGGATCAATCCAGATACAGAGGACAACATCGAACCTACTGCTGAAGCCTCAGGATCACAATTACAACCACACAATCATTCTACACTAGCTGATCGGAGCCCAGTAGGAACACCCTTTACAATAACCCCAAATAGATACAGAGGTAGAGGGAGGGGTTCTAGAACACCAAGTACCCCAAGTTCTCAAGATCATTCTGTTCAAGCCTCCTTTGAAATAGGAAACTGGGATGACCCTGAACCACAACCAGAGGAAATGGACCAGTTCCAGGATATGTTTGGACATATGACCAATTACGTTGATCTACATGCCGAAAGATATGTTCAGACTCAAAATTGGTTAAATGCAGCCGAGTCAGCTAGACTCAGAGGACAAACCATATCACCTCAAAATCTTTCACTGGTTCAACCGTTTCCATCTACACCATCAAGAAGAGGGAGAGGCAGAGGAGTAAATAGAAGAAACTCTCTTACTCCTGAACAAAGGGTTGTTCCTCGTCAAGAAAACTCTCCGACGACAACAACCTCCTCAAGCCCTTTAAGCTACGAATTCCCTGACATAGTGGCACCACATACATCTCGAGAAGTAACGCCGTCACCAACATCAAGAGACATTAGAGAAACCGAACGCATTTCAAGAGCACGTGAATACATTCTCCAAAATGTCACAGACTCGAGCCAAAGAAGCGTATATAGTAACCTACTAGATGCTAATATTCAAGTGTATGGCCTAATAAGGGGAGTTGACGAAACCTGGGACGCAATGCCCACACACTTACGCAATCCAAACAGTAATAAGCTGTCAGAAAGACACGTAAGAAGATCTAGACAAAATGCGGAAGCCTCATATCCGAATAAAGTGTTAATGTTTAGACCCAATGAGGAATCCCGAAGGCCAGAGAGATGGTGGGAAACCAACCAGCATCCTTTAGACGCAATGACGGAAGAGTCAAGCATACTAGAAGACTATGAAACCTGGACTTTCCACACAGATAACCCATGCATACGATTGTATGGCCATCTACCTGAGCTTTTCCAGAAAACTAAGGAAGATATGGAGTTAATAGAACAATGGGAAAAATCCGGGATAAAAGCAATGCTATTACTCTCCGATGGTTTGGTACACTGGACGACCAGTGCCAAAGAATGGACCAACAATTACTATGAACAGACTTTTGACTAAAACAACAACAAGACTTATTCTAGCAGAGATGGGAACCTGTCCTGAACAAATCCAGTAAACAAACCGTGTTCCATAGCCCAGAACAACTAAAAGAACTATTGCGTCAATACGTTGTGAAGATTGAATTAACAGCGGCTAGTCTAATCAGAAAATGGCAGTCTACATCACCTGACCTACCAAAACACTTCTTTGAACATCCATTTCCCACAATATTCAGTGGTCAAGTGCAGGAGGAAAAGTCTTTACTAGAATCCAATCATAAAGCGTTTATGTTCTGCCCGGAAGAAGAGTTAGAGTATCTAGAGAGAATTGTTGAAGAGGCGGGTCAAACTCCTCCAGACTCACCTATTCCAAACTCGCCAACAGCCATACACAGGGAATGGCTGGATCAAGAGCAAAGAACTCAGTTACACAATAGCTTTAGACGCCGACTACAAACACCCCTGGGTAAAAGATTGGCCGAAATACTGCTGCAAAGAAATTTAGCCTGGTACCCTACGAAATTGGCAGTACAAATCACATGGGAACAAATTCCTATGTGGATACCCAGATCCGAAGAACTAGGATACATACCGCTGACTGAACTTCCAAATTTTGATCCAGAGAGGATCCGAAATTTTCGACCTGATATAGCAGAAGAGGATGACTCAGTCATAGAAGTGGTGGTCCAGCAGCTGTCAAACTGTACGATCAACATAAGTTCTGATCAAGACTCGGGAAACATAATAGACGGTTCTCTGGAATTACGACCAACAGAAATAGTTCAAACGTTTCGAGGTCTAGACACCACCGTGTCCTTTACCGAAATAAGAACACCAACAATTCACCCTGGACAGAGGGCAATACAGAACGATACTACACAAAGTGGAAACGCACGAAAATTACTAATACCAGAACCAGTAGTAGAATAGAGATCTACACGGACACCTACTACAAATACACCTAAACCACCAGTCTCTCTTGTAATTAATGGTGAAGAATTCTTCGGAGCTGTTGGAGGTGCGGAAATTCCACAAACCCCACAAGTACCTGTACCACCACCAGTCAGACGTTCGCAGAGACCGAATAAAGGCTTACCACCAACAAGATTCATTCAAGAATCTAAAACTCCCAAACCTCAACATCAGACAGGCAAAGGGAAGAAAAAACCGGTAAAATCGGATAATCTACAGGAGTCAGACGACGAACAGTCTGAGGATCAATCCGAAAAGAAGTCAAAGGACGATCATCGAGCCTTCATGGTTAGAATAGTAGAAAGAAAAAGTAGTAGGAACAGCATCTACTACACTAATAGGGAAGAAGAGAGGGAAGCCATTAGGATTATCAACCTACAATTTTCCTCTGCTTTTCCATCACTATCAGAATGTGCACAATCCTTTTGTCAAAAATCGGATCAACAGCACAGGTCACGTAAGTCTGACTGCTCCATTTGTAAAGCAAGGAGGGCGGACAATGCGGCAAAATTTCTACCACGAACATCATCTCCACCACCGGAGCCCAAACGACGTCCCCAAAGAACTGTCTGGCTGGACGCAAATCAAAAGAAAATCGTTTTCGAGAAAACCCCGTCTTCAATCCCCACCACCAGTACTAAACGGGTACGAAGTGACGAAGGAAAGGACAAGTCGGAGCACACCGAAAACTTAGAAAAATTGAAAAAGACTTCTTCTTCCACCGGGACTTCCACGGGACGAGGAGGAGCACCAAAACAAGACTCGAGACTTCATGGTAGAAGCGGTAAGGAGGGAGTTATTTTTTCCACCAGCAAGGAGGGCGTACACTTCACTTCCACCAGGAAGGAAGCACACTCCACCACCAGAAACAGGAATTTTAACTTTTCCACCGGCCAGGAGGGAGCACACTCCACCACAATTCAGGAGGGAGCACACTCCACTACTGGACATGGACTTTACCACCATTCCACCGGCCAGGAGGGAGTATCCGCCAACAATAGCAATGCGGTACATAACACCTTCACCACCACCACTCGGAATTTTAACTCTCACACCAACACGGGAGCACACTCTTCCACCACCGACCCGGAGGTTCTCTCAATCTTTACCACCGGACAGGAGGGAGTACAAGCTGGAAGTTATAGCTGTACATAACACCACCACCAGAGGAGCACTTCCCACCATGGGGCCACCATCGAGCACAAAAACATGGAAAAACAAACCTTCCACCCACACCGGAGCTCAACACAGCCAGAAGGGAGGAGGTCAAAAATCAAAACCTTCCACCAACTCCGAAACTCAACACAGCCAGGAGGGAGGAAGACGTAAAAAGGCACCGGCCACCAACTCAAATCCTGCGAACGGACAGGAGGGAAGAAGGGCGAGTGTACAGAAAAAGAGGAGCACAGTAGGACTACGAGGAGCTGAACTTCACGCATATTAAAACGAGGAGCGAGGCCACCGAGGAAATTCTACATCGTCACTACCTATCTACCAACATCACAATAGTAAGGAGGGAAGGAGGGCGAGTACTTCTCAAAACAAAAATAGATCAACAGCAAATGAAGACACACATTTTCCTGTTCCAGACAAGAACAGACAGGATCAGTCGAGTCGAAATTTTGGAAAGTCAACAACACATGAATTAAGGAGGGAAGCGGAGCTGCCACCACCACCGAAGAGATCGCTCACTCCCTACCACTCTACACTTCCACTATTTTTTCTCGGATGTATGTATTTTTTGATGTTGATCCTTGGCGGAGGAGCAGAAACGGTAGATGAAGGAGGACCAGTCATTTGGCAGAGATCGAAAAATCCACCTCTTTATGGGTACAATTCCTACAACATCAAAATACGCTTATTATCACCATGCGATTTATTGAGGTATCCAGTTATCAATATGAAAAATGTGGGACACGAACTCAAACAACAATGCCAAAAAGAATATAAGAGGACTTTCCTTCTGCCCCTCAAGGCGATCTGCCCCCCCATCAAGACCGAAATCAGGAGACGAAGATCCGTTTTCACCAATGTAATTATGACGGCTCTCGCTGTTTTCACCAGTGCTGGACTTGGGATGTCATACTAGGCCGAACACCGAGCTGAAATGAACAGTGAACACACATTAGAACTGGCCGAGCATTTTAACAAATTGGAGCTGAAAATTAAGGAAGACACACAGAATATTAGAGCCTTCTACAAACAAATGGCGAAAATTACTGATGCTGTTAACCAAATAATTAGCGAACGGAAGGACTCACCTGAAGAGATCGAGCGACTGGAGTTTGATATTGCCTACCTGGTATCAAGACTTACCCAAAGCGGAGCGATGATTCAACACACCTAGAGGATCTGGAGCCGTGGTCATATGGATGACGAATTTTTCGACTTCCTGAACTTCACTTTACCGTGCGGGGATTTATGTCCACTGGAACTAGCTGAATTTCGACAATGTAGAAGTAACCCACAAATGGACAATTTACATCTAAGTTTCATTGTGCCACTCGTCAATCCCAACCTGACACTTGTCGAAGCTGACCCATTTACCTTACTATGGAGGAAAGAAAATCGGACGTGTGATTTGAAATATCAAGGACCACCAAATGCTTTGCTTTCGAGGGATCAAGACTGTGTATTCGATACAGGGCTCGACTGGAGTTTCATGGATAGAGTGGTAGCAACAACACACCAAAAATGTAAGCCACGAAACTCGTACGAAGACAAACTCAAGTATGTACTTCAAAACTGTCGAAATAGCACAGCACAAGACGCGGAGGGAAGTGTACAAGTCAAAGTGTATAATGCGTTCTTTCACATATACTGCCCAGGCTTAAACATACGTGTAGGCACCACCAGACACACCCCCTGCCCCAATGAAATCTTCCTACTGCCCATCACGACAACATTCACCATTGCGAACAACACTTATAGAGGAGATGTGCTTAACATTATCTTTAACGAGCATGAAGACCCCCTATTAGTGAACTCACTCGACTACCACATGGGAATGAAAATAGACATGAACAACTTGAACATCACATTTGACGAGAGCGACAACAGCATAGACACGTCATCATGGGAAAGAGATAGTAGCATACCATGGTACATGTGGATGATTCTAATTATTTTTGTTTTTCTGTGTATGGCTATTACAGCTATATACTTTAAGTGGAAATTGAGTGCTGCGTTCTTGAAGCGTGGGTGGAGAGGGAGTTACTAGGAGACTATGAAAGAGAAGGGAGAGAAAGAGCAGCAAGCTGAGCTGCAGTTACTTGGAACGGAGGGACCAACTGAAACACCTGTAGCCCCACCGAGACGAGGGAGACCCAACAGTAGTTACTTGGACGAACATCACCACCGGAGCCAAGGGACGATTCTTATTCACAGAAGAAGTGGAGTGGATGAGAATGAGGAGATACGTAGGAGAAGTGCGCTTGTCACACCACACGGCCCACTACCAACACTACACAAAGCTGAGGAGGGAAATGTCACTGTACTCATACAATCACAGGCACCACCAGCAGTAGAAGAGGAACTACCCAATTCAACCATCGAACCGAGCCATCTGAGATTCTTGGAGGTGGAGTTTACTGATGAAGAGGAATAACAACACCAATATTAAAAGGGTTTTTTCACTTGCCGTATACCGCCTTTCAGACGACGACAATTAAAGAAAAGGAGGGTATTAAGTCATACATATATGAGTACTTTTCACACCTGCATTACTCATTAAGTATGACTCAAACGTCAACTACTACGTACACCCATAGTTTAAGTTTTACATAATTTTAGTTTAAATTATAGTTTACAATTTCATAAGCTTAAAATCAAATGCCAGTATGAGCATGAAGAATGATGATGCATGTACATTTCTTGATATATGAATTTATCCTGCGTTGCATGCCTATGTATATATATTATGTTTGATGCATGAGTTTTAGTTCACTTATTGTTTGTAAACAGCAAACTGCATGATGAGCATAAATGCACTCATTACAACTAGTCATTCTTTATACATACATATTTCCACTGTTATTTAATTCTAGAGTATTTGTATTCTTATATTTATATTCTACAATAATTCTTGATATTTCACATTACGTAATTTTCCGTTCTGTAAAGATTTCATTCACGCTGAAAATTAGATCAACTATGATGTCGATGATCAACTATGTGGTCATTGCGAAATTAACCTAAATTCTTCGATTATTTATTAAATTATCATTTGTACTCTGAATGTGAAATCAGGGATTGAATTGGATGATGGAGGAAAATTGAATAAAAAGTACTGCTTATGAAAGGTCGTGTTTTTCTGCCTCTCTCAAAAAGCCTAAAATATTACTTGAGACGTCTTGAATATATTTAGAGCTTCCATACGGTTGTAGCATTTTTACTTTACCCCAAAGTCATTATTTTTCACCCGTATCACTTTTCATCTTCATTTCTACTTGTGTTTACTTCTATTCTCGATATTTGCACTGTTGTACAAACCCATCTGTTTCATAACCACTGAGTTAATGAGTCTTGGTCTTTTGACCCGTATCAGCACATATACAGATTTCCACTAGGGTGAGTCTGTCTAAATTTTCACCCTTTAACAAGTCATGTTACTGTGGACGTAACAAAATATAAATTACATAAATTGATGTGTCGATTTTATGGGCTTTCACCAGCATAGCACATTAAACACCATCTCTTCAAACAAATTGCATGTTCGGTAACCACCACTGCGTACATTACATGCACGGTTTACACTTAAGTTATTGATTATTTTGAATCAACATTGTTTATTGGTTGATTTGAGAATACGCGTACATGATTTACGAGCACAGAATTCACGGTGCTCAAATAATCCGAGTGTAGTTTCAATTCAACACCGCTTAAAGTTAAGAGAGTTAAACCTATCAATTAAAAAAATCATCTTTGGGTCAAAGGATTCAATTTAAGCGGGATTTAAAACTTATCGTTAGTATTTTCATTATTATGTAGAAATTTGTTTCCTCCTTCACTTGTTATCAGATAGTATGCATGATATTCAGTAGTTCGCATAAGAATTTTAAAACTTCTGAACGGGTAGAATTGCCAACAGTAATAATAATTATATTATTGGATTATTGCACAAAAATTACAATAATTAAAAAACAGTTTACAGATAACAAAAATTTAAGATGAGCGAGTGCGGAATAAACAAGTTTTGTTACGGGGAATTCAAATGTCGCAGATGTAATCGATTTTGGTCAAGTAATCAGGCGTGGCGGGATAGTGGCCAAGAATGCAAAAGGTGTAGATCAAGTGTGAAACCTCATAATCTCGAGCAATTACGCTCCTTTGTCTGCCCAATCTCTGGGTGCGGTTTCAAGTGGACAGGCAAAAAAGATGAAGCAAGCTGTTGTAGAAAATGCGCTTCTACTGGGTTGATGTTTGACACCCCAACCGAACGACAGATATACATTAGAAATTATTTTGAAATCCGCGATGACTGGGACGATGATGATGAGAAAATTGGACATTTAAGCGAGCTGTGTGAGCGGTGTCAGCAATCACCCTTTGAAGACTGTAGACTGAAGTCAATGCCGGTAAATCTGTGTATTTTTACAATTTAAGCTTAAAATTTAAAAACTAATGTGGCTTAAACAATTGATTGCATAATTTTAACCTTACATTCATGTTTTTCATGACTACATAATGTTAATTGTTTTAAATAGGACAATGAAGTTTGGACTACGCGCAGTACCACTTCATTAGTTGAAAGGGATAGAAAGGCAAGAATAAGAAGCCGTGCTGATAATCCGCCCCGAAAATCTCGAAGTCATAGCCGAAGACGGAAGCGCAGAGCCAATTCAAGACAAGTGTCAGTGACTGACGATGAGTCTGATGAGGAGCAGTCGTGCTGCGCTATTTCGTAGATATAAGATGCAAAAAATGCAAAACATTTACTAATTTGACTGTTGTAGAATTAGCCTAATAGTTATAAACGCCCAGTTATTAATGATGTTCCTTAGTATTAAGTAATGTATAATAATAAATCGCCGGTGAAGAAGCATTTTTGCCTAAGTCCAGTCCAACGCTAAAAGCATTATTGCCCAAGTCCATACGTTTCTTAAATGCATTTTTGCCCAAGTCCATGCAAATCCAAACTGCAGCAAATGCAGGTTTGAACAGGATAGGTTTGGATGGACTTGGGCAAAAATGCTTTTAAAAACGTGTGGACTTGGGCATTAATGCTTTTAGCGTTGAACTGGACTTAGGCAAAAATGCTTCTTCACCGGCGAAATATTTGTTATAATTTTTATGCTGTATGAATAGCCAATTAACATTACCCTCAGTTAAGCAGTACAGTGAAACAAAAGATTGTATTATTGCAAATTATATGTGAAATTCTGTCGATATCGACTGAATTGTTTATTAAATCATAATTATATAAAAATGTGAACAAGATTTTGTAAACATTCATAGGTAATATAAAGATACGAGCACAATCTTGAAAAAATTCAATATAAATGTAATAAAGTTATGTCTGAACTAACTTCATAGTCAAATACCCACCATCTACATCAATTCAGTTAAAATAAAGAAAATATAATTAAGGAAGCAATTAATATTCTTGTTTGTTCCGTTGACTGATTAATTTTTCACTGGTTGTATTTATTCATCGATGGCATTGCCCACGGATTTTTCGCCTCGAATTCCTTTTTCTCTTGCTTCCTGGTAAATAGTTCCTCCCTCATAGCAAACCTTCTTTTTGGACTCTTCTTTCTTCCGAAGCAACTTCGCAGAGAGAGCTGTCACAGCCTCTTTATCCAGCTCAATCAAATGAATAGCGTTTCCTTCAAAGTCGTCATTGTTACGGCTACGTTTATTTCCGGCTTTGCTTACTTGAGCCAATTTGTTTTGCTCGGAGCGACGAATTAGAGCTCGTACCCATTCTGAGGTCCTAGTGGAAGTGGAACTCGTATCAGAATCAATTACTGCTAAAGCCTTTTCGGTTACAGTTGGTGGGGGAGACTTAACTGCTGAATTAATTACTCTTAGTTTTTCAAAGCTGGTCACATGCTGCAGCTGTAAATATCAAAATGTATTAAAATTATTGAATTACTTTATTTGCACGTACTCAAACGACAGTATTATATTTGCCTTGAAGAAGCTCTACTAGATATATACAAGCTTTAAAATATGCAAAATGGGGTATCTATATTTTGAAGTACGCGCTGTATTAAATTAGTTTAGTGTTTTGAGCCAGGTGCTTGAGCATGAGCTTGTTTCTAAGAGAGGATCGAAATAATTATCTGTATCTAACTAAATCAGTTTACCTTCAACGGAAACGGAAGAGATGTTTCAATAATGGGGAAAGGCTCCCGTCGACAGACACAAGTGGCGCTGACGTCTGGACATTCAGCAGCTGTTGTAATGCGACCAAGAACGACGTTGCTTCTAGTTTCGGCCACATCCTCCAAAGACACCTCTGTCCCACCGTGTTCAAGTGCAATCCATGAAAGAAATATGTCAGTCTCAGCTGGAGCAGATAAAGTATCCAAGAAAACTCTCCCGAACGAAAATTGGAACGCTGAAAAACGTTAAATAACCCAACATTAACATCCTCATTAATCATTTCAAGTTTTTGAAGATTTTTAACAATTACTACAGTTTCAACTTATATAGAGTAGAAATTGGGCTTGTAAAACTTACATGTATATTCGATACCTGCCGATTTCACACAGGATGACTCCTCAGCCTGACGCGGTGATCCATTCTTAACTGAAAAAAAATAGAAATAATTATTTCCTTTGAATATAAAGCATCAGTAGATACAATTTAATTGGTTCAATTCTTCGGCTGCCGTTTCAGATTTTAATAATTTAACATGTTGCTCCTTTAATGTTATTGTAGCATATTCACAAATGTACATACCTAAGAGGAACGAGGGCCCAGTCTTGTCGCATCCTGTTCCTGTCCCCGTGGCACGAATTTGTGGGACAACCACTTCCATTGCCACAACACTCTCATCGTCAGTATCGTCCATAATTTCTACAACTTCGGGCTTGGTTGGAGATTCTAGAGTTTTCTCTGAAAGTGGAACTTCTTCTTCATCTTCAAGGTCGGCTAAAATGATGTTCCCGCTGCCAGTGTCAGTGTCAGCACTGTCAGTCAGTGACAAAATCGAAGGATCACCCGAGCTGACTATAGAAACGTCTTCATCCACTGTAAATGATTCAGAAATTGGACCGGATTCTTGACCGTGAAGTGATGTTATCCTGGCACGAAACGCTTTGTGGAACTCAGATCTGTCAATTTTAACAAGAGGTTGCCAATAGGGAGATTTCTCAGCGTTACGGCAGAACTCAGCGTTGAACACCATTTCAGACGACTTAAAATGGAGAGTATTATTGTATTATATATATATATATTCCCAGCCACAGAACGATAAGCAAATGTAAACACTGGACAGAATATTATGCTGGAACAAGATATTCCTGCCTTGTCTGATTAAAAATCTGATGACGACTGAAAATATCACGGATGGGTGCTCCTTTATATAGGGTCGGCGAGAACTGGTATGGGCTGAGCTCTGCTGAATTTTTACAAGTTCAAAAAACCCTATTTCTATTGGTTTGTACAAATCATTTTTTGTGTAGCGTCTCGAAACCGTTTTTAAGCAAAACGTGAAGAAGACAACATTGACAATTTTGTTTGACGCTGTGCTGGGCCCTGAGAGAGTTTTCCCATTTATTTCATGTCTCCGCCCACCAACATTGCAATTTATTCGGACTTCATTGACTGATGGACTATTGGATGTGAAAACCATTTCAGGGTCGAGATTAAAAAAAATGCCAATAGAACCTAGCAGTCGCTAAAAGCTCTGTACGAAAGCCAAAATGAGTAAAATTTTCAGTAGCCATAAGGTATAAGGACAGAAGACAGTCTCTTCAGTTCCGATTCTCACGATTGGTGCGTCTTTAAGTTTGACTATCCAATGAGCAGCTTTTATCATTTCGAGATAGGTATCCGCTTGGTATTATGAAGGGTGGTCTCAGTGTTGTTACAATGACTGCGTGTAGAGAAGTATAGCGCTAGTAAAAAAATGAAATAAACGTATACGGTGTCCAATTATCTTGGAAATTATTTTACAACGCATAAATACCTACTCCAGGATGCTAAAATCCAAAAAATAAAATTTTAATTCGGGTTAGTGTTAGTATGTAGTGTTTTTCTTCCATGACTAATGATAAGTAAAGCAAGAATGTACTCATGTCGAATCCTTTCCCTTCACCTCGATGACACTATTTTCAGCACTATATAAACTGACTTTGAAATGCACCTTGTTTTGTATTTGAAATGGCTGTCTATTACTAGAGCCGTAGGAATTTTAGTAAAACAAACTAAATGAGAACGGGGACATGAACGTACGATATACGATTAATAGTAAAAAGTTACTAATTGTAAAAGATAATTCGGATATCTGCAGTATGAGGACTTGATTTCAAATTAATTAAGCGTAAACACATGAATGGCTGTTGAACAATGTATACGATACAGTAAAGGCATAATAATATGGTTATCTATCTAGCTATCTCTACCTACATAAAATCTATGTGTACATGTATTATGCACATTATTCTATACTATTCAAATGATTTTTTGTCCGGAATGGCAACTTCTGATGCATATGTCGTAGTCACTCTCGCTACAATTTTTCGTAAAAGTCATATATGCGGCCCTTTGAAAGGAATAATACACATGTTATGCGAGTGGTTAATTCAGACAGTTACAACTACAACATGCATGTACTGGTAGTATATTCAGATTTACGTAACTTTAAGCTGTTACATTCCGTCCGATTTTAAGAAAAAAGTAAGAGTATATACTTATATGGAGCTTAGCAGGATATTTTCAGTAAATAAATCACTTAAATGAAATAATGAAATCCAATGACTAAATTGGGTAGTTTTGCGGTTGTATGTAGAATGTGCGGGCATTTAATCCAATGCTTCGGTAATGGAAGATCTCACCGTTGGCCAGTATTTTCCCTCATGATTAACAATAGTTACCCTACGATAAGAAATGCAGAAAGTTACAAATCAACGGCATTAAGAAAACTAAATGTAATTTATACTTCTTCAATTATCTAACATACAAAAACACAAAAGGGCCGATGTAATCTCCATTTGGTAGCCAAGTAATATCAACCTCTGATACATTTTCACTCTCCCCAGGCTTAAATTGAATGGCGTTCTGTAGAAGTTAATTACTTCAGTTATTTTACTGAAATTGCTTTAATGTAATCATTTCAGATTAAAAAAATATATATGTACGGGTAAAACTTAACTCTGTCCTCGTAATTGCAACAGACGATCTTTGTACTTTGTTGAGGTACGAAACGACCAACTTGCCGACTGATCTCCATCGTCGTTGAGTTTATACTTCTCGCTGTTAGGTACAAGTCTTTTATAAGAATGCCAACTTCACTTGATTTAATTGTAACTAAATAAAATAACAAACCAAATGCTTTGTAAAATATTGCATTCACGCAGAATATTTAGTGTTGTAATGTCTAATATAAATTTTTGTACCGTTTATAGCATTTGATAAGTTATACTGAAAAGTAGTCACTGAGAATGGCACTGCAGATGTTTGTGGTAGCACGTTTAATAAATAATCTGGAAGAAGCTTTGCATTGCACCATGTCGGGGCTTTGATACTACCGTGTGTTGTCTTCCCGCTCCTAGTAAATAATTGATATTCACGGTAAGGAATGCAGCCTTCAGGTGAATGATATTGCTCCACTTGCACTTCTTCAAATGTTTCTCCTTTTGATGTGAGAAACATCAAGCTTTGACATAGCCCGAGAAGTATTACGGAAATTCCAATATCTATCCATGTTTCCATTGCTGCGTTCGAAAAACGGTTATATTGAGCTGCTGCGATTTCATTTGTTTGTACTGATTTGTACTAGTTACTGTTATGAACTACGAGCTAAATTGACTATTAATAAATTTAATTATGCTATTTTCTATTTGATGATGATACTCGAATACATAATAGAGGTTTTTATGCAGTTTAAACACAATGTTCAACTTAATGGTCAATTTTACTAGGCTGCATCAGTCTATACTCTGAGAATAAAATACTACGAAGACTTGCAAAATAAATCTGAATTTATGACAGCAATTTATAGCATAAATACTCTTTAATGAAAGTAAGTTGCACAATCGCGCGCATATATTAACACGTTTTATAGATATACAGCGCACAAAGACCCACAACTTATATTTATTCAATAAATAGGAAGTTCAAGTAGACATTCCAAAATGGGTCTGAATAACAAGAGACATATAGAAAACTCAAGATTGGTGCTTTTAAAAAATTTAATCAGATAAATCTAAATCAACTAATTCGTCCTCAACATCATTATCTAAATCTTCAACAACAACCTTGGCCTTCTTTATCTTTTTCACTTTCTTCTTTTTGCTCTTCTTTTTGACAACTACTTCTTCCTCGTCATCGTCATTATCATCATCACTTTCCACCTCAGAATTTTTCCTTTTTCCTTTCAGCTTCAATTTACTTGGTTTTTCTTGTGCTTCTTCTAATTTCGTCTCAAATTGCTCGTCATCCTCATCCGAATCTGCAAACATTACGCCCGAAACTTCTGGCACTTTTCTGTTCTTTCTCTTTTTCTTGTCGGACAGTTTTGGTATCAACTTCTCTTCCTTCGTTTCCACAGTTTTCTTTCGTAGTTTAGCTGCCACTCTTTTGTTAACCTTAAAGTAATCTGCGGCATATGCCAGTAAAGGAGGTGGTTTAGAAGCTGTTTCCATCTGGACGCGAAGAATCTGTTGAGTTTTTTGATCAGATAAAGAAACCTGGCCATCTTCTAACGCTTTGTCCCTAAACGATTTTATATATGTACTGTTCTCTTCAATCTGGAAAAATTGCAAAAAAAAAGATTAATTAATGTTTATACTTCAAATAATCTACAATAACGAAGCTATACTTAAATAATATAATTTCTACTCTCCTTTCTGAAATTACCTTTTCAGCCAAAGTTTTGTACTTCTTTGCAACTTCAGCATTTTTACAATTCTTTTTTAGAAACGACTTCAGGTGAATTATTGTAGGACATACAATTTCAGGAAAGGCTAGCTCTGTTGCAACTGCCACAAATGCTCCCAAAAGACATTCGAAAACGTTTTCTGAAATGGCTTTCAAATACCCACTTTCAGAAACGTCTGCTTTTAAACAACAAGTCATATCCAAAGGTCGAACTGAAAACTTGGCTACAGATTTAGAACTGAACTCTGTCAGTTGTAGAACCTGGCAAACGAAACACAAATTAGGTAAAACTTCAATGCTCGAAGAATAAATTAAAAACTTAAATAATCGCTTTCCAAAATAACCGCATGAAATAAGCAATAATTAATAATATATTCAAAAAGTCGATTTGGCCTCAGCCCATACAACATAGAAATGCGTAAAAGATAACTTAGCAATCTGAGTTTCACCTCCATTATAAGTGGCAATACTGGAATAAATGTTTTAGTCTTCTGTTGTAATTTAATTAGCATTCGAATGATGTGAAACCTAAGAGGGATAAATTTCTTGGATGGTATTAACTTGATTGTTCCCAAACAAACCTACAATAAAAAGTCACACATTAGAAATGAGGTAAACAATACAGTGAATACTTTTGAGTACACAACTGAAAGATAGGAATTAATGTTACTTCCACAACGTGCCACTAACCTGAACAACGGGATAGATTAGCAACTTAAGATTGTCATCGCCAAGGCTGGCCGCTTGGGCTAAGACGTCAGCCCAAAGATGGACGGACTGGACGAACTGCCACGAATACACAATACGCGAAGCTTCTGCTTTAGTTTGCTTCGACTGCGGGCCACTTCCGGTTCCAGCAGTTACAGCGTTCCTCAAGTGAATAGCCAGTTGTCGAACGAAAGGAAATGCGATTGCATAAGCCACGGATGTATCTAGGAGGTATATTTCTACTAAACTGCTTCGCATGAAGTTGATTGCAGGCCAAGAATTCACTGATGTGAACTTACTATTTGCAACGTAGGACATATACATGTGCTGTAATAAACAGATTAAAATTTGAAGTATCTGACAAATTTTGTAACAATGGCAAAAATGAAGAACATACAGTTATATAGTGTTCCCGTTACCTTTAAGAACCTTTCAAGGAATACTTCCTTGCTATAATTAGTCATCCGAATAAGAGTTAAAAAGGCCAAAACTCGGCAAGAGTCTTCCCCTTGTGACCAAATGTTAATTAGAACTTTTCCCATCTTAAAGCTCTTAGATCCCATTAGAGCCCAAAACCCACACATTTTTTGAACATGTCGCAAAACGGAGGCAATTGCTTCAGAGTTTCCCATCGATTTTAGGAACTAAAATAATTTATACATAATGTCTTTTACAATGGTTCAACTACAAAATGCGTACTTACACACCAGATAAAGATAATAGTAAATAATGCTGCGTAATCAAGTGTTTTTTACCATAACAAGGGTATTCATATAAGATTTTATTTTTGGTCTAAGTTTCGTCCATCGCTGTTTATATTTTTCTTTCACTTCAAACGGCTTGCTGTCAAACATATTTTCGGCAAGTACAGCATTATTGCTCGCACACAAGTATCGTACACAGAAGCCTTTTAAATGTCGAATGCACAATCGAACCAAGGCATTAAAATTTGAAGATCCTTCTACTTTCCATGTATGGCCTGAAGCATCTTTTCCTCTTAAAATCACCTCTACAGCACTTTCGAAAGCATCTATTACGTCAATTAAAACTCCCAAATCCCTAAAACGAAAATTTTAAAAACATCAAAGCCAAGCTTTAAATGATTTTATGACACAATCAAATGAACACTAAAATGTTAAAAAGGTAACTTCAACTTATTCAATCCACAGATGACAGATTTTGTT
Organism: Dicyrtomina minuta; assembly: GCA_949802685.1. Taxonomy (NCBI): domain Eukaryota; kingdom Metazoa; phylum Arthropoda; class Collembola; order Symphypleona; family Dicyrtomidae; genus Dicyrtomina; species Dicyrtomina minuta. Next base: position 38,960,868 of record OX461810.1, on the reverse strand, counting down.
AAATAAATTTAATTGCTAGGACCTTCAACCTTACGGATAACTTTTTAAAATTTATTTGCCGAGCTTTCGACCGAAAACACCAAGCGTCGTTCTTCTGTAAGGAATCTATTGCTTGTGTATTTGGGATATCGGTCAAAATATTGGCAAATAAATAAATCTGAAAAGCCATTTTTAAGGTCCGAAGGTAGACGTTTGTTTGTTAAAAAGCAATCAACAATTATGAAGTCTAAGCAAAAGATTACTGTTCTTACTTTGTCGAAGACAGCTTCGATTCCCAATCTGCAATCACATGAAGATTCACAAATCCCTTCTTTAAAGTTTTTTCTACAATTTTTTTATGTTCTTCCGAATCTTCATCAATCAATTCCTCCTCTGCTTCTGAATCGGATGCAACCTAAAACAAATCATGAAAATCCAAAACATTAACGCATTAAACAAATCATTCAACGATGTTGGAAGTAAATGCCAAAACTTCAAACATCCACACACGACACCTCATAAATACAGCATGCAACAAGTGGAGATACATCTGACCAAAAAAAGCAAAGGCTGCAATCATTAATTATTCCAAAAAACGTGTCTCAGTTTTACTAACCTCCAACTGCTTCGGTGGTTTATGAAGTTGGCCTCCTTCATCCTCACTATCTGATGGGTCATCGGAATCATCTCCCGGTGCATCGAAATCCAGGAGTTCAGCATCATTCTCCTTCAAAAACGCGAAGAATTCAGGGTCGGTTTCACCTAAATTATCCAAGTATGCTTTATGCTTCTTCTGGGTAGCCATACCAGCACGTAAATTCAGTAGTTAACTGCAAATTCGCACCTCACAGAACACAATCCCAAAACCAACAAAGTTGAAAGTGGAGGTCACACGTCACTAGTGAGGTGTACTGATCTACTTGTTGACCGTACTGATTTGATTGAAATTACAACTGAAAAATTGAAAAATGACGACAGATGAAAGCAAGACACACTTCGATATTAATAAATTGCCCGCACGACAAACCACACCACGAGGCACGAGGTTATAAATGCCTGTTGTTAATTCAAAAATTAGCGGTTAAAATAAATTTGTCATAGAGTAAAGGTTTAACGTACGAATGAAAACATATATCCATGACTCTTTTCAATCTGGTATAGAGCTGTGCACAAATGGCGTCAAGCAATATCAAGTTAATTATGAGGCCAATTATGTCATGCCTGATCCCAAAACCCCAACTCCCAAACGCCCATAATTACCCGAACCCCCGAAACTACTAACACGACACAGCATTGCGATAAATCTGGCAGAAAGAAATGAATGTCCCACAATGGTAGTGACGTCATTTATGGACGAATTCTAAAATGTTTTCTGGACGACTGGTTACTAACCAGTGGTTAGTTAGTTCAATTCACGCGCAAGCACCGCTGATGCCTGTATGGACTATAGACAGTTACAGAGAAAATAATGTGAACTTTAGGGTGGCTGGCTGGGTGCAGCTGTACTCAACATAAACCTAAAAATTTCTCTTTCAGTTCACAATAAGACCAGTCAGTCACACGAAGTAGGCAACGCAAAGTAGTTGTTGTGGACGCTGTCGAGTTCAGAGTTTTTAAGTTGTTCACCATTCTACATTCGATTAAAAAAAACCGTCCCTTTAATCTGGCCTTCGACGTTTAACAGGTAATGTAAACTAACAATATTTAATTTTATTCACAATTCTCAAATTCTATTATCATGGGCGGATTACATCTCGCAAACTAATTATGTGTAAGCAGAAGTTGATAGTTTAGATAATAATTTTGAATGTGCGGCAGTTGAGAACTCTCCGGCCTAGTTTCTTATTTTCATTTACTCCCATACTCAACTACTTACAACTTACAACTTACGTGAATTTGTGTCAGTTTTTCCAAATCAATGCATGAAAACAAATTAAATCAAAAACTTCTTTTTAAAATTTTATTTAGTTCATTACAATATTAATCACGTATTTGTATTATTTTCGAGTTCATTCTTATTTGTATTCCATTTCTGAATAAAATTAACGTGCAAATAAAAGAATCCTAACAGCTGAACACTAACAACTAATGTTCACCATTTGAATACAATTACCAAGAACCAAAGACAGAGTGAATTGCGAGTAGAAAGCAAAATATACAAACTCACATGAGCTCAAACTATTATATATTTGTTAGTATTTAAAATCTGTGAACAAAAACAACTAAAACTAAAAGTTTCCTGGTTTATTAGTCATTGGTAGTCAATAAGGATATTTACATAGGTACATGATCAATAACAAAACAAATAACAATTACTTGTATTCATGTCTCTTACTCGTATCATTTTTTGTGACCATGTTTTTTTAACTGAATTGGGGTTGAGTTCAGTCAGTCAGTCAGTTGAATAATGAAATAATGTGTAGTCTAAATTAATAATGACAAGTGGTAATTGTGTATTTTAGTCATTAGTATGATTAGTAATTTATTAACAATCAAAAATATTTATTTTCAGAGTATAGTGAGCAGCGATGACATGAATATTGGTTGTTGACGCATAGATTTTATTACGGCACCTCAAGTATTTACGTGATGTGGACGGAAAAAGAATTATTGAAGAAGCTCGTCATACATACTGGATGCTGCAAGATAAGTGCTGTTCTTAAGATAACGTGATACGTGATTCCTCGAGTTGGTCGCAATAAACGAGTGAGTCAGCTCGAAAAATGTCATGAGCAAACCAGTGCATGTTATGGAATGAATCTGTGAAGTTTTTTTTTGTTACCCACTAAATGAGGTGCTATCATATGCCTCACAGTCAACCGTCATTCGTTATCATTATCATGGAACTGACAACCTTCTCCTGCAACGATAGTGTCATGTATCGTGGCTGGAAGTTGCTTTACAGACACCACTGATATATTAATGAAGACCTAATAGTACTTAATCCTTCGTCTCCTTCTGCTGAGGTTCTCAGTCACAATTTATTTCCAAACACAGCGCCATTGCTTAAGCACACAAATTTATGAGTAAACTTAATAACGGTTGTAATTATTCAGTGGTTAAGTAGAATTCAGTCACCAGTGTTAACCGCAATTTACGTAAAATAACAATAGTCTGCGTTACCAAGTTATCTGTCATCATAATCCTTGGCGTCTTTTTTTTCTTCTATTCTTATTCTTATTACGAAAAGTGGACTACAGATATTGCACGCCTCTCAGCTGCATTATTGCACAAGTGTACTATTAATTACAATTACCATTACTATTATGATCGACAGGGTGTGATTTGTGAAGCGTATCTGTGTTTGTAGTTTCTAAGAGCTATACAGTTTACAATTTACGGAAGGGATATTACACCATTCTTCTTGAAATTTAAAACTTTCCCGTTGCCGTTATTGTTAAATTCGTTGAGAATTTTCTCATTGACGAGACACTGTTAAAAAAGAAAGAAAGAATTAAGATAGATTCTTTGTATTGGTCCCATCATCATTTGTTGTAGTATAGTCCTAGCTCATCCTAATCTTAACCTTATCACAGTTCAACTATGAAATGCTCGTAAATAACTAAGCCCTAAAATCATGTTGGAGACTGACACCGAAAAGGTTATGGAAGAGGAAAGTCCATCTCCTTTAGTTCCTGTGATAGAAATTCCGCTCCCAGGAATTCACTCTGTTTGTCCATCCTCCACTGCCCTTGAGTCTGTCAAGGGTAGTAGTGGCGGTGGTAGTGGCAATAATGCTGTACTCAAGAAAAATGGGATTCATTTCCCCAAAAATCTTAAATTGGATCTGAGGTGAGTTCCGTCCAATTTTAAAATATTTGTTTTTTTTAACTATTACTGGTTGTGGGTTTATTTTGATAGAATATATCTTGTAAAGTATTTAACGAAAAGACATGTCTTGCACTTTTCAAATTGCAGTGCTAATTGCATTTAAATTAGTTTTGTCTTAGCTATAGATTCATAATAAATTATATGAATTAATATCGTAATTGATATCCATGAGGCTAATCTTATTGTGGGATCCTAACTTAATCAGAAATGTACAAAAAGGAAGCATTTCTCTACTGTCCATTCCATAGTCCATTAAGTATGCACGTAAGTAAGTACTTAGTGCTTACTTACCTGCTAAAAGTCGACAACGACATCCAACAGAACAACGCATTTCTTTTTATATTTGTGATAGTGTGTATGTAACTTCAATTGCACGTGTCTGCCTGCTCCTATCATTCGAATTATTCGAAAGTAGGATTTAAGTAGGAAAGAATTTTTATGTATTCATAGGACTCGTACCTCTTGATTTGTAAATTGTGAAACCATACTGCTGTCTATTATTGTGTGCTCTATAGCTTTCGGCAACCCATCACCATCTCCATGTCTCCATCCCCACTGCCAGCACCAGCCATAGCTAGCTATTAGTGTTTGACGTGGAATAGAAAATCTTGTATATTTGAATTTGAATTGTTAGCACGCAGTGTGCTGTGCATTCTTTATTCTTCCTCAGTGTAAGTAGTGTTCCTTTATGTGACATGTAATTATCTGTCACACACTACGGATAGAGGCTAAAAGCGTCGCTGGCTCAATGCTCGCTCTTCCACGTTGACTTTGACTTGAGCAGTAAACTGTAAACAGTTTCTATTTTCTCACATGTCCGATTTTCTAGATTCGAGATTTTCATAAACAGAAAGGAAATTTAACATGTAAAAATCCACCTACGCGTCTTCAATAGCCTTGATATTTAAGGATAAAAGTTAAACTGCAAAATTATTATGTAGGTATGTATGAATGAGTGTAGGTGTGTGTAAATACAATCATATACCTACATACATACTTGGGTACTCCATTATTATTAGGAAGAAGGGGACAGCAGTTTCTTGCACGTGAATGTTTCCTCTCCATTGCATGCACAGAACGAGTTTCCCCTGGAATAATTTGGTTACGTCAACTATAACTGACTCGTTTTTACAGAGCAAACCAGCTTCTCATTCCCTCATCCGAATTTTCTCTACACACACATTCTCCTTATAGTTCCCACGAAATCCCTTAAGTCTATGATGAGTCACACTCTATTTTAGAATAGAGCCTTAGGATGCATTCATGAGAGACGTTTTTAGTCGGTCCCCAAAATCTCTTCTATTGAACTTTTAGTTTCTTCTTATCTGTCCTTTCAGCTCGCTGTATATTTCAGACTAATCTTCTTTCACCTAAAAGACGAGCTCACTATTTTTTTTGTCTATAACACATACCTACCTACTTAAGTACCTAAGTACATATCCCAATCCCATGTAAAGAGCCAATACTAGACATACACAATAACTTATGTCGGCGAAGCCGCGACCCTCATGTGCTTCCGGGCTGTGTGTATATCCATTTAATGGATATAAGCATTTTCATCATACAAACTATTATTCAAAAATGTATTATGTCAAAAATATGGAGTTTGAACAAGGTATAATTTTCTAAAAAATATGAAATTTTGGCTCATTTTGAACTTTTTTGAGAGGATATAGTTATTCCATTTTACATTTTCCATAAAGCTGTGAAATTAGTCCATTTTGCTGCAAAATGTTCCATGCTAATTTGTAATATGCTTGAGTTCCATTCAGACTTACAAATCTTATACATGTACATTAGTCCCACTTTAACTGCAACTGCAATATTTTAGATATTATTTTTTGCGTTTAAAAAAAAGCTAGTTCTCTATCCTCATGGATGATATATTTTAGATTGGCCGACAATATTGAGCTGTCATTACGATTGTCACTACATTATGCTAATGTATGTTTATGTATCACCATTACTTGTTTTTTATTATTTATTTTATATTTGATGGAAAGTAGAAATAAAATACCCTTGTAGGTTATGCCCACGCCATATATTACTTGTATAGCCCTCGAATGGGTGCACTTGTCAGACTTACTCGTACTCCTAGTCCACTCAACTTCAGTAAAAATGTTGAGCGCGGTGCCTAGAAAACGTCGTACTCGTACGTACGTAAAACGTGTGTAAGACAAATAAAGACTGTCATTCCACTTGTCTTAAAGTATGAAAAAACAAACAAAAAACTAAATAATGGTCATTTTAGTATATTTGCAGGACCTGAAGCACTGCGTAAATCATAATCATAATAATAATAATGGGGATGCATGAAACTAATTGTAAATCGCCATAGTATGAACTTGATAGCTTTTTTTCCCCTTCTTCGTCGTCGTCTTCTTCTTCTCTCGTTGGTTAAATGATGATGACTATGGTTAATCTGACTTGATTGAATGAATGAGCACATTGAGCTGAGATTTTTTGTCTGGTTTTTATTGTGTTGACAAAGTCAAGGAAGTTTCTTCATTTGTTATTTATTATTCATGTATTTTTTGTATACGTATACCACGTATGCTAATGCTAGTAGGTAGGTCCTACAGGCTACAGCTTCATACTTCGATAGCTATCGTGTTGCTACTTGTTCTGTCAGACAGACAGAGACCGAGTCAGTAGTAGCCAGAGCAGAGTCAGAGTGAGCTTGTACTTCACATGATCTACATACTGATACACTGCCGTTTAATGAAGTGAATGTTGTTGACGTCCTTTCCTTCAATGAATTGGTTCCGTAATATAATTAAGCTCCAACCAAGGAGTGACTTGATGTGTGTGGAGTGTAATGTAACATAAAGTTATGAACCATTTTTACGATAGCGCACGGAGTTGTCTGATTGTCTGTCTGTCTGTCTGTATGTCTGTATGTCTCCACATAATACGAATCACCACACACACATCCTTACATCTAGACAAAGACTTAATGTTGTATGTACTCCGCGTGCTATTAGTGTATTTTTTTTCTACATGCACGTGTATGCATAATAACAATCATAATAGACAGCTATAGATTATATAGATGATGTGAAGTATTGTGAAGTTGGAAATTAGAATTAGAAATCAACGTTTCCTCCTTCTATAGCCTAGCTAGCTCTTTTCCTCTAATTCTTGTATACATGAAATAAATTGAAATGGCTACTCTCTTCTTCCTTGCTTATTATTGCGTGGTCGACGTCCACGTCCACGTAGTGGTCTCTGTGTAACTCTGTACATCGTACTTATTACACATCTCATTGCGTGTCAGCACGTTTTAATTTTTTCCCCCATTATTCCTTAAAGTATTCCTTGTTTTGAGAGAGTATAGTATGTATATTGTCTGTAGTGAGCTCTCCACAATGATAATTTTACAATTTTATTTCACGTGCGCACTGAGTGACGCTCGGCTCGGCTCTGCTCGGCTCAGAACTGACTGAGTAAGTAATTATTATTTAATTTTGATGAAATTAATTAGTTGCGTGAGACTTACGTACATGTATATATGCTACGTTCTGACGCTTGGTTTTCATGATTTTGAGCAGTGAGTAGTCCACATGCCTACATAAAATATCATAATAATACAAAAAGGGTTTTTGTTTTAATTATAATTATAGCACATGTGTAAGTAATTACTATATCCATCAGTTTTATTTCTGGTATAATAAAGCTCAATATTAATATTGCTATTAATACAACGTAAAAAGGAGGTATAAAATGTTTGATTTGATATCTACGAAACGAAGTCGTAAGTCGTGCTTGCTTGTGTGGTGGTGGTGGAATTGAAAATATGTTATCATAGTCATAGAAGGAAGGTATATCAATATTTTTGTAGTTGTATAGTTGCACTAGTTAAAGTTATAGAGAGTATATAGAGGAGATGAAGTAAGCCGGAGATGATTTGTGAACTTTGGACTAAATTTTATAGAAGGTCATATTAAGAAATGAATGATAATAAAGATGCTGATTGTTAAGTGTCTTATTTCTATAGACTATGACTGTGTATAGGTAGTCTCCATCTCAAAAACTTTTTTATTTCTTTATTTTTTTTTACAATCATGAGGTTTTCTCATGTCTCATGTATATGTATTTGTACATATACTTCTGTGGTATTATTTACTTACCCATGATTTGTACATAGTATACATACTACTTATGTGCCTTGTAGCGAACGTTGAAGTTTGTAGGAAGCAGTGCACATTTAGTTCATATATTTTAATAGGTATATTATACATTATGATGATTATTATTATTACTTGTTAGTTGTTTTGTTCCTTGAATTTACCTTTTCCGATTGCTTCATTTTCTCATTGCATTGTCTGCTACACTGGACTGTCTAACTAGTATAAGTCCACGACATCCACGTCCACCTTCTTCTCATTCTCTTCTGTTTATGTTTCTCACCTTTTTTTTCAAAAGTTAATTTTTTGAATGATATGATGATGATAGCCTTCTACGATAGGCTGATACTAAAAGATACTGACCGTGTTGTGGGGTGAGTGAGGGAGATGATGATGTTGAGGAAATATTGTTGTTGCAAATAATTAGAGGTAAAATGAGTGTATTAAACATGTTAACAACGCTCTAACTTTTCCTATTACGCAATGCACCAAAATATAGTAAGGATGTGACTCTTGTTGTGAGGGGAGCTATAGCTGGGACTTCCTATAGCTTTGTTATTAGCGTACACAGAAAGTTGTATGTAGGTAGGTAGTATGTAAGTAATTTAAATTTGAATTGGAAGGTGCAGCAGCATGTTGATATTTTCATAGGTGGCCCACGTAGTAGTATGTAGTACTTTGTATTTTTATGTGTATATAGTAGACGTTTATTTTTGAACTCGTGATTCAATTCCTTATGTTACATTATTATCTACAAAATTTTATGATATTTTCATGATGTTTTTTTTCTTGCATTTTATGTATTTCTTGTTTTTATTCGTCTCGTCTTTCATGCTCTTATAGTGAATATATATACTTACTCGAGTTTATGATCACCCATTGCCGTAGCCGTAGCCCATAGCTTTAGTCATGGTCATACTTTTAGTCTGCATATTATGTAAACATGTCTTTGGAGTACTGTGACTTCCCACGAATTGTTTACTACATAATTCCATCCAGTTTTACTTCAAGCTGGATGCTATATATTAGAGTTTTGAATTTGACAATTGCCAAAAGCCTACGCCAAAATCAAGAGACACATTGCTCTTATTTTCCAAATAATTTTCGTAAACATCTTATATACTGAGCTCCATGTTAATCAATTACATAATATGCTATTTCTCTAAAAAGAAGAACATGATTTCTGAGAACAATAAATAAGAATCAGAATCAAATGGGTTGGTACGACGCGGCGATGATTACGATCCAATTCTTTCGTTGTTATTATTCGTTGCTTCTGCATGCTGCTCGGCAATGTCAGGCTATATCAAAGGAAAAGCTGATCGTGAGTTGAGTGAGTGAGTGTTGTAATACAAATGCATCGAGTAATTACTATGTTGTGTTTGTACCTATATGACATATTTTAGGAATTTTACCAACCACAGTAATTATTACATATATAGACTCGGCATGATTATAAAATGTCTACATCAACGTTAGGTACTATATGTTTTAAATTAATATTTCATAATACATAATATAATGGGCATTGTACCGTAATGAGATTTATTGCTCCAAGTCAGTAGTTGAGCTGCTGTATTTCACAATAATTGTAATTACGAAATAATTAAATCAATAGTAGGCGTTCAGTTAATTGTAATTCAGAATTATATACGAATCTAGTACAGCAAATTTGCTTTATGGGGTCAAGTAGCGAGAATTCGTTGCCATTCAGTTTTAAAGTGTATCTACTGTAATCTAACTAACGAGTCATAAGCTTGATCAAATAATATGTAGCTGAGATATTAACTTTATTATTCGTAGCACTTGCAGTGAGTGTCCGTACGAAATGAGATAAGTCCCAATGATAAGGCTAATAATAATAATGGAGAGACGGGCATTTAAAAGAGAAACTATCTTTTTTAAACTAGGGCATCATTGTTAACTCGGGATCCCTTTTTTACGCCTCACGCCAAGACATAAGTTACATTCAAGTTTAAAAATACTCTGTGTAGCATATAGCAGTAGTTGTCGTTATTGTGTTGTGTTTTTTGGCTTATAGTCTTAAATCCTTCCACTAACAAACTTAGGTTAAGGTATAAGCGGTTCGCATTTAATGTTAAAATGCTCAGAGCCAGGAGCGTTGGCATGAATCCCTCCGTCCCTCTCCCTCTTACTGATACTTGAAGCTGGCAGTTGCAGTTTGCAGTATATTATGTACATACTGATAGTTCAGTCGTGAATATTTTTGAGGGTAAATAGAAAGTTGTGCAGATTTGCTGATTTATGAGATATCGCGGACACTATGTAATTGCTATTTGTAAATAAATACTTTGTTGATAAAATACAAACTCAGTGGTATGTAGTGTGCATATCATGCTAATACTACTGGGATAATATGGCTATGTCAGCTGCATATATGCATATAGGTGTGTGCAGCGAGAGATCATATCTGCGATTTTGAATGGCAAAAAACTTGGCTTGGCTTGCAAATCTTATAGAATTAGATATAACTTTTGATATTATTTGTAAATATGAAGGCTCTTGTACTAATAACACAAAGTGCATTATTGCAAGAGTACTAAGAAAATTAATAAATGATTATAATATATGCGTAATATAGGCTTTTCTTCTTACGATTGTCAAGACCATGTACTGTAGCTGTAGGACTTGCCATTAAACATCTTATGATTAACCTTAAAAATTACAAGGAATTGGTTGGCAATCTAAAATATTAACAAATTGTAAAAGTGCTCCGTATTGGATTTTATCATATACGTATTCTCCCCTCATTATATGAAAAACTTGTCGTTTTTGCTACTGCTACATAATAAAAAAAAAGTAATAAGCTTTTTTTTGTATTTTTAAGTAGACCTGTACTGTACATACAATATACACACAGAAGCTGTATAATTTAGTTAAAGTAGGTAGGTAGATCCTTGCGGCATTAATCTGTTTGTGGTACTTAAACTAGAACTTCATTCATTTTATGGTCGGTTCGAAATTCGAATTCGAAATCAACAAAAACTGAATTACCCCGAAGTTAACTGCGTGAGTAAAACTAGGTGAATATTTCATGTGGTCCCATGTCTCATCTAGACCTCGACCCTATGCATATCTAGTTCTAATTATGTGGGTAAGTAATCCATCGCCCGTAAAACATGAGAAACAACACCCATATTATGTCCTTGGTCTTGGTCTATTAGTATGACGATCATAATAAAGCTACTACTTACTATACCTATACTATATGAAAATTGGTCAGAAATTGGAAATGGGGGTGGTACACTTTTTTGAGTGTTTTATCTTTATGGGAAATATTCTAAAATTATTATTATTGGTTTCTGTCAAATTGGAAAAAGATTAATTTCCCTGATTCTTGATTTGATTTTTTGATGTTTTTTTTTTCAATTCGTTTGACGTCCGCGAAGACGAAATGTGTGGATTTGGTAGTTGATAGTGTTGTAAAGATAAGCTCTTCGTTTCACACTTCAAGGTTTCACGGGTTTTTCTCGTCTGTTTATTGTTTGGCTTTGGCCTTTGGATTTGACTTATGTTCGCGGCCAAGGCGGGTTTTAGATGTAATGTGTATATGGTAGGATGTATTTATCTCCCTCGACCGAGTTTTCTTGATTTGCTAAAAATAAAGTAATAATGCTCTCAAGCTATACATATATATATACATAGCATATGAGTGTGTGTGTGTGTTTTTTTTTGCTAAATGAAAAACTGAAATTGAAAATAGTTTGAGGATATTGTTGTTGGGTGTGGCAAAATTCCTGATTCTGAACTGAGCTGATATACTATATGCACGAGTAATTTCACAAATGGCTCATGTATTTTTCTGTCACTGCTCCTTCCTCATGGAACTTTCTGTTTTGCTTTGCCTTTTCCAATTATATACACACACACAGAGATATATTTCCTCTTGTTCTTTTTTCATTTTCATTTTTATCTCCCCCTGGAATGTTAATACTATATAGACGTAACTGTAAATTTCCGGGAAAACACATGGGGTTAATGTATATAAAAAGATTGGAAATAAAAATATTGTACAGTAAATATATATCCTGGCTGTAAGTAGATAAATGTATACACGTAAGTGATATTTTAAATGTAAATCCGGCGATCCTGGTAAATCATCACCACGAGCCCTGCCACCGCAAAGATGAGCTGTCTGGGTGTCAGTTGTCGGCAACATGTCAGTGTTTGTCTACTCAAAACATGGAAGGCACATTCTTTTCTTTCGTTGGGGTTTTGATTTGTGTGTGCGTGTACCATTTCATTTATATGTCTGTATTTCTATTATGTACCTATTTGTTTATGTACACAAAACAAAACTTACAATACTAGGAGAGATATGCACCCAGCACCAGGCACCAGCGTAAGCGTTAGTTCTTGAGAGAGAGAGGCATGAAGTGAAACCTTCACAGTTGCATATCGACGTCGAAGAATAAAAACAAACCTTATTTTAAAATCAGACCATCAAAGCTAAAATAAGGAATTCAGTTTCAAAATCGTCTAAATCATGTATATTTTTTGCAAAATGTTTTGAAAGAATTTCTATATTTTTCTTTAAAATTCTTCAGAAACTTTAATAACTTATTTTTTTAGCAAAAAATAAACTAAACGCTTCTTTTAATTCTTCACCAGTGCAGTGTAGAGTGCAGTTTTGTATGATTTACCACATGCCACATTCAAAATTACAGAAGCTTTTCTAAGAAGACTTCTGTGTGTATAAATAATTACTGAATGTGCCCATCTATGTAGGTTATGCCTCTTAAAATAAGCAAAGAGATGCAAATTAGACATAATGTGTATGTACTCTGTGCACTGTCTCGGGAGCGTTTGTATTATGTTCTGTTGGGAGGAACGAGCTAACAAAACAGTTACTTAATCTTGTTAGACATTGGACGTCTACTAACAGCCTCACACTCTGCATCCCTTCATCTTCATTACGATAAATGAGCTGGGTTTAACCATGCGACTCTGCATAAAAATCCTCAGGTCATGCCTCACGCTTCGTCATTCTCTTAAGTGTGTGATGATGAAGTCTCGAGCTCGTAGTCGTAAGAATTCCACGTGTGACGTAGAAATCTATTTGGGTAAATAGAGATGGGGAAGTGTATCAGTATCGAGTATTCTGTGTTCGAACCAAATACCCAGAAACAGATATCCTCGCATTTGTCTAAAAAACTTGTTAGTTAGTAGGAAGGAGAAGGAAAACGGAATAATATTCCATAATTTGCTTAAGTGCGAGTTAAAGAGGAGCAATTAAATGCATTAAAATATATTAAAAGTTCAACCAACATATTAAACTAAAACATATTAAGCTAACAACAAGGAACGACCCCAAACTACACATTCAGCAGTATTATTGTTATTGTTGTAATATGGTTTTGTACGAATATTAGGAATCCATGTAATATTGTAAACACCCAATCTTTTGAGTATTTTTACGTATTTAGACCATGGTATTATAGGGCTGTGAAAATGAATGATGTGCAATGTTATGCAGTACCTTACCTATGTATAATTATACAAGGCATTGCATGTCTTGGGATCATCATGAAAGAGAAGAGTTTCATGTGGGTTTCTCATTGCCGTGCCATATGATGATCCATTTGTCATGATTAGTGATCATTTCGTTGCTTTTGACCTTGCCGTCCACACACAAGACACAGGGGAGTTGTTAGAGTTGTATGAAGTCAAGAGTTGGGAAAAGAAGAAGGGGAGAAAAAAATATAGACGACAAAACTACACACAGCCCAAAATAACAATTTACATTTTGCTTTAATGTAATTGGGCTGCCATGCCCGTGATAAACACATGTGGCTCACGGATTTTCTTTCATGCGAGACATGTTATTTCAGTTATTTTATTAGCATCAGTTGTGAGTTGTAGGTACGGGTCACATCTCACATATATACACTTGTATTTAATTACATCTATTTACATATATGTGGCAGCAGCTCAGATACTACTATTATATTATGGTCGTGGTAGCAATATCAGTATAGTTGCGGTATTTTAACTTACTCTCTATATGTGTGTGTAATGGTAATGGTTCTCTGATTTATTTGACTTTCAAAGAGAGCAGTTACCAAAAAATTGATTACTTAATTGAATAAGTTTTACAAGTGCCAGTACAGTGTACCTACGTAAGTACATACAGTATGAAGCCAATGTAGTCAGAAACACATAATCTCTCCTACTTAATGTTACATATGTCTATTTCTAAGGATTTAAATCCCACTTTATTTTTATTTATGTTGTATATTTATAATGTACTTGTAGTTTATAAACAAACCATTTTTTTTCTTTAGATATTTTACATTAAGGCAGTAAGAAAATAAGCTTCGTTTCGCAAGTAGCAGTACAGTACATACCTAGTTATAATAGATTTTAAAGTAGATATGTTGTAGGTTGTAGGAGCAAGCTATGTAGTAAGTAGTGTGCCATAGTATTGTTTTTAAATTTAAAAAAGGTTTACTCTCGTATGTATACATTGTAATGGTAATTTATTGTGATAAATATTATTATTATTAATATACGAAACTTACCTACTTACGAGCACTTTGTAACATAGTCGTGTGCATTGTATCAACTCTGATGAGGAATTATTATTATAACTTTTTATATTTTCTCTGTTATGTCCATTAAGTACAGTTACAGCTCTACACAGTGATTTGCTTGTTGTTATAGTTTTGACTTGACTTGGACTCCTTCCCTCCCTCCCACCCTCCACTCTCGCGAATCAAGTCTCAAACGCTCCACGGTTACGGTTATGTTAAGTGTTAAGAGAGTTGGATGTAGATTAATTGTAGAGATAGGAGATACATGGTACGGATAGGACGAGAGGAGTACATAGGTATTAATTTACCACATTAGATATTTAATATGGCATTTTAATGCTTGAGCTAGTCTGGGAGCCTGGTTCTGGGTCTGGGAGTGCCTAATAAGTTGTCTTTGTGTAATTCTAGTTGTGCGCAGCTTACGATTACGATTACTTACATGAGCTTGAATGAAATAGGGAAATCATGCTATATTTATTACTATGATATGGTTAGTCCAAGAAAAGGCACAAAGAGAAGGCAAAAGGGTAAAGACAAAATAAAGATAATTATTATTAAGAGAGAAAGAGAAAAAAATTCATTTCATGCACCAGAAGGTTTAGGTGTCACTACTCACTCCTTCAACTTTTCCTTTAAACATTTAGTATAATGAAATGGATATAATGATTTAATTGTGTATTCTTTAATTTCATAAAGTGCATTCAGTGCGGATAGACAGTAAATATATATAATTATAATATTATATACTCTAAAAGATATTTTTACTTTTGAAAGGACACGCCGCAACGATTTTTAAGTCGAGATTGAGATTTAAGTGAGTGAGATATTGTAAATTGAAAGTCTGTAGTGTGGAACATACTTGTGTGTCTGTTACTGTCTACTATATAATTTAATAGTATCTAGTAGAGATAATAAGATGCATGGATTATTATTTATGTTAAATTACAGGCAGTTGTAAAATAAAAGGAGCTTTTAATAGTTTCCATTTAATGTCATATAGGAGTATAAATAGCATCCATAGGAATAAAGTTTAAAATGTAAAAATTTGCCGAGTAGTAGTAGTAGTAATAGTACTAGTGATAAAATGACGGATGACATGGCAGGAGGTTTTTATGTGTTTAGAATAATTTGTTGTGCGTATAATTCAATCTGCAATTTAATCATTGATAATCATTTATTACTCGTTGTAGGAAATAATAGAAAATAATTGAAAATTGAATTCTTCGTTGAATTTTAAGAGGTTTTAATATGCATATATATGTGATTTACTGCAAATCATAAAACATGACACTTGTGCAGGATTGATTGTTCTTTATTATGGTTCTGGTCTGCAGTTTGGTTACAGACTATCTCACTCACAGAGTCAGACGGTTTAATGGTGTTCAAAAGTTATTGTATGAATTGATTTGAATTTGAATTGGAAACGCATTGAGGATTTGTAACTTTCAAGGTGAAGCTTAAAAGGCATTCATTTATTTTTTTTGGCATGCGACGCGAGGCTTTGGAATAATAATATAATATGATATATACACAAGAATTCAAATTCAAAATGCGGTTTGGGTAAATGGAATGTAATAATGACGTAGGTACGACGTACCATGACTGACTGTAGTATAGATTATAGGGACGCTTGGCTTTTGCCTTTGCCATTATTACTATTTTGCCATAGGCTAGGAGACATTGAAACTTTTGGGAGGTTTATAAAGTAAGAAGTAGGTTAAATCATACTTTCACTCTTCAGTTGTGTTCAGTCTTGCTATTTTTTTATGTGCATGATGAATTTGAATGGTTGTGAAATACATATATGAAATAAATGTAATTAATATTTTTTTTTCTATGTTGTTTCTTTTTTATTCTTCGTCGTCTTCTTTTTTTCTTTCCTCTCATTCATTCATATTATTATTTTATTATTATTATAAACTTTTGCGTAAGTGCGAATTTCCGTTTTTATTCCCCTCCGGCCTCCTTTCTTCCCTTTGTGTAGTGTAAATTGTGATTGTGATTGTAATTGTAATTATAATGACATGCACCGCAGATTAACTGGTACAATGAGTACAGAGACTGCCATGAGTAGGTACTAAAGTACATAAGTACAACATGCACTTAACTTAACTTTTTTTTTACTACTCAATACACCAATACTTTTGCAGAGAGTTCATAATTGGCAAAGGTAAAGCTATATAGAGATAGTAGTATAATAACAATAATAATAGTTACTGCGGCTCTCGAGACTTGAGCTGATCATGAGTTGCTATCCTGTCCCATACCATGACATGCAAGCCCCATGAAAAGAAAATAGTGATTTTGGCCCTGACATTTTTACTCCCCATATTATTATTATGATACTCCTATATACTATAGCTCCTGGTGGATTGGGATTTGGGAGTGACGTAGATTTATCCGCTAAGGAATCAAGTAACAAAAAAAGATAGTTTTTTACTTTGTATTTTATTATCTAATTTCGTATATTAGTATATCGTATTTTGACTTGGAGGGTTTTCCTTTTTTAGCTCATTCGTGTTGGGGTAAAATAGAGTTGAGTCTCTTGAGTCTTGAACATTGAAAGTTGAAGTTGAAAGCATTTTAGGGAAGTTATGAATTACTTGTCTCTCACAGTGTCTCCTTCAGACTTCAGAATTTAGCCGAATTCTCAACTTTCACATACAGGCAGGACAGTATAATAATAATGTATGTATAGCAAGGAGTGTGATGGCTTGCTTGCCAAAAAAAAATAATACCAACCTTATGTATATGTAAGGTACACTTCAATGGGGCTTCAAATTAGCGACCTTTAGCTTTTAAATCGATACAAATGTTCCCACGTAAATGTCAATTCCGATTTTTCCTATTATATACATTTCTTGAGTTCTTTTATACAAAAGTTATTTTGCTCACAATGAAGGGAACATACCTTCTACCTACATCAAGTGTAGGGATCTGCATCAGCGCAAAATCAAGAGGCTTCGTAAATTTGAAATATAAATAAAGAGAATGTTATATTGTATGCGTCCATGTGTAGAGTAGTGTCTGTTTCCTTTGTAGTTTGTAGTTTATTATATTCTTTGTGTAATTTAAACAAACGATTTTGTGCGTCATTGGTTTGATGAAGCATGCTGCACGTACGTATGTCTAATCGTAATCGTACACAAGCTGACAATGCAATTTATTTATTTATTGTACTGAAAGAATTTATTGAAATTGAATTAATTATGAGTATTTTTATATGTGTAATTTATTTGTGAAGCGTACGTCCGTCATTTGTGATGCCATAATGTTATAATAATATATTGAGATAATATCGCTGTTAGTTGCTTTTTGTACATTTTTGTCCTATTTGTCCTTATCGTACATATTTTTATTGTAATAGAAATAGAAATAGGACGCCTGGAAGCATTTTGTTTATATATTGTCTGTTCGGGTTGATACTGATAATTAGCTGAAACAGGAACTTTGGACTGAGTGTGCACATGTGAATGAAATGATTCGTGATAAGAGTGACAAACGTGTGAATTAAATTATATGCTCATGTTGTACGAGTAATTACATACAAGTGTTATGCATACATGGAAATGGAAGTGGAAAAAAACACATGATGTGTCTAAGTCTATATTTTGAATGCTGATATGTTGTATCACTCAGATCATGATTATACTCTTGCCATACCAGTAGTACAAGTATATATGTAATAATTGCAAGTTTTGAATTTTGCTCCTTGGAACTGCGTAGGGATTTTCCGTACAAAATCGTATAGCTACATAAATACACACTATAATTTGACTGTGAACTGTGAAGCATGAGATCAGTGTCTCTTATGATTAGAATGAGAATTATACATACAGATATCGTATATGTGGAACTTATTGCGTTCAGTTTGCCATTGAGTCAATTCCCTATTTTTTCCGAGATATTTGAAAGGATAAATATTATGTGCTCACTATATAATATATGTAGTGAGTCAAGAGAAGTAGAGAAGATAAAATAGTTTTTTTTTTATCTTTATTTAATAAACAACGCTCAACACACAGAAGTACAGGTAGGGATGGGATGTTGTGTGATGTGAGGCAACCCTGGCATGGCACTTATGATAGCAGTGTATGTAATACAGAGGAAAGTACATATTGTCAAGAGATATTATTAAAGAGTTGTTTGTTGTATAGATACATATACGCATAATAATATGTCGAGATGTAATGAGTGCCAGTCGTACATCAGTAGTACTAGTATAGTGGAAGTGGGAACATGAACACATTGAACACAATACTATCGCAGTTTCTGGTGTTAGTTAACATATTCAGCCACTCATATTATCAAGTGCAAACTAGTCGTAGAGTCGTCAGTCGTCCGCATTTATTTTTCCAGTTTTTCACTCTTCACAGTTCACACACACACACACTGTACATTTATACATTGCCTCAGTTAGAGGTTAGTTCACGATCATCACTGTTTTCAAGTTTTGAATACTAATCTCTCTCTCTCTCTCTGAATTTTCCTTGTTTTGCAAATGGAATTCTCCTGTTTGCTCTTTCACCATACACGTAACCAGAACCAGCAGCTTTCCATTTGTATTTCGGATTTGAATTCGATTTTCATTTCGAATTCATAACTGTGTCGAGGAGGAGTGTATTTTTTTGGAGTCCAATTATTCACTTTGCTACTCTTAGTTTTGGTTATTTTAAAAAATCCAGTTGAATTAGTTGTATATAGTAAAGTGGAAGAGAGTGATTGTGTAGAGTGGGGAAGGAGTGTGGAAGTGTGGTGGACTCAGGATTGCAAATATGGGATACTGGAATAGTAATATGGGACTTGTGATTCCGTCCAGAAAATCTAATTGGGCCTGGAGGTAAAGGAAACCAACTAATTAATTAATATTACAAAACAATTCAAATTCAACTAGAGTTGTAATTTTAAGCAAGTAGAATATTATTGCTATATTTAGTTTACCATAATAAGGGAAAATACAATTTCGAGAGTACAGGCAATTTTCATAAAGTTTACATACATAAATTGGAAGAATTCGTTTATCTCATTGCCATTTACCGTATTTCCTATCATAGTTCTACACGGACCCATAATAGTACACGGACCTGAGAGGTAGGAATTAAAATAGTTACAATGGTCTATTGGCATATACGAGTGTATGGATGTTAACGAGCCTACAATAGTACACGGGTTTGGAAGGTCTGAATTTGCACAGTACTTACACGGGTTTGGAAGGTCTGAATTTGCATAGTACACGGGTTTGGAAGGTCTGAATTTTAATAGTACACGGGTGTGCTATTATTAGAAATACGGTAAAATTATTTGTTGAAATATTGTAAAAGGACTGCAAACTTCATTTTGCTTTTGTTGGTCATTGATCGGAATGCATTCTGAAGGTACATACATATTTTTATCTGTTAGAGTTAAAAAAGAGTTTTGCGTGGATGTTTTGTCTCTATTTGGCAAATGTAAAGATTGTTTAAAAAGAAAACTATTTAGAATGTAGAATGACTCATCTGCTTAATTTCGAACTCCTCATATGTGTTTGTGTATTCATAATGTATTGTAGCGTTTAATTTTGTTACAAGGACAAAATGCAGAACTTTGTGTTATTCAAAATGAGTGTTTAAAATGAGCCAAGCCATGTACGGAGGGAGACACGGACATTTTAATATAATTATTTGTACGTATTATATATCTATGTTTTTATATTGCCGCCATTGTAACATGTATTATCAAATTATAGCGTAACTGTAAATTTTTCGTCATTTACGTCGTCGTTGTCTCTGTAATTGTAAAAACGTAAAAAAAACAGAAGAAGACCAAACTTCGCTCCGAAATTGTAGTTCTTTAAATTAAGAATTTAATAATTATTACCAAAAAAATATAGAGGTATTTTATTTCTGTCATCAACAGTTACTTTTGAAGCACACGTATGTGTAGGCTTGTTGTACAGTTGCTTTTTAAAATAGTAGTGTGTGTTTGTGTATGAAGCCTATATATGTAGTAGATAGTTGTACTCATGTGAGTACTTACTGGTATCCTGTTTTTGTTGCTAAGGTGTATTTATGTACACCTATGCTACGTATACGTAGGGGAGGAGAAGCATTATTGAAGCATCTCTGAGGCTGAAATGGCAATGGAAGGAGAATTAGAATGTGTGTAGAATATTGTACTTGTAAGGATAGGTAGGTAGGCACTTACTATTAGCTGAAGCTCATGCTCATCATGTGGGAAGATCATTAATAACTGAGACTGGCTGTACTGACATTAGCGAAGGGCAGTTCGGTGGTCGTGGTTGTTGTTATTGTTAGACGGTGAAAAATGTGAAATCATGTTATTGTACACTGCAACTGCACCTCATCACACCTGCACTATGTATTGTACTATGCTATACATTTACATTCATTGCCAACGAAATGAAATGCAGACGGAGAGAGATCATAATGTAAATTAAATGGTGACGCTCCTGTAGACTTGGAGACGTGTAGTCTGTATGTGTATACAGACTACAATCACTTGGTACTTGGATTTGGTTTTTGGCATTGTTGAGATGTATGAATGGCGAATCCCATTCAGTTTTTATGCTTTCTACACACTCAGCGAAGTCTCTACGTCAAAAAATGTTCGTCAGATCATCAGGAGAAGGAATGACGAAGGTGCGTCAATAATTTCATTCACCCCAGCAGTATAGGTCTGGCAGTCAGTCCTCAGACTTTAAAATGGGCTTCACTCTCTGCACTCCAACTCGAAACCATTTAAAGAATTTTATCCACACATGTGTTTACGAGTTGATTATTCAAGATGGGACGAAATACCTTTCGTATACTACCACTATACAGATATAGTGGATATGGCATTTAGATATTTCTATTTGATTTTGATCTCATTTATATTATATCTTAATGCCAACGGCTGACATCATGACGGTAAGGAGTAATAGATAGAGATCAGCTATAGGTGTATATGCCCTGCCTATCAAGTCATATGTAATTACGAAAGGAATATTTAGTAGGCCGCAATGCGTTGTACTAAAGTGGTTGCTGGGTCAAACACCAAGCCTAAAACCTGAGAGCATATAGTTAAGCATAAGGTATTTAGTCAAGTTACAGATAGAAAATGTAGTATTGTACTTGAATAAAACTTGCATTTTTGTGTGTGTGCAATCAGACAGCAGGAAAGTTGCTTATCATTACCATTATCACGAATGCTTGTCCCATCTGTATCTTTTAAAACTATGGGCTTGAGCCACTTACCAAATGGTTTTTATTCGTGCATTCTTTATGTTAAGTGGTGCCATGGATTACAATTAGGTATATATGATATGACGTAAATGTGTGGGTTATATGACAATAGCTATGCTGTGATTATGATACAGAAGGTGAATCGGGATTGGATTTAATAATGATATTAGTCTGTTTTTTTCGTGAATTTCAAAGTAAAGCAATATGCAGTCATTATTTGTTTGTTCTGTGAATCATGATGTCAACCATTGGATTAATTTTTTTTTGTTATTTTTTATTTTTAGAGCAATGTCCATTGAGAAGGAGAAGGACAAGGACCGGGACGACGTTCCGGAGATTGAGAAGACTGTCATATGTAATGGAAATGGAAGTAGCAATGGTAATGGAATTGTAGAAACAAAGTCCTGGCTCTTACGGTTTTTTGAAAGTCAAGTGTTCAACATGTCGTATGCCATAGGCTACCTTTTCACTTCAAAGGATCCTGGAGTACAGCAATATATAGGTAATTGAAATTTTATTAGAGAAGACATACATGGGGAAAAGAAACTTCTTGCTCTTCTTCCGTGTACATTCTTTGTAGAGTAAAATTTTAGATTGCAATTTGTAATCTAAAATTTGCAGTCCACCACCGTCCAACACCAAGGTTATAGTAACAGCAATCCAGAGCCAGCCATGTTGTGCACTGAGGCTATAAATTACATCGCATTCCTTGTGAAATTTTTGTGGGCGAGTGTGTACTATGTAGGTTTAGTTGATTGCGGTAGTGTAGTGACTACATGCGTCATCAGAGCCAGAACTATTGTTGCCAAAATGTTTCCTACACGAAGACCTTAATATTTCATTAGTCATTGCCCAAGGGTTTTTAAGAAAAGCAATGAACGTAGAGAAAAGCAACGTACTTACGGTAGACGAAGTTAAAATTGAATTATACATTATGTTGTTATGTTACTCTTTATAGTGAATTTGATGTTCCGTTTCCCGGAGAGAGAAGTAGATTTCTACCTACCTCAGCTGGTCACAATGTATATTACGATGCAAGATGTAGCCGAAGTTCTGCATCCGTATTTAATTAACAGGTGTGTTGACTAAACATTGCAATAATATTAGTATACACATAATTATAGGAGTAATAAAATTCGTTATAGAAATAAACCCATTATAATTTATAATGCTACGGTTGATGCAATAACTGATAGTGTTCTTGCTCCAAATTTGTAGGTGTCGAAAGTCAGTAGATTTTAGTCTACAGTGTGCCTGGCTCCTGGATGCGTATTCATCCGAAGCTCAAAGTCAGTCTAGGAAAAAATCCCTTGGCACTAAGCTGAG
The DNA here is from genome assembly GCA_949802685.1 of Dicyrtomina minuta. NCBI lineage: Eukaryota > Metazoa > Arthropoda > Collembola > Symphypleona > Dicyrtomidae > Dicyrtomina > Dicyrtomina minuta. The sequence goes on along the minus strand of OX461810.1, from coordinate 38,937,828 downwards.
AAATACTATTCTGTCCGATTCTCTGAGGTATACACCACTAAAATATTAATATAAAATTCATTTTTCGTTATCATTATTAACCTCTATAATTTCTTTGATACATTACATGAATGTAATTTTATAAGAAGAATTTGTTATTTTTTAGGCCAAAAGACACGAAGAACCGAAAGTTAGCCCTGCTTCAGTCCCCTTCTTCACCTGCAACTCACGGACCACTACTTGCATTTCCTCTAGAACTAAGTTCAACAAATGGTCTACCACCGAATCTCATTCCCTGTAATAAAAACGGCATGTATAATCCCTTAAGCCGACAAAAAACTCATCAGCGATCACTGTCTGATGCCCCGGTTATGAAAAACTCTTTTATTGAAAATAGTCTAAGTAATAATAAGACTGGACATCGACGTGTTGGTTCATTTGGACTCCCGAGAAATTGTTTAGGAGATTTGACTTCAGGTCATGGATTTGATAATGGTTGCATGTGCTTTGAACCTGTTTTTAATGATCTAAAACCAATAGATGAAGACTGTGTTTGCGGGGTAAGTGTATTACACAACTTATTTTTACTTTCCGCGTATAGTGTATTCCTTATTTTGACGCACAAACATATTTTCTGTCTGTGTTTTGTTTGGGAATTTTTTGAAGTCATAATTGTGATTTTTCTTAATATTTGTAGGCCGCTAGACTGATGCCGCAGTTAGAATTTATTAAATCTCTGATTCAGATTGGGAAAAATTTGTCATCGCTAGTGACAAAAGATGACAAGACGCCTAAATTAATAGCAGAATTAAATTTAGTCAATTTAAACTTGCCAGCGAGGGTTTGGCTCCCAGTTCATAACAGCATAACTCATATCGTCCTTCGCATTCCGCCTCAAGATGCTACAGTACTCAATTCTAAAGACAAGGTTCGCATTTTACTTTTATTTCATGCGTAGTTAAGTTAAAATGATATTGACGAAGTAGGGATGGATGGAAAATAAATCTTCTGATAATTTGTTATGTATCAAATATGGCTAAGACGTCGTGGTAGTGTTATGTATTTTTGTAGCTGAATATGTTTGTTTTATTTTATGTACATAGACACCATATATGATTTATGCTGAAGTTATCCAAGTTCCTGAAGTACAAAAGGCTCGAATTCCTCCTAAACCTTCAATAAACAATATGTTGAGACATTCACGGTCAGAAGAGAATATAATCGAAGGAGCTGTGTCGGCCTCGCATTCTTCTCACAATGGAGATTCCTCAAATCTTAGCAATGACCAATCTCCTCCGTCTTCCTCCAATTCCAATATTCCTACTTCTAACAGCAGTTGTATAGACCTTAACCTTAACTCAGATTGTTGGTCACAAGAAGATGATGAAATCTCTCAACAAGTAGGACAACAAGACCATAAATTTTAAACTTTCTGTTAATACATGTGTTATATTCTATAGGAATATATTCGATGGGCTAACTCGTGCTGTCCACTTCTTACAAGAACTAATTAAACGTTTCCTTATCTCTTTGAAGTATTTGCAGTTAAAATCAATGCGATGTGATCGGGATACAATATCTCAAATGAGTCAAGATTCATGTGATTCTCGAGAGCCTGTCCTTGTGGCTGCGTTAGATATTCGAAGAAGATTATCGGAGTCCCTTCATATGCCCAAAACCACGTTTCAAAGAGATCCAGAGGATCCGAGTGCTTCCGTTCTCAAAGAACATTTTGAGATTAAAGAACAAAGGATTAGACATAGTAGTCCTTACGGCCACTTACCTGGATGGAAATTACTTCCTTGCATCGTCAAATGTGGCGATGACTTACGACAGGAGTTACTAGCGTTTCAACTTTTATCATTGCTCAAAGAAATATGGACTGAAGAAAGAGTGCCACTGTGGGTTCGGCCTTGTGGGTGAGTCAGATGAACGAGACATCTAATTTCCCGAATATATACAAGCTTATATGTAAATTGCAAATATTTACAGAGCTTTCTAAATTTGTTTTTGTTTGTTTGTGAAGGATTTTTGTCCTATCTGCCGATAGTGGAATGATTGAACCTGCAGTTAACACTGTTTCATTGCATCAGATTAAAAAACATTGCAAAATGTCACTACTGGAGTACTTTCTGCAAGAATTTGGTGCGGAAAATTCTGAAAATTTTCTCACAGCACAAAAAAATTTCGTTCAGAGCTGCGCAGCTTATTGTCTAATTTGCTATCTTATGCAAGTCAAAGACAGGTTCGGCATTTTATTTATTATCATATTTTAACGTTTCCGTACGAGTTAAGCGGTTTATAAGTAATGCTTTATTTATGTACTTTTTTTTGTCTTTTCCAGACATAATGGGAATATTTTACTGGACAATGAGGGGCATTTAATTCATATTGATTTTGGTTTTATTCTGTCAACATCGCCAAAAAATCTCGGATTTGAAAACTCACCTTTTAAATTAACAGAAGAGTTTGTACAGGTCATGGGTGGTCTTGGCTCCGATATGTTTGAATATTTTAAAATCCTAATGCTCCAGGTACGTCTCCTATCGGAGAAAAATCAAATTACAATGCTTTTTAAGACAAACTAGTAGAAAAGCGCCTATGGTAGTGAGTGACTATTCATTTTTTTAAAAGGAAATGGAACTATTGTAAAAGATTATGTCTAGACGCATGTTGCTTGCATTAAAATCCTTTCAAGCATTAATTTTTGTTTTTGAACTCTTAGGGTTTAGTAGCTGCTCGAAAATACTCAGAAAAAATTATTCATTTGGTAGAAATAATGCGATCGGGTAAGCTGATTAAATTTAACCTGGACTAAAAATAACTAGCTCCAAGAATAGCTGTGCAAATAACTGGGCTTATTCAATTCTTGACTAATATTTATGTAATTAATACTTTAGGATCGCAGTTGTCATGTTTTAAATCTGGGATTTCGACAATAAGTTCGCTCAAGAGTCGTCTTGATATAAGCATGACGGAAGAACAATTACAGTCACTTGTCAACGACTTAGTTAATCAAGCATTAAATTCCTTAACGACAACGCTCTACGATCGATTTCAGTACTTTACAAATGGTATATTGTGATCTATGTCGTCCAAACTGCAGTTAGAAATTACAATCTCATCAAAATCGAACCAGCGGACTAAGAGTGGAGGAAGAGCAAAGCAGCAGCTATGGTTGGATAAAATATTCTTCTTCGACAACTTACTGTCGTCCGCCTGTTTTATTGTGGACAAAAATTAGATGCATTCAGAATTGTCGGACTATACACACACATACGTCTATATAATTGTTAGCGTAGAGTTAAGAACGCATTCCTACATATAATTCATTACGTAATTTAATATATGTTATTGTTCGTACGCATCAAGAACGAATATAGTCGTAAATGAAATAGTTTGATAACTCTATATACCTATTATAGTTAAATCTCAAAATATATTTGTAACTATCACTAAACAACGTTATCCTTTTGTCCTTGTCGTTTATAAAACTAAAATGTTATGCTAGCGCTAACTTAACTTACTTACACCTGATTATCTAGAATTCTCAAGTCTATTTGTTAGTGGTTAGTTCTAGTTTCACCCAACAAAGCTTATTATTTACAGACTACAAATACATATATGATCCTAGTTATGTAATGACTTTCCGTTACGACTACAAATAGATAAATAATTGTAACCCCTTCCCCCCGCCCCCTTACAAAGTATAACGTTACTATATTATTATGGAGATTAAGAAAACTAATATTTTCACGTTAAAACATATTTACTAAATTCATACATTGTATGTAGTTCTAATATTTGTACGAAACGATGTTGCAACTGAATTCCAGAACTGAATTTGTAATACTTACTTAATACTGGTTTATGTCTACAGATTGTCTCTTCTATTAAATGCTAAATGTAGATAATAATTAATTGTACATCCATCATTACATGGCATACATCCTACCAAACTACAACTACCTAATAATTGTAAAAGGTTGACATTCATAAGGAAAAATGTCAGCTGACTATTGGTCGTAACGAAGAATTGAATAAATAAAATGAAATATTGCCAGTACAAGGATCTTTTTTTAAAAGACATGATGAAGTTTCGAAAAATGTATTTTATTTATTTCACTCGTGTGATTTCATATTATATGTAGTAATAACTTCTATCTGTATAATCATAGTAATTACATCGTTATTCATTTATTTTATTTTTAATCACTACTAGTTGTTTAAGTCTGAAGTTTCATCTCATGTACATTATTTTATCAAAATAATAAATGCATGTTAATTTAATGAGAAAATATCAGAGGGTTAAAAAACAAAAAAAAACATACAGAGCAGCGGATTACAATTATTTTTTATACAAAAAGTAAAACTACCAGATCAGGTAGTTAAATTGAATACATGGCAATTACAGTAGAAATAATCATTCAATTAAGACAATGAGAGAGATAGTGAGAATGCGTCTGTTTCCGTTCCCTCATTCAAACAAAAGATACACCAAAAACAACCACAGTATTTCTGTTGAATAAAAAAAGAGAATACGAGAATATTAAGTAAAACACAACAGCTACTGCATGTTGACAGTTACTGTGCGATTCACTTATTTAAAAAACAAACATGTCTTATAATTGATTAATTACTGCCTACCACTATAATTATATTTTTTGGAACTTAAATATTAAACTACTCCGAAACAAATCACTACAAAAGAAATCAGCTAGTAAATTAATACTTAAATGTATTCCATAGTAGTAATAATAATAGTAGTTTATAACATTGTTGCATCACGCATAATACTCATTAGTCATAATTCTCTTGAATAGCATCACAACTAAAAAAAACTTCTACAGTATAATGAACAGGTAACATAATAATGTAGTTTTTGATAAATTATACTAAGCCAAAAACAAAATCAAACTCAAAACAAAATGGTAGAAAAAAACAAAAATAGTATAAAAAAATTTGGGTTCCATAAAAATCCCTCTATTACTAATCATAAGTATTTTCTAAGCATTAACTATAATTATGTAGTAATAATAATTACTGATTTTCACAATTATTATGAATAATAGTGTATATTTTTAATGTTAATAGTATTAATTATATATTATGTATTTAATAGTGAATTAATAGTTACTATAATATAGATAGGTTATTTAAGTTGCTTCGCTAAAGCGCTAAATTGCGTGGATTCTGGTAGAATAGTTGAAGAGTGGCATCCTACACAAACTATTTTCATATTTTCATTCAATACAATCAATACGAACATCATTTTCAACCACTACTCTCTGCATGCATACATATTACGTGCATACGCATCCACAACGTATGCACCCAACTAATTCTAATAATTTCAATAATTCTCACAATTTCATTTTTACAACATGACAAACACTTTCTAAGAAAGCGTTCGGAGGAGCAGGCAAAATAACTCCGAAAGTTATTACATTTTCACCCTAACTATAAATATTATTATTATGTAATTATATTATGTAGTATTAAATTATTATATCATCATACTTACAGACCAGACGTTTCATAATTTGTAATCGTTCATAGTTATCGACCGACCATCTGTATGTACTATACATAGACGGTATCAGATACTTTTTTAAGATTTATTATTTATTTTTATATATTTTCTATGGTACCTACGACCGTACATTTACAGCTGACAACAGATTCTTAAGTAACTATACTGTTCCACACAGTAAACAATGAGGATTCATCAATTTTGTAAATATCATAAAAATGTATTCGATTACCATTACACAGGGACAGAGACAAAATTCGTTTTATAAGGATTTAGTTATGACTACGTCTACAACATAATATGCATGTATATAATATTATGTAAACGTACATACACAACAGGAGTAATGACGAAAAATGAGTAACTTCGCAGGTTTGTAAGTCTGTTTTACATTTTTCTCCCTTCCCCAACTTGCTCTTCCTCGTCCTTCTTTCTTTCTAACCCATTTTAACTAAATAATGAGTAGTTCTAAAAGTTTTAATAAACGTAAACGTAATGTTTTGGTTGCCGTTGGTGTGTGTAGTACCAACAAATACAATAACATAGCAGTACAGTAAAGTCATTTAAATTAAGTAGATAGGTAAAACTCATGATCATGAATCATTGCTAGGTAATTTTAGAGTGTCGTTTCCACTTGTAGAAAAATCATGTCGATGTTAATACATCAATAATCTATCATTACATTTCATACGATCCTTCCGTTCTCCATGATAAAATACAAATTGGCACAAATTATTGCATTACCATTGTAACAATATATAATTATATATACGTAAAACATAATATTGAGGACATCTACACAGAGATACGTGACAATAACAGGTATGTAGTAATAAAGGTAATACATTGTTCTTAACTATAATTAAAAGTCTGAATTTATACAGATGCATAGCGAATACATCAACATCTTTTGTTCTTTCATTAAATCAGTGCACATTTTTAAATCACCAATACTTTGAAAATTGAAAAATAGTGCTTCACAAAAAATTTATCATCATCCCACATGCATATTTCTCAAGGCTACTGTGTTTTTTTTATTTTGTGTTTGAAAATGTGCATTGCGTGAATTTGATAAAATTTTCAGCGCTGATATACTATGAGGAAACTTTTAAATTTTTATGGTTACTCTACCCAATACACCGAAAGGACAATGCATAATTTTTTTTTCACAATTTAAAAATATGGGGTAGTAGTAAATAGTAATCCGTAATTTAATTTTTCGTTTACATAAATAATATCAATTCGAAGTTAAAAATCTGCTGAAGCTGAAACTGACTTAAGGAAGAGAGAGCTTCTTAAATTTAAAACTTCCTCTCACACACAAGCATGGTATCGTTTGGTAATTATTTCATGGATAACTTAAAGTCGTTTTTTTGCCATTTCACTGGTTTGTTCGATCAAGCGAAACTTGTGTCTAGATAATAATACGTAAATCATAACCTCTTTAATTAAAATACTAATTTACACAATTACAGAACGCATAATACTGAAATATATTTACAATCCATTGAATTTGTTGCTGTTGCTAAATGCGTACATTTTTTACACTTTTTTTACTATATATCATGTCATAATTTGTTGTTTTGTGATCATCATAATACATTGTAATAATTATTATTAAGTAGTTTGCTGCTTTTCAATGTTTTATGGTACAATTTTAGAGACACGAGACTCTTCATGTCTAGTTCTTACATGCCAATATACTATTTAATTAATATCATGGACTCCTAACATATCTACACATCGACTCCCTCGTTTGGTACAAAAATGATAAAACAAAACAATATCTAATATCAATAAATGCAAACTTACTGAAAGTAAAATTACTCACAACTTGTGTATAGTTGTATATTATACATCCACGTTTTTTCAGCGCTGCAATTCTAGTCCTCAAGGTTATATATGGAGATAAATACATAGCAGCACAACTTTTTATACATATAGACATATAACTATGGAAAACAAGAAAATAATTATTATTAGTTATTATAGTTACTCATAATCTAATAAATGAGACCAAAATGTTATACAATAATGAATGCGTAATTACCGAAAATTAATGAAATATATAACTAACTTGAAATACTCAAAGCCACAACCTTCAGTTAGACAACAAAATGCTATATGCCTAATTTTTTTTTGTTAAGTTGACCTTTCTTAATTACACATTTCCTCGCCGCCCTCAACGGTGATGCTTTTTCACCGTATCTTAAAAATCTGATTATTAAACATACGTTTACCGAGTGTGCATAATTATTTCATAAAGATTTTCAATATCAAACTAAAACGGTACTCCTTTTCTAGATAATTTAAAACTTGTACTTAATTCATTCACTCATCTGAATTTTGATCTACATCAGGATCGTCACACTCTTCCCCATTAGCTATCATCTGATGAATGTCATTCTCATCGTTCTCACCGTCCTGATCGTTCTCTTGGAATTCATTCCCGTCCCCATCATCCATTGTGTCATTCTCATTGTCATTCTCCGTCTCATTTTCATTGTCCTCATTGGTGTCGTCATCGTCTTGATTCTGCCCAGGGCAAACTAAAGCTTGTAGAACCTGCATCATGTACACCATCATTTGTCGTTCATTTTCTGCCCTTTCCCTTTCCATATCTAGCCACTGGCGCTCGATTTCAACCATTTCAGCCAAATATTGTCCGATGGGGTCATCCATGAGGCCGGAGGCGGAAGCTGCTGATGTTGATCCCACTCGCGGTCGCTTTGCCGGATTTCCCATAAGTCTCTCGGACTTGATTGAACCAAATGGTGCGAAAGAGGCTGAGAAACTTCTTTTTGTTCGTGCACTGGGATAACCCTCTCCAACACCACTATAGAAAAAACAGTAAGAACACATTCATAACTTTAAGACTTTAAACAAGAAGGGACACTTCTTAAAAAAATATAAATGGTGTAATTCAACTTACTCTGAAGGACATTCGTCCGCTTCATTAAGTAATTGTTCTGTTTCTTCGAGATCATCTTCGGCGTTGTCCTGATCCAGTTCGGACTCGTTCGCAGATCCTTCAACAGTAACCGTGACACAATCTTCAGGGTCAATTTTAATTAGAGAGCAACCACCGGGGGTTGTAGTGCTATTTACGACGGAGACACCGTTCCCATTCCTTGATGACGAAGCTGTACATTTAGAAATAATATACATTTACTAATTAAACTACCGGCGCTTTACCAAAGTTAGAGGATTAAAATTGTCAGAAAAGTAAACTCTAACATTTTTTACCATTTTGTTTCTGGACAGAAGATGAGGCCGTAGATGCTGAGTTGGAAGAGCGTGATGCTTGAGTTTCAACTCGAACGGGCGAGTTTCCTTCACTGAGACTGACTTCGGGTGATAGGACATTTAAACCTGAGTTACTGTTATTTGAACTGCTTCGTCCTGTTGGTGTCATGTAAACGTCTGGGTTGCCATTTATTAAGTGCTGATATTCTTCAACGAGCGCTAAATGAGCTGCGAAACTGTTTAAAAAACGTTACCAAACGACATTTTAAATTTCGGTTAAAATCAATGCAACCCGACTACTTAGATCGATCAAACAAAATATTACACGTACCCTGCGGAAGCGTTTTGAGAAGTCGGGCTGATGGTCATACCACCACCACCACCACCAGAATTAGTAGAGAAAGAACCATTTGGCGTAAGGTTAACTCCAGGAGGAGGTGTGATGCTGCTAGTTCCATTTTTCTTTCCATCAAGGACATCACCGATTAACTTATAGTAGGGGAAATTAAATGATCGGTAATCTTGCTTGGATTTTTTGATGCGGTAAAAAATTGAAGTTAAATTCTGAATGCGGTTTTTGCACTGAATGGCTGTACGGTCATGTCCCATCTCATGCATTGAGAATGATATTGCTTCCCACACTCGAAAATTACGAAAGTTGTGCTTCATTTGCCATTGCATTTCGGGACTAGCCCAAATTTTTAACAGATCGAAAGTTTCCTTTAATGTAAAATTATTGCTCCTCGCCCTTCTGGATGCAACAAACATAGGGTCATTTTGGTTATTGCTACTGCTACTGTGATGATCTCTTTGGTGTTCTCTTTGGAAATTCATAGCCATAGCTGCCATCCCACCATTTCCCATCATTTTTGCCATCTGTAATTTTCTTTGTGCTGCACGACGCTGAGCTTGTGCAGCTAGCTGACTTTGAAGATTCTGATTATTTCCTCCGGAATACGAAGCTGCCGCTTCCCTCTGAAGGATTCGGTGGAGGCGACCCGAACCCGGGAGACTTCTGGAGTTCACTGCAGAAGCTTTCAACGCGTTAAAGTCAACTTGTGTAGGGGTGATGGTCACGTTCCCGTTCTCATGTAAAAAAGGCCTGAAACAGCAATTAGACAATTCATTATTAGCTCATTCATAATGTAATAATAGCACTCCGGCTAAACAACACATTTCTTTCAAATGTAAAACTACCCTGTTGCTAAAAATTTACAAAATATAACATAAAAGTCTCCTCTATGCTTCCGATAGCTCTACTAGTTTAGTCGTCTTAATAAAACAAACTTTATTTTTAAATGCAAAAAGCAAACTGCGAAGACTCATACTTGGCAGTGTCGTTTGAATAAAAATTTAAACATAATAAATGGAGCACGCACACTAACACTGATAACGAGAGCTGAATTGCCTGTGTTGGCAGATCACATAAAATTATAAAAATAGATACCTATAATTGCCTTATCATAGTATAATGCAAGCTATATTGTACTTAATACAAAAAGTACAGGAAAAATAAATTCCGTGTAGGTAATTGACATATATATTCGTACAATTTCATTCAAAAGCAAAAACTATACTGAAAATTATTACAATTAAAGCAAAAATGTTTATAAGACATTCGCAATCAGCATGTGAAATTATGGTACGACGGCGTAGTTGAGTCAAACTAAATATCAAATATGGTGGCCTTACTAAACTCTTAAAACTATAAATATTTAAGACAATTATTTACAACAGCTTCAACGTCAGTGCAGTGCAATAATCAATACTCTGGTAAGTATATTATATTTTGTATAGCGCACAAGGCATGTTTACTACATTGTAAGATAAAAATATTTTAATGGATAAGGATATTTAAATGAAATAAACAGGCCATACATGTTGACAGGTTCCGTGTCTTATTTTCTCACTTGGAATTGGTTTGTTCGTGCCACAGGAAAAAGGGATTCATTCATCCACATCAAAATGCACTCTTTCAACGTTACAGTCTCAATAACTGACAATAACCTACAATACAACAATGAATATTATAAATACAGAATTAACCTTTTTCAAGCTACGAACTGTGTTCTGGCTTAAGATTACCAAAAGTACGCCTTTTCCTACAAATATTTTAACTTTGGAGTTAAAGGGTTGAACTTAAAACTTAAGCTTAGCTCTTTATATAAACTATTTCTTGAGGATTTCGAAAATGCGACCCATACAAAGACAAAAAACATTAATTATAGCAAGCAAAAGCAACGGACAACGGATGACGAACATGCAGACACCAGAAAACGATGAACAGCACAGGACACAATCAAATGAAGTTTGTATTATTTTTGGTTAACTGACCATCTTCTATCACTTTTGTCGGTTTTGGTTTTGTCTGTATTCCTGTATTAACATCTGAATAAATACTACAGCTTGTATTGCATACTGATCCGTCGGAAAAAAAAACGTTAAGTCAAGTGTAATAAATAAAAGAACTTTTTATTATTTTCCTGAAATGCTTTATTTTTCGTTTTTTATACTTTAATCTTTCATATTTCATCCGCCCTTGATTCACTTTGTGGGTATTAAATAAATTAATAACTTTCTTTAGACACTGAACAAATGTCTTTTTTGAAAATTTTAAGAAATATCACAAAATCACTCCACAACTATCACTACACACCACTTCCACTAAATCCTAAATATGCACTACATTTAATTACGTAGCAAGTCTGGCTAGTTGGGCTGGAAAGTGGATAGTCTGGCTTGCCTGTGTCTGGAATCATTAAAGAAATTGATCAGAATAAAAACGCTAACAACCAAATCCAACGTTGCCACACTTCCACAAATTTTCCATGTACGATATTTCCAATTACCAATTACGTGATTACAACAATGCGCAAATGCAAAAATCCCTCAAATCTTCAAAATGACAAAAGACAACGAAATTATTTTAAAATTATAAAATAATAATTTAATATTAATAGAGCACACAATAGACGAATGCAATCTCTTACTTGGGTTTTAATTACAGGATCTCGAATAATAATAATTAAAATGACGAATAAAGATCAAGGTAATCCGCGAAAAATAAATTACTACACGCAACAAAGAAGGCAAAATCTCAAGAAAAAAAATTCTTCCTTCCTCCTATCTTGCGAGACTTGCAATATTATTCGCGCCATGCAATATCCACAGTATACCTCTATAACAGACACCACACGACACACAGAACAAAACAGAAAGAATCCTCGTCACTCACTCTCAAAGACAAGACCAACCAAGACAGAGTAGAGACAGTCACAGCCACCAACTTATATCAAAGAACAACACATGCAAGGTTCAATGCTCAAAAGCAAACTCTGAACGAATAACGAAAATTATTCTAGCTCATGACAATAATTTTAATTGTTCAAAATACATACACGTAAATTTTTAAGTCAGGTCCCCCTGGTCCCTTTTCATTCTCTTTTTATTTTTGAGTCCTCCCAGGAATAAAAACTAAAATTAAAACAACATCGACCACCACCACTACCACCACACGCACATGGGGTATTTATAAATACGAGCTGAACTTCGATGTTGATGACAGGTAGATAGAAACTGAAGAGTTAAACAAAATTTGGGAGATAAAAGGTCAGCCTCTCTGATTAGATACCTATATGAAAAATCTCAATTTCAATTGAAAGATGTAAAAAAAGAAAATTCCCGCAAGCAAAATGGCGTAAAGTGAACTAGCTAAAAACTCGGAGAGTAAAAGTATAGTTTTAGCTGTAGAAATTGTGCGTGGCTGGCTGTCTGAATCAGAAATTCAGATATTCACAATATAATATAGTTTTAGGTTAGGTGAAGAAGAAGCGTTTTAAAGTTTTTGAATAGAGAATAGCTCATAGCTCCACAAGCATTAAAGCTAGCCCACGCCACTCATACATAATAATACATCCCAAAATCCATACATAACATAAATGCATAATGGCAATCGTCCTCCTAATATGTAATACTAGTCACACTCCTCGTTCTCTCTCTCTCTCTCTCCAACCATCTGAACATAACATGTAACATAACGAGATTGAACATATTAATCTAGTAATATCAGAAACTACTGCTACAGAACAGAGGACCCCCGAAAAACTCGACAATTTTGATCTTTATAGTAGGGAAGTACTACGATACGATACGATGAGGACGATGTACGAGTATTCCAACACTTAATATAGAATGTAGATACTTATAAAAAACGACGCAGTCGAACAAACAAAAGCAGACAGAATTCTATTGAACTCACGCTTTTAGATATTAGAATAATACTCCACGACTCTCTCCACTACAGATATCAACCCCCAGTATGTACATACCTAGGTACTTTTAATACATGTACCTTACGTCCAAGTACCTACCTACATTTTATCAAAATATGCACTCACAAAATCAGACTAGACACAGTCTGACTTTGAGCTTTTTCTCTCTCTCTTTCTCTCTATATCCCCTATACAAGAAGATGTAGTACAGTATACAGCATAGACTGGAAAAGAGTGAAACACGTTACACAGTACAGAATACACTCACGTTATCCTTATACATACACACAACTACACGCTACACCTCACTCCACACACACACAGTTCCACACATATTCTACATTGATTCCCTTTATCCTTAAATTTCCTCTGCGTCTAGGCTAGATTGGTTTCGGTTTGAGAGGAATAATATTTTGAATCACCATGTCGTACACTGTACACCATACAACATCCTACAGTACATACACAGACACAACAACTACACTACAGAAGAAGATTCAGAGAGTCCGATTACGATTAGGAATTACAAATAATATTATATACACCATACACGATCCGAGTACTCTATTCTAAAATTGTGACTACCAACTATTATATAAACTCTAGTCCTCTCTATTGACTGGATCCCACTAGTCAGAGAAGTTGGATTTTTGGATGTGAGGAGAGAGAGAGATTGAAGTGACGAGTGACGATCTCTATCTATCTATTGAGGATCTGATTTGAGAGATTGAGTCAGTCCTTCTTCAGATTCAGCTTACCTTTGAACTCACACACTCACACCGAGAGACCGAGACCGACGACACCACGACCACAACAACACAAAAACAAAACAAGACACTGCACGACCAACGACAGTCAAGTCACAAGTAGTCCCTCTCCGTGATTCCTCTTTTTTTTTCTTGTCAGATTTCTTTTCTTCAATCAGATCTATTATGATGTAAGTAGGTATGTTGGTTCGGTTTCGGTTTCGGATTCGGGTAACTATAAATTATATTATAATTTTCTATTTTAAAAGTAACTCTCTTGTACAAAACTTTTTTTTTCTTATTATTTTGGGTGACTAATTCAAAATGGTCGTCTGGATGGTTTAATGAGTGAGAAAGTAATGAGTGTCGAAGTTGGTTTGGTAGTTGTTGTTGTTGGAGAGTTTCGGCGACGACGGGTGTTCTTCTATGCTTTTTCCAAGTCCTTTATTATTAGTTCTCTGCTCAGTTGGTTCAGTCGTCTGCTCTCTTGCACTGGTGAGGATAAAGGAGTAGTAGAAGAAGAAGAAGTGGATAACATACAGAGCGAGAGCCGAGAGCATAGAGAGAGGCTTTAGTCGTGGACTGACTACAGCCCTGTGTGCGAGTGGCTATACGGAATACACACGGAGAGAGACCAAATCGGCTCCTTGAAATAATGCTGGATGCTATGCTATGGTATGGTGATGGTTCGTGATGGAACATGCGGCCTGGCCTTGGTTAGCATTCTCTCAAAAACAGCCTAATGTCAATTAAGTATATTTTAAAGATAGTTAAGAGATGGCGATAGTAAACTTTTAACCAAGCACATCAAATGGAAACTCACTCTCTCTCTCACACACACACACATCCATGAAACTGAAAGAGAAGATACAGAGGAAAAAGACCCACCATCATTCTCTCTCTCTGCTCTGCTCTCCCTCCTCTCCTCATTCAACATTGAATTCCATCTCCATTTATTAATCTTCCCGTTCTCCCGTCCTCTCATGTTCACCTCCCTAGTACTCTACTCTACCTTCAACCAAAATGAAAACCAAACTATTACGAGAGATATTATATATTACATTACATCCCACCTACTAGTGCTAGTAGTAGTAAAGGTAAGGAGTACCTACCTAAAACACATTAACTATATCTGAACAACTCTTCTTTAAACTCAACTAGCTTCCTATTCTATTCTACATTTCTACTTTTATCATCCAATGTGAGACCAAAAACAGAAACAGAGAGAGATCTTCCCTCCGTTGATTCTTCCTCTCGTAATCGTAACTCGTTCTTATATAGGTATACGTACAACTACATCTCATCTCATCTCCCGTACTCCCGTCCCGGATCTCTTCTTATTACTATGCACTGAGTCAGAGAGATATGTCTTTTTTTTACCACTTCCTTTACTTGTTTTACGATACGATTAGTTTTGAGTTTTGAAGTTGGAGTTAATATGATGATCAAGGCTTGCAGTTGCAGTAGTTTTCTTCTTTTTTTTAATGTTGTTATTATTACAGCGTTCGAAAGGAAGCCAAGTTCTTGAAGCCCGAATTGAAAAGGAAGGGAAGGATACTAATATAATATGTGTGTACTAAGTATAGTTATAGTTGAAGGATTGAGTATTTGAAAAGCTTCCATTTCTTTCGGTATTCCAATCCCCAACTATCCTCCCTCCGTAAATGGTAAACTCCCTAAAATCCAAATTCGTAATGGTGCATCCAGTAAAATATAAATGTATATAAGATATAAATGGGAACCCTATTATGTGCATGAAAATACCTTGAGTCATCAAAAACTGCTCCTTCCCAAATTTGTTTCCATCCTTGTACACATGGTAATGGTAGTTACTCCTTTCCTTTATTTTCCCCCTTGTTCTGTCGTCGTGGTCGTTCTCTCGTTTGTCGTTGTCGTGGTTCGTTTCGCCTTTCGGTCTCTATGTAAATGTAACTTGTAATGTAACTAGGTATATATATTGAGAAAAAGTCATGGCATTTAAATCTAGGTTTGAGATGGAGCTCCAGGCATGTGTATAATTACAAATTTCTATGTATTCAACATTCATGAATGTTCTTAACTCTCCCAGACAGAGCTGTTATTCTTTCTGTGTGTGTATGTATATGTGGATGTGTGTATTCTATTCGGTTAAATAAAATGATTTTTAATGTTCCTTCTTATCGTACAAGAAAGAAAACCTATAGGGGGAAAGCAAAATATCCATGCATGGATGGATGGAGATGGATGTGCTTGTACAAGGAACGTAATTAAATAGCGTTTGTAGCCAATATACAAATGATACAAATCCATGTATGTAATATACTTGATATAATAGGTACAAGTATTTGGGTTGAGGATTGGAATTGGAAATATTCGATTGATTGTAATCAGTAAGTACTCAGGAGGAATCGGGTGCGGTGCGATATGATTATTACGTGGAAAAATATTTTGAGCCAGCTGTGCGTTTTTGTATTATTTACTGTTTGAAGTTTGAATGAAACTTGAATGAACTCGAGTAAATATTTTTATTTTTGAAATTTCAAAAGTTACTTTGATACAAGTGACTATACCTATACCTATTGTTAATACATAGGTACATATTATGTCGGTATTTATTTATAGTTCAAGTGAACCCAACTATGTACCATATTCCTTCATACAATAATATTACATTTCTTATCTATCGTTTCCAGTTTGAATTAAATTCCCTGTGTATCCAGACTCCAGACAGAATGAATGTATTGTGTATGGTTGTCTTTCTCTGATTTTGTTGTTGTGTCTGTGTCACATGTATGGAATAGACAGTCAGATTCTGGTGTTGTTGATGTTTTTGACACTGTTGACAGAAGAGGAACGGTGTGGAGCAATTGCCGTTTTAGCTCCCATCCTTTCAGTTTCAGTTTCCATTTGTACTTTTATGCTGCAGGTGGACTGCGATTTGGTTCTCAATTTTTAAAGGACAGAGTGAGCATGAGCAGCAAATTGTTTCGTATTATTATTATAATGCATAGAATATACAAAAATTATTATTAGAATTAATATTAATATTTTCTATTGTATTTTTCTTTAAAACAAGTTTTTGTATACATCTTAAAAATTAGTATTAATCATGCATTACAAAAATCATAATTTACAATTGTGAAATAAATATGTATATATGGACATTGAGTGGCTCAGTGGATAATAAAGTAGAGGAAAGTAAAATGGTGTGTGTGTGTGTGGATAGTTATGATTTGATTTGTATTTTGTTCAAGCAAGAGATTTGTTCATTCTTGGTGTGATAGAGTATAATATAAATGTGGAAGGTTTTGTAATATTGTAAAAGTAAAGGCTGACTGCTGGTTGGGCACTGAGAGCAGTGGTTTATAGTTTATGGCAATCAATATTGTGCAATGTAATGGGAATGCATGGATATGGATGGCATAACCAAAAAGCCCTGGTTTTCTTCTCCCCGGCTTTAATTACTTTCCCTCGATACGCATGTTTGTTAACCCGAATTTATTCCCCTTATTTTCCCTGCTGCTACTACCCTCCCTTTCTCAGCACCGTCAAATCAAATATCTAACAGCTCAAACTCTCTTACTAACTACAGACATAACCCAGCTTGGTAATGCTGAAGAAGGACGATAACAGCGCTTATAATGCTAACCTTCCATTTCGAATTTAGATTCTCCATTTATTTACACCCTCCCTCTTTCCTTTTATACTTTACTTTTTTCCCTTCCCTACCCGTACACCGCAGCAAGAGCAACAACACAATTTTACACACAGTCACAGTCACAGTACAACCAACCATACACATCAAATCTATAGATTAGATATACTTTATCACTGCTACAACTTCTACTTTATTTTATGCAGCAGTAGTAGTAGGAGCAGGAGCAGCAGGAGCGTAGGCAGTGAAATAAAACTATTCATAACTCTGTCTCCATTTAATACTAGACATTTTTTTAATGGTAGATCTCTCTGGTCTCTCACTGACTGTATGTACAGCGTCTCGCACTATCCAGAATTTTAATCTATTCTTCCCGTATCCATAATAATATTATACCTACCACTACCTACTTAATGTACATGTTGTTATTTGATGTACATAATGGCCTTTGAATAGCCTCAAGCAAAGTTAGTATTTAAGTTCTTTTTTCAGGACATCAACTTTATTGCTCTCCATGTTATACTGGTTTTGCGTATAATTATTATTGTTGAAGAAAATTATCCCAGAGAGAGAGAGAGAGATGTTTTAACGATTCCATGTGATGATGATGCTTCCCTTATGGATTATTTTGTTATTTTTTTGTTTTTGTTTTTCATTTTCATTTCATTTCCAACCATTAGACTATTCAAATTATATGGTACAATAAAATTAAACATGATGAATAAAATTTAGTAGTTTAGTTTTACCCATTGTTATAATGTTTGTAATTTCCTGGCCAATGCAATGTGTATTGTGTGTAAAAACGTAATTATTCGATCACACCTACAATATATAATATACTTTTATATACACTACCAGGACTACCATCATGGTACGACCCATACAATCAAGATCAACCGCCATTATGTTGTAGGTATATTTTAATATTATTTTTGTTTTCAACGTTATATGACAGAATAATATCATTTGAAGTTAAATTTGAATGCGCGTATTCGAGGGAAATACTCTATGTAACTACAGTGTACATGAAGTACTAAGACATAATCAGTACTATTTACTACTACACACCGTCTGTCTGCCATAATTAAATATATGCAGGGTCAATGCAGTGTAAAACTAATGACGATGGAAGGATTTTTATTAAGGTACAATGAACAATTAACATCTGTCTACCGCTCCTGCTTGCTTGCTTTTTAGAAAATGATGAGGCATAATACTCAAATACTATACGTAACGTAGTATGTACGACCACGGCACGACCCTCACCATGGCCGTCCCTGGATTAGTAATAGTGTGTACGAATGAGTAATCGTGAGCCCCCTTTATATGCAAACTTAAATGTATAATACTTGAATGAATATGCAGCTTGGATCTGTATCTGTGAGTCTCCCTATATCATTATATTATTTTGATATAAAATGAGCTTACTGGATGGCAATGGCAATGGAAAGACAGGACAGAACTAAACAACCTAACGAAAACCAAACCAACAGACGACCAAGATATTATTATTAACTGTATGTAAATCTATTGAACTGTAATGAACAACATACCTTCCACCTTTAGGTAGGTAGGTACATTGTATAAATTTAGTAATTGTGTACGTAACTATATAAGCAGAGGCCAGGAGAGATATATAGAGGAATGATTTTTAGTGGGCTTACCCTAATTTTTTCTTCATCATGTATGAACAATGGATTAAAGCTATGGAACGGAAAAAGACATAATAATAAAAAAAAAAGCAAGTGATAAATGTTGCCTTATCTAATGTAGCCTGGAGGCAAGATTAGTTTTAACAAAGGAAACTCAAAGTTTTCGCCTCTGGACAAAATTAATATTGGATGGGCTCATTTTCATTTCATGTTCATTTTACATTTGGATCTCTCTCTCTCTCTGGTCTCCTCCTGCTCATGTTCAATAATGAAGTTTTGAGATTCAGAAACTAAAAGCTTGGTGAATTACGATAATTACAAATGGCGATGGATGATACGAATATAGAAATAAGTAGAAGGAACGCTAAAGCTGAGTATGGATGGGTAAAAGGGTACGATCGTTATAGACTTGGGCTAAACTAGCTTTACCTAATTATAAAATGTATACTACAAATTCCTTTGAGCGTGGTAACTAAGTAGTAGGCTCTCCTGATCCTACACTGCCATCTCTGTGATATGAAAAATTAATTACCTCGAGCTTTCCCGTAAATGTTAGTTTGAGAGCATCTACTGTATTAATTATGAAAGTACGAGGAGTAGTATAGTATACCTGTTAATTCAATTTGTAGAAAGAGCAGGACAGATTATAATATGAAAGACGAAAACTTGCATGAATTACTATACTGTAATGTATCGCATACAACAAATAATCCTGTTGATACAAAATTTAAAAGTTTCAGTGACTTTAATATTTTTCCTTTTCTTTTAGAAGGATGGAAGCTAAGAATGTTATTATGCTCACTAAATACAGTTGTATGGGATGATTGTAGAATGGACGATGAGTGAACAGCCCTCAATGAGTTCAACTTTATTTATTTGTTTTAATAATAATTATAAGAATGTATCTACCTACTTATAAGTAGGTACACGTAGCACTCATTCGGTTTAGTAGTATTTTCTTGTTTTCTTTAAAGTAGAAATCTCATTTCTGGAAAAAAGACACAGGAAGTGAGCCCAGACATGTGCACTTATCTTATCGCAATCCCAACAGCACCGACATTAAACTTAAATATATATTAAACCAACAAAACATTTACTCAAGTTCAATGTCAACATGGAATGTATCAACTGTGTCCTTTGATAATATTTAACTAAATACAAAATCAATAGACCAGCTGCATCTACTGGCACATACAAATATTATAAAAATCCTGGAATCAATATCAACATTTATATATTCACCATTTAGTAGAAGTAGCTAACATTTACTTTTCTCAACGTTTGACATTCTATATAACAATAAATAAATGTTGCTGCTGGAAGCAAAAACACATATGTATAAAAATGAGTGTAAAAAGAACGTTAACTTTTCAATTTGTAATATTTTAAATACGAAAAAATAACACTGAAAAAAATGAAATTGCGCAAAGTGATTTTGCTCATAAATTAGTAATATATTATGTACTACCTTGCGTATGCTATACATTTAAGCATATATGCGTGTAACAAATCCTTTTTTTATGTCACCACCACCAGGGTGCCAAAAAACTGTCTGTTGAATACAAGGACCGATATTATAGTCGAGTTAGCTAGCAAAACACGAATAAATATCAAATTATTCACAATATATCAATTACTGTGTTGAAGTCGAAGGGGAGCTTGCTGCTTTCCTTGAGGTCGAAGGTGAGTCTGCTGCTTGCTTTGAAGTCGATGGGGAGTTTGCTGTTGTCATTGCACATAAAGATTTTTCCAAATCAATCAGGTGTTTCCTGAGTTTAATAGCTTGGCGTTTCAGTTCTTTTTCCTTCTCTTTCATTTCAACAATTGCGGCCCAGGTGTCTTTCGCTAATGTTTGATCCACTACCCAACGCAAGAATAGACCGGACCATAGGCTCTATAAAATGTTTAAAAATATCACCCAAGCATAAAATATTGTCTAACATCAATAATTGCCAACACAATTTTATTATTATCGAATTTTAGTAGTTCTCATTGTAGTAAAGCATACCAGACTGGGAGCGGCAACTGAAGGCCAGATAACTTTCGGATTCGGTTCATAGACGGGATTCATGTATGTATGGATGATTTCCGGTCGATTGATATGAGACCAGAGACTCACTGTATTTTTGAATAACTTAAGTTGTTCCCTTTCAAATACATTGTCTCCCAAAAATGTCCCTGCAATTAAACAGGATCATCATTAATTTTTGTGTATATAGTTTTTACGAGTGGGTCATAGTAATGAAACAAATAACTAATTAATTGTAATAAATGGTCATACCAAACTGAGAGGCGTACGAATGCTCAAGTATTGTAATTAAAAAATTTTCGGTAAACTCGAAACTACATGGAAACTGCGTGAAGAGTTGCCACACGCAGTCAATAAATAAAAGAAATGTAGGAGCAAATTTTTTCTTTGGATTTTTCACGGATGAGGCAGTATAAGAGTAGCAGGACTTACAATGTCTACTTGCGAAGGGGTATCCTCCTTGAAGCCATTCACGCTCAATCAAAGCCTAAACATTCATAGTGTTAACATGTTGTACAATTTATTTTCTAAATTTTAAAATAATGTGTTTCCGACACTTACTTCAAATCCTCGAATGCTCCGGCAATCTGGGTTTAATATAATCTGAGTTATTGAAGATACTGCAAGCGTAGTATCTGTTCCATCTGAACCATGGGCGAGAACTGACAGGTTTTCCTAAAATGTAGAGTTTTAATGTCAAATAGATTTAGTTCAAGATAAACGGTAATCGGACAAAGTCTCCCTGGACAAAGTCTCCCCGGACATTTTACCCCCGGACATTTTCCCCCCGGTCATTTTCCCCCCGGATTTTTTCCCCCTATAAGTAACAGTGGACATTTTCCCCCCAGTTCTAAAATGCAACAGCTGGTATGTGGTAGTTCAGTATCGTGTAAAGATGCATACTTTGAGAAGATAGATCAATGTTGTAAGCTACAGGACTAGGAGCTGGTCTTGAGTATTATTTCACGATTTGCTAACCAATTACTATGTAAATTTTAAGGTTCTACAATCTACAAACCTACGTAAATTTACATACTTTTAATTACTATGTTCGATAATCCAAGAAGCCGCTGGGAGGCCTCCACAAAAGAAAGTTCAGAAGTCTTATGTAAAGCTTCAGGAGAGACTGAAAAATATTTGTATTAGATACAGCGAAAATTCTATGGATGTGGAGACGCTCCTTTGTAGTGTGGGTCACACCATCAGGTTTAATTTTTAGAATTTCAGATTATAAGGTATTTGCTATTTAATTTTCTTCGTGAGAAGTCACTTTTTTAATGTAATAGGTTTAGGTACTGTGCATACATTTTTTTAGTTAAGTTTTTTAAACTTATAACTAAACATTTTTATACGATGTCAGGATATAATCATGTAAGGAATTTTTAGCCATATTAAGAAATAGTATAGTACATATATTTCCTAAATGTGTAATTTTACTACTAACTACAATGTTTACAATTTGATTATGGTTTAAACTGCTTACCTTTATTTCCTAAACTTTTTAAGTTAACAATTCAGAGTTTGCATTTCATGCATGCATTCCATTTAATTCAAAGCTTTCGGATTAATTTGTGAGATTATATACAATCAGCGAGAATAAAATTAAAACATATGCTTATGACCCAGAATTTCATAAATCATCACTTAATCTTACGACACATAAAATAATAAAGAGGTTGGGGGGAAAATGTCCGCTGTTACTTATAGGGGGAAAAATTCCGGGGGGAAAATGACCGGGGGGAAAATATCCGGGGGTAAAATGTCCGGGGAGACTTTGTCCTACAACCAAGATAAACACTTATTGAGCAGATGCATCAAACCATTAAAACTAATACTGATACCTGGTAGAATTATGTAAATAATCAAATAAATGCAATCATTGTAAAACAAAATACAGAACCCGCTATGAGCGTATGTCGAAATGGGAGTGTATTTTTCAAACTAAACTAATACCTGGTCTAAGCACTGAGCCACAAGACAGGAACAGTTCAATGTGTCTCGAACGTGAGATAGCCAATTGGAGGATTCTAATCGGCTGAGCCATTTGTCCATAGTACAGCTAGTGTCGTTGCATGCTGTAAACAATCCAGTTGATCAAAATATGTTTACTATACAAATACAAATTTAAGAACTGGCTAAAAGAATAAAATAAAATCGCTCAACTGGGCTGCCATTACTTGATCTTCACAATTAAACATTATTATTGACTCTAATAATTAAAGGGCGCTAAATAAGATTCCAAGGAAAATAAACACAGATTCTATGGATTATGATTATAGACTAACCTTCCATAAGTTTTGCAAGAGATTCCAATAGGGCATGATGTCGATCAATAGGCTTGTGAACCCGCCGCCACTGTGGGTAATGAATTTCCAGCTCGAATCCTCCACCACGGGACTGCCAATCAAATATAACCTGAAGTGCCACCCATACACCAGTGGACTAATTTAGTACTCTCTCACTTTCTAACCTCGTTTTACAAATTGTTGGTAAATTTTTTTTCAATCCTGAGTTTGTTTGGCAAATAAGAGATACAAAAAATATGTATAAAAAAATCAAATAAAAAACAGCTTACATGACGAACTCAACGAGAAGTTAAAACTATTTAAGATAACCTCGCCGGAAGAAGCCACAAAAAATTTAACAGTCAGCGAGAAACACCGAAAAGGTAAACAAGAATATTCAGTCAACAATTCGATCTGTATAAAATTCAAGTTCAAATCTTGAAAAATTCCAAATCTAAGTTTTTTATGCTCATTATTATATCAGATAAAACTGTTGCAACGAAAACGTTCGAAACGATTAATTTAACTCGAACGAACAGATTGTTTTGTGAGTGCTTTAAGGAGCATACAACAAAATTTTAATTATATACACGTGTTTAAAAAATAATGACAGCTATTTGCGATGAAGAGTAACTCATATTTTCAGGATTTTGAAATTTAAAAAATAACAATTAATTCTTGTCCAAATATAATATGTAGGGGAACATCGTAGATAAACAAGTAAATATATAAACCGAAAGGAGCAATGAACAATCATTTAAAACGAGATTACAAGCCTTAAACAGTGCAGAGTTTTTAAAGGTCAAACCAACTAATCTACACTTGTCTCAAACTACATACTTTAACAATAATTGTATCTAGCATGCAGGTGTCTAATGTCAAATACTAAACCTAATGTATACATAAATTGTAACTTAAACAATGCACATAATTGTGATTACCTTTGCTGTCTGAGCCAATGTTTGGGATCTGGTATCTATAATATAACCTCTTTTTCCTGGACCGAGAACTGCATTTATTAATTTTTCGTCTTCTTTGCATCGTTTTCCACTTGGTCCGACAAGGGGCTGCCCACTTCGAAGTAACACAGCTCCATTTTCATGACGATAGCATAAAATTGGAAATCGGCCACCTTGACGAAACCCAGCTGCAGCAATGATTATTTCATCAGGAACAGATTTAGGTACAACAACAGAGGCTGGATACGAATTGCAGACCTATTCAGCGATTAAAATTTAATTGAGCAATTTATTATTTGATTTTGCTCATATTCTAATTTAATAAAATTGTTTATGGTTAGGAGGGGGGATATTCTTCGTATCATTTAAAAATTCGTGTCTCACTGAATAGTTTTTGTTGACGTGACTAATTCGCCAATCTTCGGATTTTAAAATTAATTTCGAGAATTCTGATTCTGTAGTAAAAGCGGTCCAGCCGTCTTCAACAATAGTGTACATTGGGCGGTAAAAGAATGGATACAGCAGGCTTGGTTCATCTGAACATAAATACTGCCAAATTAATTTTAAATTCCAGCAGCTTGGATTATGCGGAAAATACACGACGAAAATTAATGGAAAACCTATACCTATATTTGATAGGGCTTCTATAGAATCTGCCACGTTACTGAAGTCCTCTGTGTTTAAAATATCCAGCCGAATGGCCGAAAAATCTTTGCACTTAATGACAACCGTTCCTCCACCAAAAGTCGACGGCTTTCTTTCAACGACATCAATATTCCGGTGAAGTAACTGTGGTAAAAACATTTGAAAGACAATATTAATCATCCCATTGAAATTTCCAATTTAAAAATATTTACATTGATTTACTTCAGCAAGCTTCTGGGCCCCTAAATGTAGGAAACTTTAAAAAATGTTGATGGCACTATGATTTTAATTTAGCAGAAGGGTTTATTTTGTGAAACAACAGCTTAGAGACAAAAGTTTCCATTAAAATAAAAATATTGTCCTTACTTATCGCGATGCGTATTTATTATTTTAAATCAAGTCCTTATTTTAACCAATTCCGTATTTCATTAGAAAACCCGTCCGAGAAGAAGGATCAAAGATAAGCGAATATAGCAGCAAACATTTCAATGGATATGTAATATATTATTATAGTGACGTAAATCTTCCAAAATATTCTTCCTGAAATGGTGTTTATCAGAATCTTAATATTCTTCTGACTGAATATTAAGCGTACCGCTATTGCAATAATTGTCAAAAAGCAACCTACAACGCAGAAACGCCCCGTTTTAAATGTCCCTTTTTAATTGTTTACTCCCTTGCCTTTCATCATTTATATCTTGGAAAAACTGGAATTTCTTACAACTAAAGTTATCAGATTAATATAATTATTTCTCTTGCCCATAATTCTTGTGAATCTTCTTTCCGAGATGACAATATTAAATGATGTCCAGTTAAACAAAGTGTGCCTTCAATATTTGGAAATAGAGCCCTTTTCATCACTACGTTGTCCACCGTAGGGGCTTTAATCAGTTCAATGAACTCCATCCCTCAAATTTTTAATGATTACTGTTATAACAATGACATTTATATTGGATGGGAATAATTACAAATTAAGGGCAACAACACTAGTCCAAACGGTCCAGCTCCAGCTATGAAATAATTATCGCAAATGATTGTATCAGACTTCAAACCTCAACAGACTGACATAATAACTATATCTATCTAGCTAGCTTTTAAATAAATAATCAATACTTTCGTTCCGTCCCGCTCAGAGATTTAGAATAGGGTAACAGTTCTCCCAGCAGAGCGCTAGATGTGTTTCACAAGCTTCAAGAACAACGTTGACCATTTCGGAATCCCAAATTATTTTTTGATTCTTGTAACCCTAACCCTCCTGTGGACCAAGTTTGAATTAATATAAGGTTTGAAAACTATATTATATCACCTAAACCCAACCAAAATAATTACATGGAAGTTGGAATGAAAAACATCTTTAATTAATGGTAGGTAAGTAAGTGGTCGTTTTATATTCGAAATGCGTGATTGCTTAAGTACATTGAACATTTATCTTTAAATTTTAATGTATAATTATTTGCAATTAATAATACAAAAAATATCAGTTGTGTAACTGTACGGCAGATAGTTATGATTCCGCTGAGTACATTAGAAAACATTTTGCATATTACGGGCTTCGCTGATAATACTGTACTGCAAAGATTCTGGAAAATAACCTCATTCAATTTCATTCCTCAATAATTATTTTAATTTCCCAAGGATTTAAAATACTCTCATATTATTTGAGGTTTAGTAATCTCCATAATATTTCCACTGAATAAAAAAGATGTCTTTTTTTTCCATTTGTTCGTCGGACATAAAAAGCGGTTTTAGAGCAATCTCTTCTATACATTATAGTCATGACACAGAAAATGGGAATTACGCTCATAGAAGGAATTACAGAGTCAAAGGATGAAGCCCGTATGACGTTTGTCTGACATGAGTTCACGACATGATCTTTTCTCCAGTTTTCATATATATGTATGTACGCATACACAATTATATCTATAATATAATTATTATTAAAAAAAGAAGCAAAACCTACACATGCAGAATTGTATGACTACAACTCTATACAACTCTGTAATGTGATGTACCTACACGTCCTTACAATGTACCATACTTTAAAATATAGCATTGTCAGTATAACTGAAGAAAAGAATTGAATAAAAAAAATAATAAAAATGTATTATGCTCCTATTAGTGAGTATCTTCCTAACAATGTGCAAGTATGGATAAGAAGTTTCAGGTTAGTTGTCTATTTATCGTTTTGCATATTACATCTTGTTGGGTTCAGTTGAACCGTAAAAAAAGGTACATTTGTTACATAGTTTGTCATACCCTATAACTCTATTGCAATATCCATGAGGGTGGGCTTACTATATTAAGGTTACGAATATATGGGTATCCATACAATAAAGAAAAAATGTATATACCCATCTGCTTTGTTTACATATGTTCCGTTCCGGGTTTTAGTAGTAGTCGTAATAGTAAGTCATCCTAAGTTGTGAACAGAGATCAAAATGCCCAGCTTTTTTTTTACTTGAAGCTGAGCGTTTTGCAAAAAGGGTTGGCGGGTTTTATTCCATCAAGATGGGATTGAAACCCATTTTTTTTTCATCATTCTACGAAGAAAACTAAAATGAGAGGGACTTTTGTTTGGATTCATAGGAAATTAAAACATTTTTAAGCCACAAAGAAGATTATAGAGTTCACATTTGAACGAGTACTTTGCATCAGTTTCAACTCTGAAGGAAATTGTTCTCTCTAGAATTGAGACAGGGAGACAGACAGAAAAGTATAACCTCTTCTTCCTCAGCTTCAAAACTGATTCAACTCTGATCTCCTTCCTCTCTTCTATGCACAGATATCTATTTTTCCGACATCTCTCCTCCACTTTATTTTCTCTTCTCTTCACTCAACTCATCATTCGGATTCGCCTTGTCCAACAATCATCATTTCCAAGCATTTCATATCAAGCCATTTCATCTTCATTTTTTCTTCCTAGTTATGCATATGTACTGTATCCCTATATTTCGACTGTATCTATATAGTATGCAAAAGCAAACAATCTATCCAAGAAGAACTCACAATTCACCCCCTCCTACTAGTTTAGCCCAACAAAACACACGGAACTAAACTAAATTTAAAATCCATCAGTACGGCAGATAATACACAAAGGCATAAACCCAGGCACTGCACTGTATGCCTGGGTTGGTTCCGAATCTGATATCTGGTTAGGATTTCCAAAATTGAACCAACAAATCATTATAAATTAAAACGTTACACAGAGTTTCATATTTCTATGAATTTTTGATACATTTTTGTCTTATATGGTAGATGTAGATTGAATGTCTATAGTCTACATGTGTGAAGCTCTTGCTAGCTTTAGTTTTTTTTAAAGCTTGCAGCTCATTATGCTTTATATACATACACTTTGAAAGAAGTTGTTCTTGAAAAAAAATTGTGTATTTTTTTTGAAGAGACAGAATCAAGGTAAATATGTCTCCTGGGAATGGACAAGAGGAGAGATGATTCTACGGTAGAATCTCGCTTTGACTATACTATAGACTTTTATTTCATAGTTATAGAAAGTTTAGAAGATCGTCAACATCCGCAATTCGACAGTGGAGCCAAAACTTGAGATCAAAAATTGTAGATGTGCAGTGTGCTTTACTTGTGTATGGATATAGGTATCGGGTATAATCCTCCCTTATAGATACAGTGCATAATGGAACCCTATGTAATGTAGGGTAGATATATGAGATAGAATATAGATAGGGAAGGACTGATACTGATTTGATGTATTTGCGGACGCAACAAAGCCATAACTCGTGTTTATCAATAGCGTTAGCTTTTGATACTTATTCAAATATCGCCATTCGTCAACAATCCCTTCAACGGTTGTTGGTCTCGGCTGTTTTATCTATGATATTCCATGAAGATACCTACATTGCTAAACTCTGCACCACTACCACCAACCACCACCACCACCATCCTCATCAGCTTCATCCCAGAGTCCCAGTACAGCATTTACTTGTAGCAGTAGCAGTAGCAGCATCCCCTTGTCGTCCTCTTTGCCCTGTCATCTTGAAAAACATGGATAGCAGAATAAATATTTTCGGAGTCACCGTCAGCCCTCAAAAATAAAAATCTTTTGATCATCCACCATTCATTTGCCTAATTGCTCACCTTCACTTCATACTCTCACTGTACCAATATTCCTCAACTTCTAAACCAAGCTCACGCAATGACGAATATATATTCCGAACTTACATAGTATGAAGAGTTGTTTGGCAAAACGGAA
The DNA here is from genome assembly GCA_949802685.1 of Dicyrtomina minuta. NCBI lineage: Eukaryota > Metazoa > Arthropoda > Collembola > Symphypleona > Dicyrtomidae > Dicyrtomina > Dicyrtomina minuta. The sequence continues at coordinate 38,908,627 of OX461810.1, read as the reverse complement.
TAAGTCCATTTTTTTTATTTCAAAAATGAGATTATTTGAGTTACGTATACCATTCAACTAGGTAGATACATTACACAGCATTGACTGGAAAAGGTCAAAGTTCAACCAAAGCAATTTTTAAAAGCAGCGAAAATTCAATTTTTTGACAAAACGGAATGAGTCCATTAAATGATTGGAAAAGTCCAACTAAAACATGCATTTCTGATTTGATTTTTGAGTGTTTTGGTATTTCCTTTGATGGACTTATCCCGTCTTTCCAAAAAACTCTTCATATTTATATTAACATAGCTCCAAATATTAATACTAAATAACTTCGAGGTACTTACCTATGTTGTTACAATATGCACAAATAACTGACGCATGTATCTGCTCCCAATATTCTAATATTCTTTTCTATGCGCTAGCAGTCTTACATAAAAATTTCTGTTATTTTTACAGCATTTACTTACTGATGTGGTCATTGGGCTTATAGCGTAAGCGTGTAGTTTGTCATACCTTATACAAATAGTGCCGTATAATTACTTACATACTTACATGCCTACATATAATAGCTATGTAGTAAGTCTAAAGTCATACGTTAGTGCACCAAGAAGATACCACTATAAAGATGCTGACTGTCTAAGAGTTGTGTAATCTGCACAGTTAGTACTATATTAACCATTACTACATACTTAGCTATATATACCTTCCTACTACAAAGTCCAATTTCCCTCCATAACTCAATATACGTACAGTAGTTACACATGTAGGAAAATTAAGTAGAGACCAATATTTTATTTGGGAAAAGAAAAATGGAATATGGGACAGTTTTTCTAGATTCCTTGAAATGTTTGATCTGCTCAAGGAATACATAATCAATGCAAATCGACACATATGATACTGTATGTATACTGCTACTGCTAGACTTCTATTATAGTTATACCTATGGAGCTGAATGCTACAGGAGAAAGTAACCTTACATATGGTGTAGCAATCAGTATAGTCCGCGTTCGAGTCCTACAGCCTCGTGTGTGGGCAAATTGCAAACGTCTAAAATATTAATAGAGAGTGAGAGAGAGAGAGAGAGAGTGTAGGATGGGAGGTTTGGATTGGTAGAATCCACGTTGGGAGAAAAGGAATCTCTTTGAAGATCTTTGTTCTTTCAGTGGAAATGAGTTGCTGGTTAACTGCAATTAAGATGCATTTAGACGTGCAATTAAAGCTGAGTAATTAAATCAACGGCTGGCTTTTAACTTGGCTGCTAATGAGATTATGAGTGGGACGAAGGAGAACTTTGGGAGCGGGCAGGGACGAGACGAGACGAGAGAATCTCTGACTGAGTGAGTAAGGAAAAGACTATCTCTTCACCCTTGTCAAGCAGCGGAGAGGGCCATGTTTAGTCTCTTGTCCTTGTCGGTGTTCGTCTTGAGTTCTCGAGTTCTTATTACTCACCCAGTCTTTTGAGTTGGACTTGGACTTGGATGGAGAGTTTATTAGTAGAGCAGGTATTAGACGAAGGAGAAAAGTCAAAGACAGACGCTCTCCTATAGTACAGATAGAAAATGTATTTCTAAATCTAGAAGAACTCTCAACAACTTTCCTTTTCCCTATATATTTTCCTCTCCTCCCTTATTGCCTTATGGTTCTCCGTGACCGTGGCTATATGCCTATATGATATACATATATAGCGTACTTGGTAGTGGCCATGGACGAGAACGTATGGAGATCTATTCATCCATCCATCCGTCTCGTCACTTACGAATATCTAATCATATCATGAGCAATAATTCCGCTTTCCTCCTTCTCTTCCGATCCCAAACCTAAAAGCCTTTCCCTCCTTCGCCTTTCGCCTTTCGCCTACACATACGCAGTAGCTACATATAGTAATTCCGTATCCGTCCATCTAAACTTACCCTCTCCAAGTTTGTATCTCCACTCTGTCTATACACAGTGCAGTGAAGAGGGCAATTTCCGACAATTCTGTGTTTTGAAACCCCTCGCCAACAAAAACCAGGGACCAAAGCAAAAGTGAAATGACTCGCGGCTTCATCCATTTTTAACACACACACTAATGCATGTGAATAAGAAATTAAGCAATTGAATGTTATAGTTTTGTAATATAGCCTATATGACTACCCCTGTAGCTATTGGTAAGGATGAGGTGTAGGCGTAGGTAGCATAGACACTTGAGAATATGCATATCTAGTAATTTACACATTGGTATAGTCTATGACCCCTCGACCACAATAACTACGGAACGGTCGCTGCAATTATTATTAGCATTATTTTGCTAGTTTTATTTTTAATGAATTTTACTTGTTCTTTAATGGGTTTGGCAAAGGGTTTTATTTTGCAAAGCTTTCCATGTGTGTGGCATAGAATAAGGTACCTACCTATGTTTAATGCAGTTATTTAATTTCATCCAAAATTCCTGAACGAAATACATGAAAAGCATGTCCGGGTTTTGTAAATCGGAACTTTGGAAAAAGACTTCTTTTTTTACATTATAATATATTCCAAATATTTTAAGGAAAAACATTTCGAGGAAACATTTAAATTTTGCGGTGTTTTCAGCAC